>OX392511.1:0-305000 GCA_947623375.1 Apotomis capreana
GCTTCAGCGCCTCCCTTACGCATGACCACGGCAGAGTGTTGAATGCGTTGGCGATATCTAGCGATACCGCCAGGAGCACCCCACCGTGGTCGACCGCCTCATCCGAGAGGGCTTTAATGCGCGCGACCGCATCCACGGTCGACCTGCCCTCTCGGAATCCAAACTGATGTTCGGATAAATCGGGACCCACCTCCCGGAGGTGCTCGACGAGGCGACAACAGATGATACGCTCGAACAGCTTGTCCGCCTCATCGAGCAACACGATTGGACGGTAGGCTGATGGAGATTCCGCGGGACGCCCGTCTTTTTTAAGTAAGACGAGCCGGCCGGTTTTCCATATGGTCGGAAATCGGCCGGACTGAAGACAGGCGTCCAGTAGCCCGCGAAATCTCTCCCCCAGGGCCTGCAGCGCCAGAGCCAGGACGCGTCCCGGGATCCCATCTGGCCCCGGTGCCGTGTTTTTGGCTTTAAGCCTCAGCACGGCCGCGTCTAGCTCTGCCTCCGTTACCGGAGGCACCTCGACTTCCGCGCCCTCATACCCGACGTGCTGACGGGGTGGTGCCATTTCCGGAGGCCGGTGTTCCGGTCTGTTCGGGAACAGATTGGAGACAACGGCCCCCAGCAGTCGAGGCTCGAGACTCTCCGTCAAGGGGGGGGCCCAGGGGCGTAGCTTACCCCTGACCGCCTTGTACGGCCTCCCCCATGGATCTCGGTTTAGAGTCTCGAGAAGCTCCGCTCTGGCGCTCGCCTTCGCCTCGCAGATGGAGAGCTGCAGCGCCTTGACCGCCTCTCTATAGGCGCTGTACAGCTGCGTCTCCTCGTCAATGTCTCGGGTCTGCCTGCGTCGGCGCGACCGTGTATACTGGCGTCTTGCCCTGCCGCAGCGGGATCGAAGTTCTTCGATATCACGAGACCACCAGTACACTTGTCGCTTCGGAGGCCGAGGCTTGGCTCGGGACATGCCTGCGTCACAAACTTGTGACATGGCGTCCCGGAACCTGACTGCCTCTTCCTCGACCTCCACAGGCCCGGAAGATGTTGTCCAGGCCTGGACGAGGGACGCTATCTCCACTGCTTCTCGATCCAGGCTGCTTAAGGCCCATCTGGGGGACGGGGTCGCAGCACGGCCATTCGGACGACGATCCGTGTCCAATGTGACTTCGGAGGAGGTGGAGACATCAAACCGGATATACATATGGTCTGATAATGTCTCCACCTTCTCCAGGACTCTCCAGTCTTGGACACGCGGCGCAAGGGCAGAGGTCGCGAACGTTACGTCCACGATGGACTCCCCCTGCCAGCGCACGCAGGTACTGGCCGACCCTCGGTTCAATACCGACAGGCCGGTCATCGTCGCCCACTCCTCGAGAAGGTCTCCACGAGTGTCGGTCGCGGGACAACCCCAAGCCATGGATTTGGCATTTAGGTCGCCCGCGACAACCACCGGGCGCGGTAGGGTCTGCCCAATGAGGGCCCCTAGCTGGCCAAGGAAGGCTTCAAACTCGGGGACACTTCTGTTGGGGGAGAAATATACCCCGATCAAGGTTATTTCTCCCCAGAGGACCGCCACGTAGCCTTGACCCCTCGACACGATGGAGGGGGGCAATGTGCCTTCTGCCCCTACTTTTAAAATGATGGCCACCAAGCCGTCCAGATCCGCAGCCCAGTTATCCCTAGGAGGGACATAGTATGGCTCGGCGACCACGGCAGCATCTATCGACCACTGCGCCATGGACTGCAGGAGGAGATCTTGAGCCCCGGCGCAGTGGTTAATGTTCGCCTGGAGGACCCGACTAACAGGCGTCATCTTGGCGCAGTGTCAGTCGGGCCCTCTTGTGTAGCCGGAGGCGATGACGCTGTAGGGGTGTCTGGTCTGCCGGACATCTTCCGAGGCACACGTTTCAGGGCTTTGGCCCCCGTCGTGCAGTTGCCGCTGCCGGCGCTATGGTCGGCAGGTTTGCCCGCTGCTGCGCACAGAGAGCAGTGAGGCGTGGCTATGCAGTCTCTGGCCTTGTGGCCGGTTTGACCGCAGCGGTAGCATTGGTCACTGCGGTCGATTTCCGACGTGCACCCCTTCCTGACATGGCCAGGCATCAGGCATCGGTAGCACCTCAAAGGGCGGGCCTCCAACAGTTTTACCTGCGCCGAAGCCCAGCCAACCAGTAGCCGCCCCTCAGCCACTTTCTTGGCGGCTGCTACGGGGCAGCGAACCCACGCCGTACCCAGGCCTGTTGGCGTGCGGGAGATCCGGCCAACTTTCACCGCCTCTAGGGCACAGCTTCCACACTGAGCCACAGCAGTGGCGAGTTCGCCTTCTGCGACCGAGTCATCCAGGCCAGAAATACGCATCTCCGCGCACTTTACCGGCCTGGAGATACGGACATCGGCCTCCTTTAGCGTCTCCTTCAGCTTAGCAGCAAGGGAGTCCGCTTTCTCGCCGCTAGAGGTGCCCGGGCCCGGGATTTCCAGGATCGCTGCCCCTGTCACCGCTCTGCGGAACCTTAGACCGGTGATACCGAGTACGTCCAGGGAGATTTTGGCTTTGGCCTCGGTAATCACCGTTCCGTAGGTGATGCCTCTCTCCTCCGCTCCCTCCTGGAGGGTCAGGACGACGGCTGCTGACCGTGGGGCGCGCAGCGCTGCCATTTTCTTCTGGCCCTTCCCCCCTTTTGCTCCCTGCGGTATCGCTGGCTGTGGGGGCTTGCCAGTCGCCTCTGTGCCGGTGGACGGAACCAGGATCTTCTTCTTCTTGCCCCACTTGACCACAGTCGACCAATCATTCCCAGTCGCAGGCCCTGGGGGCTGAGGCTGCTGGGATTGGGAAGCGGGGCCAGGGCGAGTCTTAGGAGGCTTCTTGGACTCCTTTTTCTTTTGCCCCTTTTTTCGTTTCGCACTCGGTGAGATGGTAGTAGCCGTGGTGCGACCAGGGGGGGAGCTTCCAGTGACCGAGGGTCTTGACTGGACGGTCCTCCCTTCCTTTGCCGGCGCAGGTGCCTGGGTCGTCTGCTGTGGGAGCAGTCTTTCCTCCCAGGCGCTCATCCTTGCTTCCATCATGGCACTTACCTGGTCCACGATACTGCGCTCCATCGTCCTTGCCTCTTCAGGTGCATCTTCGGGGCGCCGCCCGAGACTGGCACGCAGCTCGCCCATCTCCTTACGGAGATCGGCCATTTCGGCCTTTAGGCGTGCGTTCTCGGCAGCTAACCTCCTCGTCTCATCAGAGACAGTACGGTCCCCCAGCTCGGAGACCACATCCCGGATCGCGGCCACAGCCTCCTTCAGGGCACGTTGGAATGTGCCCTTCAAGTTTCGCGACTTCGTAGCCACGTCCGTGATGAGCCCCAGACTATCGCGCACCTGTTCCTTTAGGGCCAGGGCTGTGCGGGTGCCCTCATCGTCAGATCCACATGGCGTTCTCAGGAGTTCCGGCCTAAGGGCCAGGCGCCTCTTTGCCAGTCTGTGCGACGTCATCCTCAGCTCTTCTTCGGCCTGAAGCTCGAGCTCCTCCTGCTTCAGCTCCTGTAGCTCGGCTTTGGCCTTGGAGAGCCCTACGTGGTGTGCCTTGGATAGAGGGCGGCCTCTTCCTCGCTTGGAAGGTGCCGAGGTAGATTTCCCTCGCTCCGTGGCATCGGAAGTCTCGTCGCTCCCTGGTGCTTCCGTCTCACTCCCCCCGCTACGCTGCCTTTTCCGCCTATCAGCCGTTTGAGTGGCCTGAGCAGGCATGGAAACGTCGGATTCGGCAGTTTCCGCGTCGGTTGGCTCCGGAGAGAAAAATTCCCCGCCTCCAGGCAGGTCACCCGCGTCTATTCTCCTGGGGGAGAAGAACTCCTCCCTGCCGAGAGAAGGGACCCTTTCTGTCAACCTCTCCAATACCACGACGGCTTTACGCCTCTCACTAAGCACCTTCGTTGTGTCGAGTGGGGAGTGCGACGAGTCCGAGGCCGTTCCAGTGGGCACGTCTCCAACGTGGCGCACAAAGCGCCCCTGGGCATCACGTAGGGGCCGGAACCCATTATTTGGGGGCGTAGTAGACGCATCTGCCCCTGCCGGACAGCCATCCTCCTCGTTGCCCCCTCCGTTCAACCTCAAAACCAAGTCATTGTGTACATCGGTGTCCATTATGCATTCGCCAAAGTCGTCGATTTCGAATCGCGAGTGGTTTGCCCCCCCAGAATACGGAAGGCGGCATGTCTCCACAGCACGGGCACTTACCCGTCCTGTGGTGACATGGAGGATTGAAACCTCCTGGGGTAGTTTCACAATTTCGTTTCCACTCATGTTTGCTATGTTTAAGGAGGTTTGCCCCTCCCTGACATTAGGGACTGGACTCCCTCCAGCCACGCATCCCCTCAGCACGCCAGACACGCCTTGGGATTGGGGTGATTTTTATAGTGGTTTTCTTCCACGTGATTTCCCTCTCAGTGAGGGAAACCCCCGGCCCACTCAGTGTGGGTTGCGGGTTGCCCGACGGTGGCCGAAACCAACGTCCGTCTGCAGACCGCGAGACGGACCCGCCGCGCCTCGTGGCCGGAGCCACACCCTCCTTCACAGGCCAACCCAAATGGGCTCCATCACCATCCCAGCGGGGACATTGCGGCTCACACTGTGCCCTCTGCTACTCAGAGGGACACGCGGAGCCGCCCGCCGTGTGCCACGATAGTCTGGCCCTTCTCCCCGGGCCTGATCGTTTTGGGAGGCCCTATACGGCATAGCCCCGGGAATCACAAGGGCCACTAACTACTCGGCCACTCCTCAGGGTGTCAATCAAGGAACTGCGTTGCGCGCGGACCAACGCAGTGACCCGATTGACACCACATAACACCTCGACGGAACGAGGCTTAACACGGCTCCTCCTCTCGACTCATCCACTGCGCCCTCTGCTACTCAGAGGGACGCGCGGAGAGTCCCTCACGGGCCGAAGCCCCCCTTTCCCCCCCTGGGCCGAGGCCCCCCCGTTTCCCCCCCAGTGTTTGGTTCGCGGGACTACGTCCTACCCCGGCTCGACGTCAGCAGCCGGGGCGTTCCCCTATCCACCACCTGGGGACGCGCCACGTCGGGGTTCACCTCCCCGCCCACTCGGACAACCGAGCAGGTCCGTGGAACCTAACCTAACCTAACCTAACCTAACCTAACCTAACCTAACCTAACCTAACCTAACCTAACCTAACCTAACCTAACCTAACCTAACCTAACCTAACCTAACCTAACCTAACCTAACCTAACCTAACCTAACCTAACCTAACCTAACCTAACCTAACCTAACCTAACCTAACCTAACCTAACCTAACCTAACCTAACCTAACCTAACCTAACCTAACCTAACCTAACCTAACCTAACCTAACCTAACCTAACCTAACCTAACCTAACCTAACCTAACCTAACCTAACCTAACCTAACCTAACCTAACCTAACCTAACCTAACCTAACCTTTTTTTTTTTTTTTTTTTTTTTTTTTTTTTTTTTTTTTTTTTTTTTTTTTTTTTACGAGGGGAAATGCGTTACGCATCCCGTCCTTGAGGTGTTGTAATAAAGGACGGGTATGTGGGACTCCTGGTCTCCAGTCTACCCACTAAAACCCCTCGGTCTGACCTCTCTCCGCCTGGTGTGGGGCTACGGGGACGCTTGGCGCTTACCGCGGCACCCATTTGCGGCGTCTTGCCCTTTTTGGGCCCGGCTCTGCGGGCTTCTGAGCCCACTCCCTCTCGCCTACAGGGGACCTCACCCAAGGCCACCTTTCCACCTCGGGACGCATTCTCGTCGGGCAACCAATCTCCCGATCAGTTGCCCGAGGTCCCGGTTAGGGCGGTATTTGGCGGTCATAAGCGGCCCGCCTTCGCCCTACTCTCCTTCGGCGAGTGGGTGGTGCGAGGGGGTCATCCTCTCGCTCCCTCTCCGCCGCCTCCTTTTGGGACATGACGGCGTTGCAGAATGCAACCACCGCTTCCCACGCGTCCCTGCTGCGTGTCATGACCCCAACCATGACTGGCAGCGAGAGGTCCGCCCCGATGGCCGCGATCAGTTGTGATCGCGGTACTTGCCATGCGGGGCACACGGCGCGGGTGTGCTGCGCCGTGTCCTCCTCTCCACCCGTGCAGTGTTTGCACACTGTGGTGTCCTCGCGGCGGGCCACCTGACACAGGTATTTGCCGAAGCATCCGTGCCCGGTGAGTATCTGTGTCAGGTGGAAAGTCGTCTCGCCGAAATCGCGGCCCAGCCAGTCCCTGAGGACCGGACGTATGGCGCCCACCACCTCCCGGCTTGCGCTTGGGGCCTGCAGCCTTTCGTCCCACTTCCTGAGGAGATCACCCCTGGCCTCGTCCCTCCAGAGCTTGATCTCCTCCGGAAGTGGACGATTGCCCTCCGCTCGCACTGCTGCTACTTGCCAGTATACCGCCGCAAGGACCTCGGCTTCGAGGTCCCACGGCGGGCTACCTGCCAGCAGGGTTGCCGCTTCAAACGAGACCGTCCTGTACGCTCGGATGGCCCTGGTCGCTATCACCCGTTGGGGTCTGCGCAACTGGGCCACGTTCCGAGCGTTCAGGGCCTCCGCCCATATGGGAGCCCCGTACATCGCCATAGAGCGTACAACCCCCTGGTACAGGCGGCGGCATGTGCTGCCCGGCCCTCCGATATTCGGGAGCAGCCCCCCGAGTGCTCCGGCTGCAGCCACCAGCTTTGGCGCCTTGCGGGAGAAGTGCTCTGTGAAGCTCCATCGCCCATCGAGGACAATACCTAGGTATCGCAGCGTCGACTCGATGGCGATGGAGGTGCCCCCTATGACGATCGCCAGGCCGGGAGGCGGTGCGTTTCGAGGCCCATGGAAGAAGAGGGCCTCCGACTTGTTTAAGGCCACCTCGAGCCCCAAGGCCCTAATACGGCTCACCACGTGGGCAACCCCCGCTGTGCCAAGGAGCACGGCTTGTCTATGGGTGCTCCCGGTTGCGGTGACGAGAGTGTCGTCGGCGTAGCAGAGTACGCCGACGCCCCGCAGGTTGGTACCGCGGAGCACCCAGTCGTATCCGATGTTCCACAGGAGTGGTCCGAGGACCGACCCCTGTGGAACACCGCATGTGACCCTCCGATTTCCCCATCCGTTTTGGGTCGGATAAGTAATGGCCCGGTCCCGGAAGTAATCCCCTACTATATTCTGCAGGTACTGGGGCACTCCGTGGTACTGCAGCGCTGCCTTGACTGTCTCAAAGGGCAGGGTGTTGAAGGCATTCGCTATGTCAAGCGACACGGCCAACATCACTCCGCCCTGCGAGACAGCCTCCTCGGCGAGGACCCTCAGTTGCGCAATCGCGTCTATCGTCGACCTTTCCCGCCGGAAGCCGTACTGGCAGTCGTGTAGGTCGGGTCCTACCTCCTCGAGGTGCTTGACGAGACGGGCAGCGATAACCCGTTCGAAAAGCTTGCCCATCTCGTCAAGCAGGACGATGGGGCGGTAGGCCGACGGCGACTCTGCTGGGCGCCCGTCCTTCTGGAGGAGGACGAGCTTACCCGTCTTCCAGCTTCGCGGGAACTGACCTCGGTCGAGGCATGCGCTAAAGAGGGTCCTCACCCTCTCCTCCAGCTCTTCTGCCGCAAGCGCGAGCACCACGATGCGCCCAGGCACGCCATCGGGTCCGGGGGCGCCGTTTTTTAGTTTGAGCCTGGCTATTGCGGCCCCAAGCTCTGCCTCTGTCACAGGAGGCACTACGTCCTCGCCTCTCGCCGGGTTTCCACCCATCGCCGGTGGACGCCATGCCTCTCTTTCGGGGAACAGGCCGGAGAGGACCCGCTCTAGGAGGAGAGGCTCGAGACTACTGGTCAGCGGGGGGGCCCATGGCCGGAGTTTTGCCCTTACAGTTTTGTAAGGGCGCCCCCATGGGTGTAAGTCCAGCGTCTCCAGCCACTCCTTCCACGCGGCCTCCTTCGCCCGTGCAATGTCCGCCTGGAGCTGGTGGCATTTTTCTCGGTAGGCAGCGTAAAGCGCCTCCTCCCTGACGGGGTCGCGCATCCTTCTCCGCCTGCTCCTGGTGTACTGGCGGCGCGCCGCCGTGCACTCGCTCCGTGAGACGCGGATCTCCTCGCGCCACCAGTACACGCGACGACGAGGCGGGGCTGGCCTCGCGCGGGGCATAGCGGCATCGCAAATCCGGTGCGTGGCGGCAACCTGCTGCTCCGTCTCGACATCGATGTCGCCTATGGGCCCAGCTCCGACCTGCCACGACTCCACCAGGACTGCCTCTTGGGCCATCTCCCTGTCCAGTTGCCCCAGCCGCCACCGCGGCCCTTCCCCTGCAGGGGGTCGGTTCTCGCTCCTTGGGGTGAGGGGGAACGTGGAGACCTCGAAACGGATGTAGCGATGGTCCGAGAGCGTCTCCACGTCCGTCATCACTTTCCAGCCTGAAACACGTCGTGCGAGGGCGGGGCTGGCCAATGTTATGTCCACAATTGAGCCTCCCCGCTGTCGCACGCACGTGTTCGTTGACCCCCTGTTGAGGATCAGCAGCCCCACTTCGACCGCCCATTCCTCCAGCGCCTGCCCTCGCGCGTCAGTCGCTGGAGATCCCCACGCCGTGGACTTAGCGTTGAAGTCTCCAGCGACCAGCAGCTGCACAGGGCGATTTTCGCCAAACAGGGAACCCACCTCGTCAAGAAAGGACTCGAACTCGGTGAGGCTCCTGTTTGGCGAAAAATAGGTCCCAACGACCATTGTGTCCCCCAGGTGTGTCGACACAAAACCACGCCCCTTGGTGACGTCTCGGTGGGGCGCGGATCCTGCTTGCGGCTGCGTGACCACTGCCACCAGTCCGTCTCTATCCCCCACCCAGTTTTCCCTGGAGGGGACTGAGTACGGCTCGGCCACGACTGCGATTTGTATCAACCACTCCGCCATGCTCTGGAGCAGAAGGTCCTGAGCTCTGGCGGAGTGGTTTATGTTCGCCTGTAGGTATTGGGTGGCCATTACTAGTCAGTGGCCATCCGATCCTCCTCGACCCTGGGTTCAGGTGGGTGACTAGGCTGCGATGTGGCTTCGGACCTGTCGGCAGCAGTCCTCTTTCTTTTGGGTGGGTTGCATGAAACGCTTCCCACCCTGTGGCCCGCGGGGGCGCCCGCCTCCGCGCACAGCGCGCAATGTGCGGCAGCGTTGCAATCGCGGGCGATATGGCCCGACCCGCTGCACCGATAGCAAAGGAGGCTGCGGTCTACCTCAGACTTGCACGCGGCGCGCACGTGCCCCACTTCCATGCATCGGAAGCATCGTATGGGCCGGGCGTCGAGCAACGTCACCTGCGCCGACACCCACCCCACGCGGAGACGTCCGGCCTGAGCCACCTTTTTTGCAGCCGCAATAGGGCATCGCAGCCACACAGTGCCCAGTCCCGAGGGGCCAAGCGTCACTTCGCCAGCCTTGACGTCTTCCGCCGCGCAACCGCCCTCTCGTGCAACCGCCGCGACCACCTCCGGAGATGTCACCGAGTCATCCAGGCCCGAGATGCGCATCTCCGCACATCTAGTGGGCCTGGAGATCCGGACCACGGCGGGATCCATCACCTCCCTGAGTTTTTGGGCAAGGGCGTCGGCCTTTTCGCCACTCTCGCCGCCGGGAATCTCGAATATACGGGCATTCGTCGCGGTACGTCGGACCCGAACACCCGAGATCCCCAGCGCATCGAGGTCTACCCGCTTTTTGGCCTCCCCGATGATGGACGCGTAGCTATCTCTTTCGCTAGTGTCCGCCTTGGGCTCCACTAGCGTAAACACTACCGCCGTTGACCGGGGGAGGCGCAGCCTCCGGGCCTTCTTTTTTGGGGCTGCCTGGCTTGTAGGGCCGTCCCTCTGCTTCTTCCTTGTTGTTTTTTTGCCCTTTACCGTCGTCCAGGGCTCTTCCAACGCTGCAGGCGCAGGCGCAGGCGCTGTTGCTTCCCGACCCGACTCTCCCGGGGCTGGGACCCTCCCGGAAGAAACTCCCTTGCCTTTTCGTCTTTTTGACCGCTTCACAGCGCCCGCGTAGGACGCTCCACCTACGGAAGCGGAAGCGGAAGCGGGGGCCACGCCAGACTCCGGCTCTGCTCCCCCAGTTTTGTCTCGGTTTGCCAGCGGAGGCCGCGCCCTCTTCTCCGGGAGGAGTCTGTCGCTGATTGCGGCCATGCGGGCGTCCAAATACGTCCCGACCTGGGCCATGACCACTCGACAGATCTCCTCTGTTAAAGGGATAGAAGGGGTGGCATTGGCACGACCGTCTGTCCGTTCGCTGGTAGAGGGCAGCGCGGGGGGCCGCTCCTTCTCGTTACGTCGGGTTGGGGAGGGTGTAGGATTTCCCTGCTTCCGCAGCCCCTCCAGTTGGGCCTTGATTTCGGCCATCTCTTTTCGTAAGCCGGCCATTTCTGACCTTAGCCGGCTGTTGTCTGCTTGAAGCCGCGCCGTTTCCTCGGAAACGGTGCGTTTGCTGAGTACGGCAAACGCATCCGATATAGCGGACGCGGCATCTTTAAGGCACCGGATGTACCCACCCTTCAGGTTTTTAGAGGTGGCCGCTACTTTCTCAATGACAGCCACACTGTCTGCGACCTGCTGCCCAAGTTCTGTGTTGGCAGCGGCCTCCTCGGGATTCAGCGCAGGCGGCGAAGGAGTGCACTTCGAGTACCCTTGCCGGGTTCTGATTTGCATCTCCTGCACGTCTCTCTCCGCCTCGAGGCGCATCTCTTCATGCATGGCCCGTTTGTAGGCCTCTTTCGCTTTGGCCAGGCCAACATACTTCCCGGTAGAAGGGGGCCGACCTCGTCCTCGTCCTTTTGATGTCTGAGACGAGCCTTCGCTTGTGGCGGACGGGCAGGACTCGTCTCCATCATCCCCGCTGGATCCCGACTGGGGACTGGTGTGGAACCGTGGCCTCTTACGGGGGTTCCGCCACATGCGACCGCTTTTTGCAGGGCTAGCCGTGCCGGAAGGAACTAGCTCCTTTTCGGTGTTGGTCGGGTACGCCTCTGCGCCTTCGTCCCTATGCCCCAGTGCCTCCTCCTTGTCGCTATGTTGCGTCGGGGAGCTCGGTGATTTGCGTCCCCCCGCTACATCTCCAGGCTTGAAGGGAGTCTGCGTCCGTGAGCGCGCCTTTCCCTTCCCCCCCGGGCCAGCCCTCTGCGTCGGCAGGTCCTTCTTCTGGCGACTTGGGGAGGTCGCTGGCGACGAGAAGGTGGACCGCACCGTGTGCATACTGTCGTCAGTATCCGGTGCGGAATCCCCACGTGCGAGGATCCTCTCATCCAGCCGTGTGAGAAGGACCTGCGCGACCTTCATAGGCTCCTCTATCGCCTTGTTACGCCGCACGAAACGGCCATGGCGGCCGCGCGCTTGTCCGCCGCCCTCCTTCCTCGCCGGGATCTGGATCGCGGCGGAGTCCAGGTCTATGCATGGACTATCCTGGCCGACCCCTCGCAGCGGTGACCTCGCGAGGGACATGTGAGGGCGGAAAATTTCCTCCTCGTTCTCCACCGTTGGGAAGGTTGGAGAGGGTGGCGCAGCAGCTGCCTTCTCGTCCTCCCTGTCCCCTCCTCCGCGTAGCCTTAGAGCCAATCCATGCGCATCGGTGTCCATTAAACGTTTGCCATAGTTGTCTTTGCTTTCCGGTCCAGAGTGGTTTGCCCCCCCAGAATACGAAGGGCGGCGTGTCTCCACAGCGCGGGCACTTGCCCGTTCTGTGGTGACACGGAGGATTGGAACCTCCTGGGGTAGTTTCTTACGTTTTAGGCCACTCATATTTGCTATTGTTTAAAGGAGGTATGCCCCCCCTCTCTGACGTTGGGGACTGGGCTCCCCCCAGCCATGCATCCCATCGGCACGCCAGTCACACCTTAGGATTGGGGATTTTTATAGTGGTTTACTCCACGTGACCCGCCTCTCAGTGAGGAAGGTCCCCGGTCTGCTCAGTGCAGGTTACGGGTTGCCCGCCGGTGGCCGTAGCCACAACGTCGCGCCGGTGGCCGAAGCCACTATCGCCCGTGAGGCCGAGCTCCAGCTCCGTCCCGAGGGACCTGGCGTCTCACACTGTGCCCTCTGCTGGTTTCAGAGGGACACGCGGAGCCACACGTCGGGGTGCTGTTCTTTGTCTGGCCCCTCTCCTCAGGCCTGTCCGGTTTGGGAGGCCCTGTCCGGCATAGCCCTGAGGGTCATTGGGGCACGCAAGCCCCTTCACCACGGCAAGGTGACAGCACTTCGAAGGGGAACCTAACCTAACCTTTTTTTTTTTTTTTTTTTTTTTTCGTTGGAAAAATGCTTTATGCATACCCGCACCCTCGGGGGAGGAGATGCGGGTTATGTGGGACTCGGCAAAAAAGCCGCCGCTACCCACTAAAAAACCAACGTTGTGTCTGCGCGCCACCAGTGGGGCGTGGCCACGGGATCTCCTAAGTACGCAACCGCGACCACGCCGGCGCCGCCCGCCGCTAGCACACGCAGCGGGCCCTTCTCTGGGAGGGGTAGAGAGGAACTTCTACCCCTGCCTCCTCAGAAGGCGCGTGGACACACCACGCGCGCCTTCTCGGCGAGGCTTCCTTCTCGGCGAGGCTTAACCTTTTTTTTTTTTTTTTTTTTTTTTTTTTTTTTTTTTTTTTCGTTGGAAAAATGCTTTATGCATACCCGCACCCTCGGGGGAGGAGATGCGGGTTATGTGGGACTCGGCAAAAAGCCGCCGCTACCCACTAAAAAACCAACGTTGTGTCTGCGCGCCACCAGTGGGGCGTGGCCACGGGATCTCCTAAGTACGCAACCGCGACCACGCCGGCGCCGCCCGCCGCTAGCACACGCAGCGGGCCCTTCTCTGGGATGGGTAAAGAGGAACTTCTACCCCTGCCTCCTCAGAAGGCGCGTGGACACACCACGCGCGCCTTCTCGGCGAGGCTTATGTTACGGGCAGCGACGCCCCCGCGCCACTGCCCAGGCCTCGCTAGGTGGGGGGGATGAGGTGGGCGTACGCCCTTCTCCGGGCCCCCGCGCGCTTGCGGCGGATCGGGTGCGATGCTGGGTCAGCCTCCCGCTCCCTCTCCGCATTCTCCTTCTGCGACATCACATCCTCGCAGAAGGAGAGGACCGCTTTCCACGACCTCTCGTCGGCGACCATAGCCTTGACTACGGCCGGCAAGGAGAGGTCGTCCCCCACCACTGCCACGAGGTCGCGGCGCTGCCCCGCCCAAGCTGGGCATTCCTCCAAGGTGTGCTGCGCCGTGTCCTCGTCGCTGCTGCACTGGTGGCACCCGGCCGTCACCTCCCGTCTGGCGAACCGGTGCAGGTAGCTCCCAAAGCAGCCATGCCCCGTGAGCACCTGCACCAACCGGAAGGTCAGCGAACCCCGCTCTCTCTCCAGCCAGTCTCGTAGGACCGGCCGAACCGCCTCGACAGTCCTATGTCCCCCCTCGACTCTAGCTAGTCGCTCCTCCCATTGAAGGACAATGGACTGTCGGAGGAGGAGCTTCTGCTCTTCTACCTCCCCGGGCGCAGGATGGTACTCCTGAAGCCGGAGGTCCCTTCGCCACTGGTACAGAGACGCTTGGGCCTCCGCCTCCAGGTCCCAGGGAGGCGTTCCCGCCAGTAAGCACGCCGCATCGTATGAGGTGGTGCGGTACCCGCGTACAACGCTGACGGCCATCGCCCTCTGAGCCTTCCTCAGCAGGGCGACATTGCGGGCCGCCAGGTTTACCGCCCAGATCGGGGCCCCGTACAGGGCCATCGATCGCACCACCCCCATATACAGGCGGCGGCTCGCACTCTCTGGCCCCCCGACGTTGGGCATCAGCCGCTTCAATGCGGCCGATGCTGCCATCAATCGGGGGTCAGGCGGGTGAAGTGTTGGCGGAAGCTCCAGCGGGAATCGAGGACAAGTCCAAGATACTTCATGTCGGACTTGACCTCGATTCGAGTGCCACCGACGACGATGCTGGATCCTGCAGGTGGCGCCTTCCGGGCGGCGTGGAAGCAAATCGGCGAGGCTTAACCTAACCTAACCTAACCTAACCTAACCTAACCTAACCTAACCTAACCTGACCTAACCTGACCTAACCTAACCTAACCTTTTTTTTTTTTTTTTTTTTCCGTTGGAAAAATGCTTTATGCATACCCGCACCCTCGGGGGAGGAGATGCGGGTTATGTGGGACTCGGCCAAAAAGCCGCCGCTACCCACTAAAAAACCAACGTTGTGTCTGCGCGCCACCAGTGGGGCGTGGCCACGGGATCTCCTAAGTACGCAACCGCGACCACGCCGGCGCCGCCCGCCGCTAGCACACGCAGCGGGCCCTTCTCTGGGAGGGGTAGAGAGGAACTTCTACCCCTGCCTCCTCAGAAGGCGCGTGGACACACCACGCGCGCCTTCTCGGCGAGGCTTATGTTACGGGCAGCGACGCCCCCGCGCCACTGCCCAGGCCTCGCTAGGTGGGGGGGATGAGGTGGGCGTACGCCCTTCTCCGGGCCCCCGCGCGCTTGCGGCGGATCGGGTGCGATGCTGGGTCAGCCTCCCGCTCCCTCTCCGCATTCTCCTTCTGCGACATCACATCCTCGCAGAAGGAGAGGACCGCTTTCCACGACCTCTCGTCGGCGACCATAGCCTTGACTACGGCCGGCAAGGAGAGGTCGTCCCCCACCACTGCCACGAGGTCGCGGCGCTGCCCCGCCCAAGCTGGGCATTCCTCCAAGGTGTGCTGCGCCGTGTCCTCGTCGCTGCTGCACTGGTGGCACCCGGCCGTCACCTCCCGTCTGGCGAACCGGTGCAGGTAGCTCCCAAAGCAGCCATGCCCCGTGAGCACCTGCACCAACCGGAAGGTCAGCGAACCCCGCTCTCTCTCCAGCCAGTCTCGTAGGACCGGCCGAACCGCCTCGACAGTCCTATGTCCCCCCTCGACTCTAGCTAGTCGCTCCTCCCATTGAAGGACAATGGACTGTCGGAGGAGGAGCTTCTGCTCTTCTACCTCCCCGGGCGCAGGATGGTACTCCTGAAGCCGGAGGTCCCTTCGCCACTGGTACAGAGACGCTTGGGCCTCCGCCTCCAGGTCCCAGGGAGGCGTTCCCGCCAGTAAGCACGCCGCATCGTATGAGGTGGTGCGGTACCCGCGTACAACGCTGACGGCCATCGCCCTCTGAGCCTTCCTCAGCAGGGCGACATTGCGGGCCGCCAGGTTTACCGCCCAGATCGGGGCCCCGTACAGGGCCATCGATCGCACCACCCCCATATACAGGCGGCGGCTCGCACTCTCTGGCCCCCCGACGTTGGGCATCAGCCGCTTCAATGCGGCCGATGCTGCCATCAATCGGGGGGTCAGGCGGGTGAAGTGTTGGCGGAAGCTCCAGCGGGAATCGAGGACAAGTCCAAGATACTTCATGTCGGACTTGACCTCGATTCGAGTGCCACCGACGACGATGCTGGATCCTGCAGGTGGCGCCTTCCGGGCGGCGTGGAAGCAAATCGCTTCGGACTTGTGTAGCGCCACCTCCAGCCCCAGCATCGTTATGCGCCTTACCACCAGTGCTACTGTCACGGTAGCGAGGCGTGCTGCCTCCCGGTACGAGGTTCCCCGAGACGTGACTAGCGTGTCGTCTGCGTAGCAGGTCACGCTCGATCCCGAGAGAAGCTCCCCCCGCAGCACCCAGTCGTACCCGATGTTCCACAGGAGCGGCCCTAAGACCGAGCCCTGTGGAACACCGCACGACATCTCCCACCTTGTCAGCCCACCGCCCTGGACCGGGTACTCCACACACCGTTCCGAGAGGTAGGCCCCGACTATCTGGCATAGGTAGGGAGGCACCTTGTGGTGCTTCAGCGCCTCCCTTACGCATGACCACGGCAGAGTGTTGAATGCGTTGGCGATATCTAGCGATACCGCCAGGAGCACCCCACCGTGGTCGACCGCCTCATCCGAGAGGGCTTTAATGCGCGCGACCGCATCCACGGTCGACCTGCCCTCTCGGAATCCAAACTGATGTTCGGATAAGTCGGGACCCACCTCCCGGAGGTGCTCGACGAGGCGACAACAGATGATACGCTCGAACAGCTTGTCCGCCTCATCGAGCAACACGATTGGACGGTAGGCTGATGGAGATTCCGCGGGACGCCCGTCTTTTTTAAGTAAGACGAGCCGGCCGGTTTTCCATATGGTCGGAAATCGGCCGGACTGAAGACAGGCGTCCAGTAGCCCGCGAAATCTCTCCCCCAGGGCCTGCAGCGCCAGAGCCAGGACGCGTCCCGGGATCCCATCTGGCCCCGGTGCCGTGTTTTTGGCTTTAAGCCTCAGCACGGCCGCGTCTAGCTCTGCCTCCGTTACCGGAGGCACCTCGACTTCCGCGCCCTCATACCCGACGTGCTGACGGGGTGGTGCCATTTCCGGAGGCCGGTGTTCCGGTCTGTTCGGGAACAGATTGGAGACAACGGCCCCCAGCAGTCGAGGCTCGAGACTCTCCGTCAAGGGGGGGGCCCAGGGGCGTAGCTTACCCCTGACCGCCTTGTACGGCCTCCCCCATGGATCTCGGTTTAGAGTCTCGAGAAGCTCCGCTCTGGCGCTCGCCTTCGCCTCGCAGATGGAGAGCTGCAGCGCCTTGACCGCCTCTCTATAGGCGCTGTACAGCTGCGTCTCCTCGTCAATGTCTCGGGTCTGCCTGCGTCGGCGCGACCGTGTGTACTGGCGTCTCGCCCTGCCGCAGCGGGATCGAAGTTCTTCGATATCACGAGACCACCAGTACACTTGTCGCTTCGGAGGCCGAGGCTTGGCTCGGGACATGCCTGCGTCACAAACTTGTGACATGGCGTCCCGGAACCTGACTGCCTCTTCCTCGACCTCCACAGGCCCGGAAGATGTTGTCCAGGCCTGGACGAGGGACGCTATCTCCACTGCTTCTCGATCCAGGCTGCTTAAGGCCCATCTGGGGGACGGGGTCGCAGCACGGCCATTCGGACGACGATCCGTGTCCAATGTGACTTCGGAGGAGGTGGAGACATCAAACCGGATATACATATGGTCTGATAATGTCTCCACCTTCTCCAGGACTCTCCAGTCTTGGACACGCGGCGCAAGGGCAGAGGTCGCGAACGTTACGTCCACGATGGACTCCCCCTGCCAGCGCACGCAGGTACTGGCCGACCCTCGGTTCAATACCGACAGGCCGGTCATCGTCGCCCACTCCTCGAGAAGGTCTCCACGAGTGTCGGTCGCGGGACAACCCCAAGCCATGGATTTGGCATTTAGGTCGCCCGCGACAACCACCGGGCGCGGTAGGGTCTGCCCAATGAGGGCCCCTAGCTGGCCAAGGAAGGCTTCAAACTCGGGGACACTTCTGTTGGGGGAGAAATATACCCCGATCAAGGTTATTTCTCCCCAGAGGACCGCCACGTAGCCTTGACCCCTAGACACGATGGAGGGGGGCAATGTGCCTTCTGCCCCTACTTTTAAAATGATGGCCACCAAGCCGTCCAGATCCGCAGCCCAGTTATCCCTAGGAGGGACATAGTATGGCTCGGCGACCACGGCAGCATCTATCGACCACTGCGCCATGGACTGCAGGAGGAGATCTTGAGCCCCGGCGCAGTGGTTAATGTTCGCCTGGAGGACCCGACTAACAGGCGTCATCTTGGCGCAGTGTCAGTCGGGCCCTCTTGTGTAGCCGGAGGCGATGACGCTCTAGGGGTGTCTGGTCTGCCGGACATCTTCCGAGGCACACGTTTCAGGGCTTTGGCCCCCGTCGTGCAGTTGCCGCTGCCGGCGCTATGGTCGGCAGGTTTGCCCGCTGCTGCGCACAGAGAGCAGTGAGGCGTGGCTATGCAGTCTCTGGCCTTGTGGCCGGTTTGACCGCAGCGGTAGCATTGGTCACTGCGGTCGATTTCCGACGTGCACCCCTTCCTGACATGGCCAGGCATCAGGCATCGGTAGCACCTCAAAGGGCGGGCCTCCAACAGTTTTACCTGCGCCGAAGCCCAGCCAACCAGTAGCCGCCCCTCAGCCACTTTCTTGGCGGCTGCTACGGGGCAGCGAACCCACGCCGTACCCAGGCCTGTTGGCGTGCGGGAGATCCGGCCAACTTTCACCGCCTCTAGGGCACAGCTTCCACACTGAGCCACAGCAGTGGCGAGTTCGCCTTCTGCGACCGAGTCATCCAGGCCAGAAATACGCATCTCCGCGCACTTTACCGGCCTGGAGATACGGACATCGGCCTCCTTTAGCGTCTCCTTCAGCTTAGCAGCAAGGGAGTCCGCTTTCTCGCCGCTAGAGGTGCCCGGGCCCGGGATTTCCAGGATCGCTGCCCCTGTCACCGCTCTGCGGAACCTTAGACCGGTGATACCGAGTACGTCCAGGGAGATTTTGGCTTTGGCCTCGGTAATCACCGTTCCGTAGGTGATGCCTCTCTCCTCCGCTCCCTCCTGGAGGGTCAGGACGACGGCTGCTGACCGTGGGGCGCGCAGCGCTGCCATTTTCTTCTGGCCCTTCCCCCCTTTTGCTCCCTGCGGTATCGCTGGCTGTGGGGGCTTGCCAGTCGCCTCTGTGCCGGTGGACGGAACCAGGATCTTCTTCTTCTTGCCCCACTTGACCACAGTCGACCAATCATTCCCAGTCGCAGGCCCTGGGGGCTGAGGCTGCTGGGATTGGGAAGCGGGGCCAGGGCGAGTCTTAGGAGGCTTCTTGGACTCCTTTTTCTTTTGCCCCTTTTTTCGTTTCGCACTCGGTGAGATGGTAGTAGCCGTGGTGCGACCAGGGGGGGAGCTTCCAGTGACCGAGGGTCTTGACTGGACGGTCCTCCCTTCCTTTGCCGGCGCAGGTGCCTGGGTCGTCTGCTGTGGGAGCAGTCTTTCCTCCCAGGCGCTCATCCTTGCTTCCATCATGGCACTTACCTGGTCCACGATACTGCGCTCCATCGTCCTTGCCTCTTCAGGTGCATCTTCGGGGCGCCGCCCGAGACTGGCACGCAGCTCGCCCATCTCCTTACGGAGATCGGCCATTTCGGCCTTTAGGCGTGCGTTCTCGGCAGCTAACCTCCTCGTCTCATCAGAGACAGTACGGTCCCCCAGCTCGGAGACCACATCCCGGATCGCGGCCACAGCCTCCTTCAGGGCACGTTGGAATGTGCCCTTCAAGTTTCGCGACTTCGTAGCCACGTCCGTGATGAGCCCCAGACTATCGCGCACCTGTTCCTTTAGGGCCAGGGCTGTGCGGGTGCCCTCATCGTCAGATCCACATGGCGTTCTCAGGAGTTCCGGCCTAAGGGCCAGGCGCCTCTTTGCCAGTCTGTGCGACGTCATCCTCAGCTCTTCTTCGGCCTGAAGCTCGAGCTCCTCCTGCTTCAGCTCCTGTAGCTCGGCTTTGGCCTTGGAGAGCCCTACGTGGTGTGCCTTGGATAGAGGGCGGCCTCTTCCTCGCTTGGAAGGTGCCGAGGTAGATTTCCCTCGCTCCGTGGCATCGGAAGTCTCGTCGCTCCCTGGTGCTTCCGTCTCACTCCCCCCGCTACGCTGCCTTTTCCGCCTATCAGCCGTTTGAGTGGCCTGAGCAGGCATGGAAACGTCGGATTCGGCAGTTTCCGCGTCGGTTGGCTCCGGAGAGAAAAATTCCCCGCCTCCAGGCAGGTCACCCGCGTCTATTCTCCTGGGGGAGAAGAACTCCTCCCTGCCGAGAGAAGGGACCCTTTCTGTCAACCTCTCCAATACCACGACGGCTTTACGCCTCTCACTAAGCACCTTCGTTGTGTCGAGTGGGGAGTGCGACGAGTCCGAGGCCGTTCCAGTGGGCACGTCTCCAACGTGGCGCACAAAGCGCCCCTGGGCATCACGTAGGGGCCGGAACCCATTATTTGGGGGCGTAGTAGACGCATCTGCCCCTGCCGGACAGCCATCCTCCTCGTTGCCCCCTCCGTTCAACCTCAAAACCAAGTCATTGTGTACATCGGTGTCCATTATGCATTCGCCAAAGTCGTCGATTTCGAATCGCGAGTGGTTTGCCCCCCCAGAATACGGAAGGCGGCATGTCTCCACAGCACGGGCACTTACCCGTCCTGTGGTGACATGGAGGATTGAAACCTCCTGGGGTAGTTTCACAATTTCGTTTCCACTCATGTTTGCTATGTTTAAGGAGGTTTGCCCCTCCCTGACATTAGGGACTGGACTCCCTCCAGCCACGCATCCCCTCAGCACGCCAGACACGCCTTGGGATTGGGGTGATTTTTATAGTGGTTTTCTTCCACGTGATTTCCCTCTCAGTGAGGGAAACCCCCGGCCCACTCAGTGTGGGTTGCGGGTTGCCCGACGGTGGCCGAAACCAACGTCCGTCTGCAGACCGCGAGACGGACCCGCCGCGCCTCGTGGCCGGAGCCACACCCTCCTTCACAGGCCAACCCAAATGGGCTCCATCACCATCCCAGCGGGGACATTGCGGCTCACACTGTGCCCTCTGCTACTCAGAGGGACACGCGGAGCCGCCCGCCGTGTGCCACGATAGTCTGGCCCTTCTCCCCGGGCCTGATCGTTTTGGGAGGCCCTATACGGCATAGCCCCGGGAATCACAAGGGCCACTAACTACCCGGCCACTCCTCAGGGTGTCAATCAAGGAACTGCGTTGCGCGCGGACCAACGCAGTGACCCGATTGACACCACATAACACCTCGACGGAACGAGGCTTAACACGGCTCCTCCTCTCGACTCATCCACTGCGCCCTCTGCTACTCAGAGGGACGCGCGGAGAGTCCCTCACGGGCCGAAGCCCCCCTTTCCCCCCCTGGGCCGAGGCCCCCCCGTTTCCCCCCCAGTGTTTGGTTCGCGGGACTACGTCCTACCCCGGCTCGACGTCAGCAGCCGGGGCGTTCCCCTATCCACCACCTGGGGACGCGCCACGTCGGGGTTCACCTCCCCGCCCACTCGGACAACCGAGCAGGTCCGTGGAACCTAACCTAACCTAACCTAACCTAACCTAACCTAACCTTTTTTTTTTTTTTTTTTTTTTTTTTTTTTTTTTTTTTTTTTTTTTTTTTTTTTTTTTTTTTTTTTTACGAGGGGAAATGCGTTACGCATCCCGTCCTTGAGGTGTTGTAATAAAGGACGGGTATGTGGGACTCCTGGTCTCCAGTCTACCCACTAAAACCCCTCGGTCTGACCTCTCTCCGCCTGGTGTGGGGCTACGGGGACGCTTGGCGCTTACCGCGGCACCCATTTGCGGCGTCTTGCCCTTTTTGGGCCCGGCTCTGCGGGCTTCTGAGCCCACTCCCTCTCGCCTACAGGGGACCTCACCCAAGGCCACCTTTCCACCTCGGGACGCATTCTCGTCGGGCAACCAATCTCCCGATCAGTTGCCCGAGGTCCCGGTTAGGGCGGTATTTGGCGGTCATAAGCGGCCCGCCTTCGCCCTACTCTCCTTCGGCGAGTGGGTGGTGCGAGGGGGTCATCCTCTCGCTCCCTCTCCGCCGCCTCCTTTTGGGACATGACGGCGTTGCAGAATGCAACCACCGCTTCCCACGCGTCCCTGCTGCGTGTCATGACCCCAACCATGACTGGCAGTGAGAGGTCCGCCCCGATGGCCGCGATCAGTTGTGATCGCGGTACTTGCCATGCGGGGCACACGGCGCGGGTGTGCTGCGCCGTGTCCTCCTCTCCACCCGTGCAGTGTTTGCACACTGTGGTGTCCTCGCGGCGGGCCACCTGACACAGGTATTTGCCGAAGCATCCGTGCCCGGTGAGTATCTGTGTCAGGTGGAAAGTCGTCTCGCCGAAATCGCGGCCCAGCCAGTCCCTGAGGACCGGACGTATGGCGCCCACCACCTCCCGGCTTGCGCTTGGGGCCTGCAGCCTTTCGTCCCACTTCCTGAGGAGATCACCCCTGGCCTCGTCCCTCCAGAGCTTGATCTCCTCCGGAAGTGGACGATTGCCCTCCGCTCGCACTGCTGCTACTTGCCAGTATACCGCCGCAAGGACCTCGGCTTCGAGGTCCCACGGCGGGCTACCTGCCAGCAGGGTTGCCGCTTCAAACGAGACCGTCCTGTACGCTCGGATGGCCCTGGTCGCTATCACCCGTTGGGGTCTGCGCAACTGGGCCACGTTCCGAGCGTTCAGGGCCTCCGCCCATATGGGAGCCCCGTACATCGCCATAGAGCGTACAACCCCCTGGTACAGGCGGCGGCATGTGCTGCCCGGCCCTCCGATATTCGGGAGCAGCCCCCCGAGTGCTCCGGCTGCAGCCACCAGCTTTGGCGCCTTGCGGGAGAAGTGCTCTGTGAAGCTCCATCGCCCATCGAGGACAATACCTAGGTATCGCAGCGTCGACTCGATGGCGATGGAGGTGCCCCCTATGACGATCGCCAGGCCGGGAGGCGGTGCGTTTCGAGGCCCATGGAAGAAGAGGGCCTCCGACTTGTTTAAGGCCACCTCGAGCCCCAAGGCCCTAATACGGCTCACCACGTGGGCAACCCCCGCTGTGCCAAGGAGCACGGCTTGTCTATGGGTGCTCCCGGTTGCGGTGACGAGAGTGTCGTCGGCGTAGCAGAGTACGCCGACGCCCCGCAGGTTGGTACCGCGGAGCACCCAGTCGTATCCGATGTTCCACAGGAGTGGTCCGAGGACCGACCCCTGTGGAACACCGCATGTGACCCTCCGATTTCCCCATCCGTTTTGGGTCGGATAAGTAATGGCCCGGTCCCGGAAGTAATCCCCTACTATATTCTGCAGGTACTGGGGCACTCCGTGGTACTGCAGCGCTGCCTTGACTGTCTCAAAGGGCAGGGTGTTGAAGGCATTCGCTATGTCAAGCGACACGGCCAACATCACTCCGCCCTGCGAGACAGCCTCCTCGGCGAGGACCCTCAGTTGCGCAATCGCGTCTATCGTCGACCTTTCCCGCCGGAAGCCGTACTGGCAGTCGTGTAGGTCGGGTCCTACCTCCTCGAGGTGCTTGACGAGACGGGCAGCGATAACCCGTTCGAAAAGCTTGCCCATCTCGTCAAGCAGGACGATGGGGCGGTAGGCCGACGGCGACTCTGCTGGGCGCCCGTCCTTCTGGAGGAGGACGAGCTTACCCGTCTTCCAGCTTCGCGGGAACTGACCTCGGTCGAGGCATGCGCTAAAGAGGGTCCTCACCCTCTCCTCCAGCTCTTCTGCCGCAAGCGCGAGCACCACGATGCGCCCAGGCACGCCATCGGGTCCGGGGGCGCCGTTTTTTAGTTTGAGCCTGGCTATTGCGGCCCCAAGCTCTGCCTCTGTCACAGGAGGCACTACGTCCTCGCCTCTCGCCGGGTTTCCACCCATCGCCGGTGGACGCCATGCCTCTCTTTCGGGGAACAGGCCGGAGAGGACCCGCTCTAGGAGGAGAGGCTCGAGACTACTGGTCAGCGGGGGGGCCCATGGCCGGAGTTTTGCCCTTACAGTTTTGTAAGGGCGCCCCCATGGGTGCAAGTCCAGCGTCTCCAGCCACTCCTTCCACGCGGCCTCCTTCGCCCGTGCGATGTCCGCCTGGAGCTGGTGGCATTTTTCCCGGTAGGCAGCGTATAGCGCCTCCTCCCTGGCTGGGTCGCGCACCCTTCTCCGCCTGCTCCTGGTGTACTGGCGGCGCGCCGCCGTGCACTCGCTCCGTGAGATGCGGATCTCCTCGCGCCACCAGTACACGCGACGACGAGGCGGAGTTGGCCTCGCGCGGGGCATAGCGGCATCGCAAATCCGGTGCGTGGCGGCAACCTGCTGCTCCGTCTCGACATCAATGTCGCCTATGGGCCCAGCTCCGACCTGCCACGACTCCACTAGGACTGCCTCTTGGGCCATCTCCCTGTCCAGTTGCCCCAGCCGCCACCGCGGCCCTTCCCCTGCAGGGGGTCGGTTCACGCTCCTTGGGGTGAGGGGGAACGTGGAGACCTCGAAACGGATGTAGCGATGGTCCGAGAGCGTCTCCACGTCCGTCCTCACTTTCCAGCCTGAAACACGTCGTGCGAGGGCGGGGCTGGCCAATGTTAAGTCCACAATTGAGCCTCCCCGCTGTCGCACGCACGTGTTCGTTGACCCCCTGTTGAGGATCAGCAGCCCCACTTCGACCGCCCATTCCTCCAGCGCCTGCCCTCGCGCGTCAGTCGCTGGAGATCCCCACGCCGTGGACTTAGCGTTGAAGTCTCCAGCGACCAGCAGCTGCACAGGGCGATTTTCGCCAAACAGGGAACCCACCTCGTCAAGAAAGGACTCGAACTCGGTGAGGCTCCTGTTTGGCGAAAAATAGGTCCCAACGACCATTGTGTCCCCCAGGTGTGTCGACACAAAACCACGCCCCTTGGTGACGTCTCGGTGGGGCGCGGATCCTGCTTGCGGCTGCGTGACCACTGCCACCAGTCCGTCTCTATCCCCCACCCAGTTTTCCCTGGAGGGGACCAAGTACGGCTCGGCCACGACTGCGATTTGTATCAACCACTCCGCCATGCTCTGGAGCAGAAGGTCCTGAGCTCTGGCGGAGTGGTTTATGTTCGCCTGTAGGTATTGGGTGGCCATTACTAGTCAGTGGCCATCCGATCCTCCTCGACCCTGGGTTCAGGTGGGTGACTAGGCTGCGATGTGGCTTCGGACCTGTCGGCAGCAGTCCTCTTTCTTTTGGGTGGGTTGCATGAAACGCTTCCCACCCTGTGGCCCGCGGGGGCGCCCGCCTCCGCGCACAGCGCGCAGTGTGCGGCAGCGCTGCAATCGCGGGCGATATGGCCCGACCCGCTGCACCGATAGCAAAGGAGGCTGCGGTCTACCTCAGACTTGCACGCGGCGCGCACGTGCCCCACTTCCATGCATCGGAAGCATCGTATGGGCCGGGCGTCGAGCAACGTCACCTGCGCCGACACCCACCCCACGCGGAGACGTCCGGCCTGAGCCACCTTTTTTGCAGCCGCAATAGGGCATCGCAGCCACACAGTGCCCAGTCCCGAGGAGCCGAGCGTCACTTCGCCAGCCTTGACGTCTTCCGCCGCGCAACCGCCCTCTCGTGCAACCGCCGCGACCACCTCCGGAGATGTCACCGAGTCATCCAGGCCCGAGATGCGCATCTCCGCACATCTAGTGGGCCTGGAGATCCGGACCACGGCGGGATCCATCACCTCCCTGAGTTTTTGGGCAAGGGCGTCGGCCTTTTCGCCACTCTCGCCGCCGGGAATCTCGAATATACGGGCATTCGTCGCGGTACGTCGGACCCGAACACCCGAGATCCCCAGCGCATCGAGGTCTACCCGCTTTTTGGCCTCCCCGATGATGGACGCGTAGCTATCTCTTTCGCTAGTGTCCGCCTTGGGCTCCACTAGCGTAAACACTACCGCCGTTGACCGGGGGAGGCGCAGCCTCCGGGCCTTCTTTTTTGGGGCTGCCTGGCTTGTAGGGCCGTCCCTCTGCTTCTTCCTTGTTGTTTTTTTGCCCTTTACCGTCGTCCAGGGCTCTTCCAACGCTGCAGGCGCAGGCGCAGGCGCTGTTGCTTCCCGACCCGACTCTCCCGGGGCTGGGACCCTCCCGGAAGAAACTCCCTTGCCTTTTCGTCTTTTTGACCGCTTCACAGCGCCCGCGTAGGACGCTCCACCTACGGAAGCGGAAGCGGAAGCGGGGGCCACGCCAGACTCCGGCTCTGCTCCCCCAGTTTTGTCTCGGTTTGCCAGCGGAGGCCGCGCCCTCTTCTCCGGGAGGAGTCTGTCGCTGATTGCGGCCATGCGGGCGTCCAGATACGTCCCGACCTGGGCCATGACCACTCGACAGATCTCCTCTGTTAAAGGGATAGAAGGGGTGGCATTCGGGCAACCGCCTATCCGTTCGCTGGGAGAGGGCAGCGCAGGGGGCCGCTCCTCCTCGTTACGTCGGGTTGGGGGGGGCTCAGGATTCCCCTGCTTCCGCAGCCCCTCCAGTTGGGCCTTGATCTCGACCATCTCCTCTCGTAAGCCGGCCATTTCGGATCTTAGCCGGCTGTTGTCAGCTTGAAGCCGCGCCGTTTCCTCGGAAACGGTGCGTTTGCTGAGTACGGCAAACGCATCCGATATAGCGGACGCGGCATCTTTTAGGCACCGGATGTACCCGCCCACGTGTTTCCAGAAGGAGTGCAGCTAGGACCACTACACTTAGCAGAAAGAAGCATTACAACGCCTGGACCCAAACGGTACATTCAGAAAAATTTTTGGACTTTTAGTTTTTTATTAATTTACATTAGAAACTTCATTTTTGGACTTAAAATATCTCGAAATCTTCAGTCAGACTATACAGTTTTTAAAAGTGATTCCGGTGCGCGCTAAGAAGTTCTACGAGCCTGCAAAAACTCAAAATTTTGGACAATTTATTTATGCAAAAATTTTCAAAAATTGTAAAATTATCGTTTTTTGGGTTTCCTGAAAAATTTTCTTTCAACGTGTGTGACTATTTTACTTTGTATATATAACTGTGTATTTAAGCTGTTTTTTACCGTTTTTTGTGTAATTTTTGGGTTACTGGTTCCGGAGATATTTAATTTTAAAGATTTTTCGTAATAAATCCAAAAATATTAGAAAAATTCAAAATTTTCTTTCATATTTAGCCTCAGTACGTATATTTCAACTTTATTAAGCCCAAGGACCAGGTTTCTAGCTCTAGAAACAAAAGTTTTCCAAATTTACCGGTTTTTCAGTGAAAATTAGAAATTGAATATCTCAGAAACCCTTCGCCCTAGGAGGACCGAAAAACCGGCAGTAACCGTGAAAATCACTCGCCTACGAGTGCCAAACAAAAAATTGCCGGTTTTCCGGAAATCGCAAAAAATATTTTCGTGTCTCGTTTTCGGCCTGAAACCAAATTTATATAAAAGATTAGACCGAGCCGAACTGTCCAAAGAAAACCGCAGTCTTGTAGGACTCATAGATCCGGAGATACAGCCTCTTAAAGTCGGCCTTTGACAGTTCGGCCGCCATCTTGGTTTTCTTCAGAACGGTGTAACTTTAAAACCAGGAGTCGCAGCGACCTGGGAATTTTGACGTGGTCCATAGGGAGCTACCACCTACATATCCCCCCCACTGACAACCGTATTGGAGACACCAAATTTCAGGTTTCTGAAAACAGTCCTGAGGGATAGAGCACATAGCATATACCCATAATAGTGGAAACCGCGTTCTTCTACGACTTCCAGAAGCGGCGCAATCACAATTTGAAATTGGGTTTTGACAGTTGCGCCGCCATCTTGGAAATTTTTAAACAGCCATAACTTCCAAACGGTAGCTCGTAGAAGACTGGGGTTTTGACAGGAGTATAGGGCTTGGGGCAGGCTACCTGAAACTGCTATTTGTGCAACCCCTCCGAGCTGTTCAGGAACTGAAAAAACCTGAAACTTTTTCAGGCCGAAACCGCACTCTGCACGTAGAGCCCATCGAGCCCTGAAGTTTGAGCCAAACCGCGGCTCCGTAGGCCAAGTGGTTCCGAAGATACGGCAATTAGCGGTTCAACCGATTTTCACCGTACCATTTACCGGTAAATTTTGGATTGCCATAGCTTCGCCCCCATTGGCATTAAGTGGGCCGTGTTTGGGCTCGTTTGAAAGGGCTCAAGGAGAGCTATCTATTAGTGGACGAATTTTGACTCTAGGTAGAGCCAAAAAATTTTTTCAAGTTTTTCTCAAACTATTGTATAAGTTAGGCAATAAGAGACTAGAGTCTGTGACTCCATACAATATCCACTATTTTATACGACTCTACATTATCTTTTCTTCGTTTTGTAGAACTGACACCCCCTTTACAGGTGCAAATTATACTTCTATATTACCCGACTCAAAGAATTATTCCTTATTGTGGAACTGACACCCCTTTTACAGGTGCAAATCTTTTATTCTAAGAAAGTTCTTAAAAACGACTACATTTTCTTGCTTTGTGGAATTGACACTCCCTCTACAGGTGAAATTCCAAAAATATCAAGATGTTTGCGCCAGGTATAAGGACACCGACCAACGCGTCGTCCAAAGGACCGAGCACCGACGCTTCAACCGAGTCGACGACATCTAAAAGCCAGAGTGAGCCCATGGCATCTACCTCCAACGTGAGGCTCAGCATCGGAGAATGGGAGTCGGGAAAGCCCCCCACTCCTCTGCAACCAACCTCCACCCAGACGACGCAGGCAGGTCCTGCAAAGCCAAAAATACAGCCGATAAAAAAGGCTTCAAGCCCCGCACAAAGCAGAACCTTTGTCAGCAGAACAGCAGAGGCAAGATTTTGTCACGACAAGGCAAAATCTAGCATAAATTCCAGCAGAAACACCAAGTCCGACATCAAGAATGATGTGATTGACAGCCTGGACCGACTCTACAAACTGGTAAAGGAAGCCGAGGCGGAGGCAAAAAAGGGTAAAAGCGGGGAAGAAAAGCCCCCCCAGGAAAAGAGGGACGAGGGAGAGCACGCCCAAATAATTATAGAAAAAATAGATGAAAACGCCCGACTCCTCAGAGAAAGCAACACCAAAATAGAGGAATTGCAAAAGAGCATGGAAATACTGATGGAGAAGACAACCTACGCAGCAGTAGCAGCCAAAGGTGTGCAAGAAACGAAAAACACCACGAAGACTGCACTCCACTCCGTGGTTGTCTCATCCACCAAAGAAGAGGAAACGGGAGAGGAAGTGCTGGAGAAGATAAGAAAAGCGATGGATGCTAAAGAAGGATGGATTCAGGTAGAAAGGGTGCGAAAAGCAAAGGATAGAAAGGTCGTGATGGGATGCCAAAACGAGCAGGACAGAAGGAAAATCAGAGAAAGGTTAGAAGCAGCAGGAGAGCACCTCGTCGTCGAGGACGTTAAAAACAAAGATCCGCTTCTGATCCTCAAAGACGTGCTGAAAATCCACACGGACGAAGAACTAATTAGAGCCTTTGAGAATCAGAATCGGCACGTTTTTCGCGGCCTCGAAGGAGAGGATGCGAAAATAGCGGTAAAATACCGAAAGAATGCCCGAAACCCCCACAACTGTCATATTGTCCTCACCGTCTCCCCGAAAATCTGGAGAAGAGCGATCGATGAGGAAAAGATCAGAATCGATCTCCAAAGGATCACGGTGGAGGATCAAACGCCCTTGGTGCAATGCACACGATGCCTGGGCTATGGACATGGACGACGGTTCTGTAAGGAACCGGCTGATCTATGCAGCCACTGCGCAGGTCCACACCTTAGAGCCAACTGTCCGGACCAACAAGTGGGAGTACCACCAGCATGCCGGAACTGTACTAAGGCCGAAAGGGCAGACAACAAGCACAACGCCTTCAGTCATGAATGCCCAGTACGCAAGAGGTGGGATGCGATAGCCCGCGCATCTATAGCGTATTGCTAAAGTTGCGCCAAAGAATCATAGCTATAAAATACTACAGGCAAACCTACAGCGAAGTCAGCTTGCAACAAACGAGCTATTACTAGAGGGCATGAAACAAAAAGCAGCCGTAGCTCTCCTCCAAGAACCGTACGTGGGAGCCACAAAGAAAGTAAAGGGATACCAGGGCGTCAGAGTATACCAGGACTCAGAGGCTGATCAAGGGACAGTCAAAGCGGCAATACTAGTCTTCAACGACCACTTAGACATAGAACAGATCCCAGAATATACCACAAAAAACGTTGTCGCTTTGAAAATCAGTACAAAGGACTGGACTGTCGCACTGGTATCCTTTTACTTCGAACCAGATGAACCAATGGACCAACACCTTAAAGTAGTTTCCGACATTACCAAAAAATTGGGATCCACGAAGTTAATCATTGGGGGCGACTCAAATGCGAAAAGCATATGGTGGGGCAGTACGAGCGAGGACCAAAGAGGTGAACAACTCTGTGGCACCCTTACAGAATTAAACCTCCACATCCTTAACACAGGCAGGACCCCGACCTTCGACACCATAAGAGGCGGGAAACGCTACAGCAGCCATGTGGACATCACAGCTTGTACGGAGGATATACTAGGATCAATAGGAGGATGGCGGGTGGAAGAGGGACTAACGAGCTCGGACCACAACGGCATAATTTTCAACATAAATCTTCAAAAATCAACAGGATGTAAAATAGAACGAACCACTAGAATTTATAACACAAAAAAAGCAAACTGGGAGCAATTTCATGAGAAATTGCCCCAGCTCATGCTGGAGGAAAATATTACAGAAGACAAATTAACAGAAATAAACAACAACACAAAACTTGAAAACACCATAGTAAAACTAAACACAATCATCACAAACACATGTACACAGACAATTCCACTAATAAAGAAAAAACACACACTTACCATGCCGTGGTGGTCCGAGCAGTTGGCAGCCCTGAAGAAGGAAGTCGCCACCAAAAAGCGAAGAATCCGAAACGCAGCTCCACACCGAAGACCGATGGTGGTAAAAACCTACCTAGAACAAAAAGAAAAATATGAGCTAGCTGTAACGGAAGCGATAACGGAAAGTTGGAAGGGGTTCTGTGAAAGGCAAGACAGGGAAGGAATGTGGGAGGGAATCTACAGGGTGATAAAACGGACCACCAAAAGGGAGGAGGATCTTCCGCTAATAAAAGAGGGAGAAACACTGAGCGCGACTGATTCCGCAAAGTATCTGGCCGAGACCTTCTACCCTGAGGACGAGAGAGAGGGAGAAAATGCTGAGCATCACAAAATTAGAATAGCTGCCGAAGCGGAAAACGGAGAGGGACATGGTGACAGACATGACCCACCGTTTACACGCGAGGAACTAAATGCTGCAGCAAATTCCTTTAACCCGAAAAAGGCACCCGGTGTGGAGGGTTTCACCGCGGATATATGCACTCATGCGATAAGAGCAGCACCCGATTACTTCTTGGCTCTCCTAAATAAATGCCTGGCGTACCACTACTTCCCGAAAGTATGGAAGGAGGCAGTAGTGGTCGTACTAAGAAAGCCGGGCAAAGACTCATACGTCGCTCCCAAATCCTACCGACCTATCGGACTTTTGCCTGTGCTGGGGAAGATCTATGAGAAAATGCTGGTGAACCGTCTCAAGTTTCACATCTTACCCAGAATGAGTGCAAACCAGTATGGCTTTATGCCGCAGAAGAGCACCGAAGACGCCCTCGTTGCGCTCATGCAGCGCATACGGGCAAAACTAGCTGATAAGAAACTAGTCACACTCGTATCGCTAGACATCGAGGGCGCCTTCGACAGCGCCTGGTGGCCGGCGATAAAAGCCAGACTGGCAGAAGAAAGGTGTCCAACAAACTTGAGACGGGTCATCTGCAGCTACCTCAGCGACAGATCCGTGGAGGTCAGGTATGCAGGGGAGGCATACAAGAGAGAGACCGAAAAAGGATGCGTCCAAGGATCTATAGGTGGGCCAATCCTATGGAATCTACTGCTAGACCCCCTCTTGAGACGGTTGGAGGATCTGGAAGTATACTGCCAGGCCTTTGCAGATGACGTAGTCCTGGTGTTCGATGGCACGGCAGCCCGGGAGATCGAAGAACAGGCAAATGCCGTCCTCGAACGTGTTCGGGAGTGGGGTGTCGAGAATAAGCTTAGGTTTGCACCACACAAGACCAATGCAATGGTGATAACAAACAAGCTGAAGTACGACACGCCACGCCTGAGCATGGGGGGCGTCAGCATCGAAATGGTAAACGAAGTGAAGATCCTCGGGCTAACCATAGACGCAAAACTGACCTTCAACAGCCACGTCTCGAATACCTGTAGAAAGGCCATTGGTATTTACAAGATGCTCTGCAGAGCCGCTCGAGTAAACTGGGGTATAAACCCAGAAATCATTAGGACTATCTATGTGGCAGCGGTGGAGCCAATCATCCTGTACGCAGCAGCAGCGTGGGCACCAGCGGCAAATAAGTTGGGGATCCGGAAGCAACTGAGCGTGGTCCAAAGAGGCTTCGCTCAGAAAATGTGTAAGGCGTATCGGACCGTGTCACTAAACTCCGCTCTACTTCTCACAGGTTTACTCCCTCTCGACCTCCGAGTTCGTGAGGTGGCCTCTCTATATGAGGCCAAGAAGGGAGCACCCACACAAGAGTTGAGAGGTATAGAAATGGAGAAGATGACACGGAAGATACGAGCCCCACATCCCGCGAACCAGGTAGGGCTGGAATTCGGCAGACTGGCGGATGAAGAACAGTACTCAAGGCATAGCAACTATGCAGCGCGCCTATTCACAGACGGCAGCAAGATCGAGGGCAAGGTCGGAGCGGCAGTGTCCGTTTGGAAAAATGCCGCAGAGACCAAAGCCCACAAACTTGTACTGTCGCCGTATTGTACCGTATACCAGGCCGAACTTCTAGCCCTATGTAAAGCGACAGAGATCGCATTACAGCGGAACGAGACCACGCTCGGTATATACAGTGACTCCAGAGCGGCCTTGGAGACAGTGACGAACTTCAACTCTCCTCACCCTCTAGCAGTGAAAACACGTGAAAACCTTCGGGGATGCAAACTCCAGAACAAGGAAGTATCCTTGTTCTGGATCAAAGCACATATTGGGCTAGAGGGAAACGAGAGAGCAGACTACCTTGCCAAAGAGGCTGCTCTGAAGTCAAAAAAGAAACCGGATTACGACCGATGTCCTGTTTCACACGCGAAACGCACCATTCGGGAAAAGACCCTTCGCGTTTGGGGAGAAAGATACCAGGAAGAGGAAACTGCATCGGTCACAAAGATCTTCTTTCCGGACGCTGTTGCTGCGTACAGAACGGTCAGAAAGCTGAAAATGGACAGCACAATGACACAACTTTTCACTGGGCATGGTGGGTTCTCCTCATACTTGAATCGTTTCAAGTGTAAGGAGAGTCCATCATGCGCGTGCGAACCTGAGACAAACGAGTCCATTGAGCATCTTATTCTCGAATGCCCTGTCTTTGAGTACCGTAGGTATAACTTAGAACAAACAATTGACATAAAATTAGAAAGGGAAACACTCTACAGCATAATAAATAATAAGGAAAAGAGAAATTTGTTTTTAACATATTGTAGAAAAATTGTGGATATTGTAAGAAATAGAAATAAGACAGCTTAAGCAAAAGTATCTTTATAATATATTGTTAAAATATATAGACATAAGAATACATAGATTAACTATAAATGTAATGCAAAATAGAATAAGTAACAATATTTAGCCAAGAATGCCCGCTAAGAAGGCGATGGGATGAAATAGCGAGATCATCGGTGGCGTACTGCTAAAGTTTTCCCAGAGAGCACCCATCAGTACTCAATCGTACAGGCCAATTTGCAGAGAAGTAAACTAGCGACAACTGAACTGCTTCTAGAAGCTGAAAGGCGGAAAATTGCCGTAGCGTTACTCCAAGAGCCCTATGTGGGGAGTACGAAAATCATGAGGGGCCACCGAGGTGCTCGCATTTACCAAAACTCGGCGGTGGGTAATGGCACGGTAAAGGCTGCAATTGCAGTTTTCGACAAAGATATCGACGTCATACAATGCCCGCAACATACTACGAATAACATCGTTGTGGTTATGATCCGAACCAGAGCCTGGACTATCACCCTGGTGTCCTACTACTTCGAACCGGACCAATCCATGGACTCGTACCTAGACCACATAAAGAAAGTAGTAGAAAAGATGGGGCCAAATAAGTTAGTGATAGGAGGAGATGCAAATGCGAAGAGTATCTGGTGGGGCAGCCCGAATGAAGACCAGAGAGGAGAGCAAATGTGCGGAGTTCTGGACGAGCTGACCTTTCAGATCCTTAATGTCGGGACTGTACCAACATACGATACAATCCGAGGAGGAAAGAGGTACTCCAGCTACGTGGACGTTACGGCCTGCTCAGACGACGTGTTGCCCCTAGTTAACGACTGGCATGTAGAAGAGGGCTTAACGAGCTCAGACCATAATGGTATACTTTTCGGAATTACACTGACCAAATCAAAAGGATTACATATTCAACGGACAACACGCATATTTAACACACTAAAAGCAAATTGGGGTCAGTTTCATGAGAAACTGGCCCAGATTATGCAAAACACAAATCTTACAGTACAACACATAGAATCTATACATAACACTGAACAAATAGACGAAACAGTAGAAGCTTACACAAGAGCAATCACAGACACCTGTACGGATACCATACCAATAAAAAAGAACAAGGAAACCCTTAAAATGCCATGGTGGTCTGAAGAGCTCGCTGAAATGAAGAGGCAGGTAAATACCCGGAGACGTAGAATTAGAAACGCAGCGCCGGTGCGAAGAGAACAGGTCGTAAAGGAATACCTCGAAGAAAAAACGAAGTACGAGTCAGCGGTGGAGAAAGCACAAACGGACAGCTGGAAGGAGTTTTGCGGAAAACAAGATAAAGAGGGAGTTTGGGAGGGGATTTATAGGGTGATGGGTAGAACAGCGAAGAGGGAAGAAGACTTACCTCTACAGAAAGACAACATCACTCTGGACCCCGAGGAATCGGCAAAGCTCCTTGCCGGGACCTTTTACCCGGAAGACCGATTGGAGGATGATAGCGAAGATCACCAACAAACCCGACGGCTAGCAGAAATAGTGAATACCTGGAAGCCAGATGAAATATGCGATCCTATTTTCACACTAAGGGAATTAGAAACAGCTGCAAATTCCTTCAATCCGAAAAAAGCTCCGGGTGCTGAAGGGTTCACGCCCGACATCTGCGTTCGAGCAATAGACTCCAACTCTCAGTTTTTCCTCGCCTTACTGAATAAGTGCTTGGCACTACAATATTTCCCGAAGACGTGGAAAAATGCGACAGTGATCGTCCTGAGGAAACCGGGGAAAGACACGTATAGCTTGCCCAAGTCATACCGACCGATTGGTCTTTTGCCTGTCTTGGGCAAGATATACGAGAAAATGCTGGTTAGTCGTCTCAAATATCACTTATTACCAAAGATTAACCCTCGCCAGTATGGTTTTATGCCACAGAAAAGCACCGAGGACGCCCTCTACGCGCTAATGGGACAAATACGAAGAAAACTAGACGAAAAGAAAATAGTCACGTTAGTATCATTGGACATAGAGAGCGCCTTCGACAGTGCATGGTGGCCTGCTATCAAGGTCCGACTGGCTGAGGAAGAATGCCCAGTGAATTTGAGACGAGTGATCGATAGCTATCTTAAGGACAGGACGGTCAATGTAAGATACGCTGGAGAAGAGGTGAGTAGAACAACATCTAAGGGCTGCGTCCAGGGTTCCATCGGAGGGCCCATATTATGGAACCTACTCTTGAACCCACTTTTAGAAATGCTCACTAACCAGCGTATTTACTGTCAGGCTTTTGCCGACGACGTGGTGTTAGTGTTCGACGGGGAGACTGCGTTGGGAATAGAGACTACGGCCAATGCTATCCTCGACCAGGTCAGGGCGTGGGGCATCAAAAACAAATTGAAGTTTGCACCTCATAAAACAAACGCGATGCTAATAACGAGGAAACTTAAATACGATGTACCACGCCTGAGCATGGGCGGGATTGACATTGGCATGTCTGAGGACATCAAAATACTGGGCCTTACAATAGACAGCAAACTTACTTTTAACAAACACATAACCGATGCTTGTAAAAAAGCATTGGGTATGTACAAACATCTAGCCAGAACAGCAAAGGTCAGTTGGGGTCTCAACCCAGAAGTAATTAGGGTAATTTATACAGCAGCAGTCGAACCGACGATATTGTACGCTGCAAGCGCATGGGCGCCGGCAGCAAACAAACTGGGAGTTCGCAAACAACTCAATGTAGTGCAACGCGGCTTTGCCCAAAAAATAAGTAAGGCCTACCGAACAGTCTCCCTAAACTCGGCGCTTATACTGGCTGGTATGCTCCCTCTGGACCTTCGAATTCGGGAAGTAGCGTCGCTGTACGAGGCAAAGAAGGGATTACCTCACCCACTGCTCGGGGACAGAGAGATTGAGAGCATGACGCCGGCAAATGAGGCCCCGCATCCCGCAAAGCAGATACAACTCACTTTTAAAAATCTGGTGGACGAAGAGGAGTACGCAAACTTACGCGACCAATTTGATATGCGAATCTTCACAGACGGCAGTAAGATTGAGGGCAAAGTCGGCGCAGCGTTATCATTTTGGAATAACGTGGCTGAAACTAGAGCCCTCAAACTTACTTTGCCGTCTTACTGCACCGTTTACCAGGCAGAACTTTTCGCTTTGTGCAAAGCCGCGGACGAAGCTCTAAAGGGAGGACAGACGACGATCGGTATCTTCAGCGACTCCATGGCGGCTCTTCAGACGGTTGTCTCGAGTTCCCCCCATCCCCTCGCAGTAAAAACAAGAAACACTATTCGTCGCTGTATACTCCAGAATAAGTGTGTTTCCTTATTTTGGATAAAAGCTCATGCGGGACTGGAAGGGAATGAGAGAGCTGATGAGCTCGCAAAAGATGCCGCCCTTAAGTCGAGGAAGAGGCCAGACTATGATTTGTGTCCTGTCTCATTCGTCAAACGTAGAATTCGTTTGAATACGATTGAGGAATGGGACACGAGGTACAAAGCCAGCGATACAGCCGCGGTGACTAAACTGTTTTTCCCTTGCGCGGCATCAGCGTATAGCGTCGTGCGAAAAATTAAGTTGTGTCAGTACACCACACAACTTATGACGGGACACGGTGGGTTCTCCGCATACCTGAATCGATTTAAGTGTAAGGAGAACCCATCATGCCAGTGCGACCCCGAAAAGGATGAAACGGTACCGCATATCCTTTTCGAGTGCCCAATTTTTGAAAAAGATAGGTATAATATAGAACAAAACCTAGATACTAAAATGGTTGCAGAAAATATATCGAGTTTAATGAATAATGTAGATAGAAGCACAGTACTGAAATATTGCATAAAAATAGTAAAACAAGTAGTTAACAGGAACAAATAGACAAAACAATATATATGATATCAATATATGTGAGATATATAGATGATAATCATATAGAACATTAAGAAAGCTGTTAAAATTAAGTACTAGAACTTAAGATAATTACATTAGAGATACTAATATATCATAAAAGAGATATTCCGAAACCATGACAGATACGAAGATATAACAAGATTTGGATATATGTATATATAAGAAAAAAAAAAAAAAAAAGCAAAAAAAAAAAGTAGCAAAAAAAAAAAAAAAAAAAGGATAAAAACAGTAAAGTAGAATAAGTTAATTTTAAGATAAACATGTAACCAGAATATGTTATACTTAAAATCCCCTGAAACTTAAACTTAGATTAAGAAAAATTGTATATTATATTTGGAAAGATTGCATTATGGACGTAGACGAGTAGGCATTAAGCCTGAGCCAAAAATTGTAAGACAAGCCTAAAAACATTAACACATACAAAGGCCTTGTCAATGACAGGGGTATACTGTAAAGGAAATGCGCAGAGGTTTTAGCCGGTAAAAGTCCGGCACTGCCTGAGCCTCCCTTCTCAGGCGTCCGATGAGGATTTTTCCTTTGCGCATTTCCTGTATAAATCAAAAAAAAAAAAAAAAAAAAAAAAAAAAACCTAACCTAACCTAACCTAACCGAAACCGAAACACGAAACTGTGGAACACGTACTACTGGAATGTCCGATTCATGCTGGAGAACGCTTTGACTTTGAACAAAGAACGGCGACAATATTAACGCCCGAGGTGTTAAGGGAATTAGTGTCAGGAGAAAATAGAAACGAGTTCCTAAAATACTGTGTAAAAATTGTCGAAATAGTGATAAAAAGAAATAAATCAGCATAAGAAAGTTATGTTTATATAGTATAATTAGTATATTAAAATAAACATATTCATAAAATAGGTGTATAAGAATACGATCAATGTAAAACAGTAAAAATCTAAAAGTAATGTAATGAAAACCCGACCCGCCTACAATTCATTGTGTACTGGTGTTCTAATTTATTTAAAATCCCTGTTTGCATGAAACCCGAAATGAATAAATAAAGAATATACAAAGAAAGCTAAACAGAATAGGCAATTAGCTGGGAGTCCCACCCAGATAAAGCAATGAAAGAAGATGAATGAAAGAAAGATAAGTATGAAGCATGATAGTGCGAGAGGCAAACAAGCGAGAACTGGTATGCAAGATAACCTGTTGAAATAGGCTCCGATCATGTTGGAGGACATAGACAAAAAAAATAAAAAAATAAAAAAAAAATTAAAAAAAAAAAAAAAAAAAAACCTAACCTAACCTAACCTAAGCCAGGGATAATCTTAGATCCGTATCCACTCAGGGCAAGATGGTAACCTTGCACTGGATCAAGGCGCACGCGGGACTGGCGGGAAATGAGAGGGCGGATGAGTTAGCGAAGGAGGCCGCTGTGGGATCCAAACGAAAACCCAACTACGACAAATGTCCGATTTCATTCGCCAAGCGAGCCATTCGTATGGCGACGATTGACGAATGGAATCGGAGGTACGTAGCAGGCGACACCGCATCTGTAACAAAACTGTTTTTCCCGGACGTCATAACCGCGTACAAAACAATAAGAAAATTTAAACCTACCGGCATAAGAACCCAACTCCTAACAGGCCATGGCGGGTTCTCGGAATACTTAAACCGTTTTAAGTGCAAGGAGAGCCCGTCGTGTGTCTGCGACCCCACGATTAAAGAAACGGTATCGCACATCCTGTTGGAGTGCCCCGTATTTGCCAAAATGAGGTACGACCTGGAACAGGAATTAAACACAAATTTGACGTTGACCAGCATGAAGGAACTAATCAATTCCGAAAGCAGAGAAAGTTTCTTGAAATTTGGTGAGCAAATAACAAGTATAGTTGTAAAAAAAAAAAAAAAAAAAGGAATGCAAGTTGTTAAATTATGTTTATATAATATAGTAAATATATTAGGCATAAGCATATATAATAAAAATTAGCAATAAGAAATAAAAGCGAGAAATAAGTAACGAAACAGTAGCGTAGAAAATATGTTGTAATGTAAGATATATAATTAATTGTTCCTAAAATATATCTAATTAGAAATTAAGAAAACGAAAACTGTAAAAGAAAAATGTTTGAATGTGTGTCAAACTTTATTAAAATAAAAACTTACCTGTGTTCACCTACCCTTACCCCGTTGCATGCACGAATCTGAAAAATAAAAATAAAAAGTAGTAGCTAGCATAGAAAAACCTAGGTGGTAATCCCAACCACAATGAGAGAGAGGTGATGAATGAAAGAAAGAACTGTATGAAGCATGAAAGTACGAGCAGCAAATAAGCGAGAACTGGTATGAATGAGAAACCGCTCACATAGGCTCCGATTATGTTGGAGGTAGATTTGAAAAAAAAAAAAAAAAAAAAAACATATCCAACACCACCCCACCCAACACAACAATGCAAAGTATAAATTGTCAATTGTAGTTGTACTGTATTGCGATTGTGTTAAAAATCCTATTCTGTTTACTGGTGCTCGTAGTACTTCTCCGGTTGTTGGATTTATTTGTTCCATGGTGTTTTTCGCCCTTGGTACGACTCCTGCGTGATGTATACCATTATTGAATTTATGTATTGTTCCATCTTTTGGCGTGTATTCTTTTTCGTAGATTAGGCCGATGCTGTTTGTGGCGTTGTATAATGTTTTTGCGTGTCAAATTAAGGGTGGTAAATAGTATGTCTCATCGTTTAATGGTATTTCTATTCCATCTTGTTTTTGTCCCACGTGAATATAGTATGTACCTCTGTTATCGATGTTTATTGGCTGCTGTGCTGCTCCGTGGTCATGCCAGTGTACGTCTTTGAAGCCTCCTCCTTCAGCTCTGAAGTTTGTACCGTATCTATAGCTTTTTCGTGTGCGTCAGAATGTTTGGTTGACTATTGAATTCAGCATTGATTGCTTACGTAAAAATTGCTACCTATTTGCTAGTATTTGCTACCATTTACCAAATAATTGCTACCTCAGTATAATAAAAGATATCACATATTTTTTTTGACCAGTCATTCTGACGTCAGGATGTTTGGACATAGTTCATATTTCGCGAAGGACGCACAATTTTCATGTTATTTACTAACCAAAATTTGCTACCTAATTGCTACCTACATTTAGCTTAAAATCAATTCTGTAGCGTTACAGATCAAAAAGTTTCGCGTATAATTATTTTTTGGACTACTTACAACATGAACGCCTGTGCGTATCAGCAGAGCAATCCAAATCTGTGGTGTATTGTATTTTTGTTTATGTTAGGCGCTCCTTTTTCTATAGAGTTTTGTGGATCCGTGTCGTAGTTAATTAATAAAAATATAAAACGGAATCAATATATTAATGATTTATAGAATGAGTACGGGCTTTTATTAATATAGGTAAAATATGAGCTAGTCTCCAGTAGATATGAGCGCCGATGGTTAATTCCGCGGCGGCGGCGGCGTGATGGGCAAAATTGCGCAGCGGCGGCGGCGTCACAGCGGCGTGACCGTGAGTTTTTTTTTCACGTTAACGTAGAAGTTTGATTTTTGCGCAGCTTCAAGGGACCGTAGACTTTAGTATATGGTTTAAATTTCATGCCTCTTTACCTATCCTAAAATAATATAAATAACAAATGTTTTTTTATTAATGATTTAAGTTAATAAGTCGGCAACGTATAATATTTAAGAAATAATAATTACATTAATTGCACTTTGCCAGTTAAATTTATAAGCAGTTAGAAATCATTTGTTCGGTAAAATAATTATGAGTGGTGTTTCGTGGAAAGATTTTTCATTGGCATTATGTAAATGCCTTTTATTCAGCTTTTATTTTCGTTTTGTAAACATCAATAGCAATCGAACCTGACGCCATTATTTACAACGCGGGTCAAAAAAAATAACACAAGTTCACAACTTCACACGGCAAAATACTTGTGTGCGTGTGGATTGAGTGAGCACCCTTCAAAAATGAAAAAAAAATGTGCTGATCATGGGTCTTTATCTGTTGGTCTAAAATTTTTTGCCCGATATTTTTTTGGGCACATATTTTTTGGCCTTATAATCTTTGGTCGATTGTTTTCTATGTCGAAAATTGTTTGGTCGAAATTGTTATGTATATATTGTTTTGGCCGAAAATTGTTTAGTATAACATTTGTATGGAATAACATTGTTTGGTCGAATGTATTTTAGGCATAAAATTGGTATTCCGAATATTGGTGTCACTAATAATCCCTATGTTTGTCAGGAACGCAGTTCTAACCTAACCTACTGTTCTGGGAGCGCCTTATTTTTATTAGGGACGCAGTTCTAACCTAACCTAACCTACTGTTATGGATAAACCTTATTTTTGTTGAGGACGCAGTTCTAACCTAACCTACTGTTCTGGGAGCGCCTTATTTTTGTTGGGGACGCAGTTCTAACCTAACCTAACCTCTCGCTTTAGCATATGGGTTTTAGGAGGTTTTATGTTAGGCTAAAGAATAATTATAGCTTACAATATTATACTTTTAGTCATAAAAAAAATATACTTAATAATTTTAGGTCAAACATGTTTTAGGACAAAAAATATATATGCAAAAAAATCTCACTGAAGTTTACTTGCTTAATAAATAAATTCGTTTTCTTCAAATTCATAATTGATTTCATTTTTAGTGGAATTAAACCCCTAGGTCAAACTCACACCGACTATGGTAGCACTATTATGGCTATAGCCACACATGTACCTAATACATTATGCTCCTTGCTAAGATTTTTAGGGTTCCGTACCCAAAGGGTAAAAACGGGACCCTATTACTGAGACTTCGCTGTCCGTCCGTCCGTCCGTCCGTCCGTCCGTCTGTCACCAGGCTGTATCTCAAGAACGGTGATAGCTAGACAGTTGAAATTTTCTGTTGCCGCTATAACAACAAATACTAAAAATAACATATAAAATAAATATTTAGGGGGGGCTCCCATACAACAAACAGATTGGTTGCGTTAACTTTGCACCTCACTTGTATGGAGCGCTATACATACCAGGTGCAAACTTAACCACTTAAGGATGGAGTGTTTGTACGGAACCCTCGGTGCGCGAGTCCGACTCGCACTTGACGGGTTTTTTTGGTTGGTTATCTATTTAAGAGTTAGTAGTGATGTTGAATTGTTTGAATTATTTATTATTTTATACACCACAGATTTTGATTGCTCTGCTGATACGCACAGGCGTTCATGTTGTAAGTAGTCCAAAAAATAATTATACGCGAAACTTTTTGATCTGTAACGCTGCAGAGTTGATTTTAAGTAAAATGTAGGTAGCAATTAGGTAGCAAATTTTGGTTAGTAAATAACATGAAAATTGTGCGTCCTTCGCGAAATATGAACTATGTCCAAACATCCTGACGTCAGAATGACTGGTCAAAAAAAATATGTGATATCTTTTATTATACTGAGGTAGCAATTATTTGGTAAATGGTAGCAAATACTAGCAAATAGGTAGCAATTTTTACGTAAGCAATCAATGCTGAATTCAATAGTCAACCAAACATTCTGACGCACACAGCTTTTTCCATATAATTGCTGATGCTGTATATTATTTCCGCACTCGAATGGTCCCAGTGCTTCCATGTTTTCCCATATTCCTATTGTTGTTTGCGAATTTGCATTGACGTAACTTACTGACCTTGCGCTTGTGACGAATGGTGTTCTATTGCCCATAGTGAATATTTTAAATGTCACTTTTTTCACTGTTGCCGTGTGATTTGTCATTTGCAAGTCGTGAAATTCCTTGGGTGTTAAATAGAAGTATGCGAATTGCCATGGTAATGTATGTATCCATGTTTTCACTTGTGCCACTGCGAAGTCCTGTATTGTAGTTCTTTTGTATTCGATTAACTTTGATTCTATATTAAATGCGTACGATTTATGAAATGTATATGTTTTGCTATTAACCGTATTATTTACCCCGTTTGTAATGAACGAGGGGTTAAGTACGTTAACTGGACTTGCGTGTGCGTCCGCCATTTTGAAGCGACTGTGGCTGTCCTTTGTGTGTGGGTCTATTTATAGAGCAATGAAACGCTATTTTGTTGGGGTTAATGTTTTTATTACATACTTGTGTGGAGGTTTTCTCGGCTTCCTCTCTCTGTCAGTTCTTCCACCAGAATGCCTGTCCTGACGATAACTTGGGCACCACCCGTCATGTCAAAACGCGGGAAAATGTTGATCAGTGATTGGTCCGAAGCGAACCAATCAGGAAGTTCACTTACCATCAACAGGACATTTTTATTGGTTGATAGATTATTAATCATAGACAAGTGATCAGTGTTGCTATTCTCAAATAATATTTAGGCAGCTTGTCGCTGCGTTCAGATATCATATTGATTAGAACACCTGTGTTACCAGTTTTGACGGTTAATATTTTCAAAATATAGCTGCGTTGTTAAAATATTCACTACATTTCCAGTTTAAATCCTACAAATCATGACATTCGGCCATCAGACATCGTGCAGGCTCCGACGCACGAGTGAATACCAAAATAAATTAGACAGGATAGTTAGTACCTATGTAAACGAATGGTGGATAACTAAGTCAAGCCAAACGAAACAAACAACGCATAAATAACTATAAGCGTAATTTAGTATATTATTTTTCGTTTAATTATTAACAATTCCAAAGTAGGTATCTACATTTATACAAACATACCAATCATGACATCCGGCCATTAACTCTTTCTTTTGTTGAATTTATTATTATTATTATCCTAAAAGTAATATGTACAATTTTATATACTTTTTTATTTACACAATACACCTACCTTTTTTTTATGGACAAACATAGAAAACACAAACATAGGCCTTTTACATAAAAGAGATAAAGATTAAGACATCATAATATATTTGTCATGCAAAAAATAAGACGTTTTACTCTTCATTATTATAATGCCTAGATGGAATCTGATTCAGAACTATTATCATCGCTCATAACGTTGAGAGCATTTACCTTAATCTATGGTTTCATCCGATCACCTGATACAACAGAATGATATTTTTTTGACATGTTAAAACCCGGAACATTGGTAATCTCATACCTGTCATTACCCTGCACCTTTGATACCTTGTAGGGGCCTATTAACAGGTAAGAGTTTTTTTTGCTCTGGCCTGGGTTCTCCGCAAATGAAACTTTAGTAATTTTTACTAACTCATCAATTTTATATTTTTGTTAGCAGGTTTAGTCTAGAGTTATACAATTCTTTCAATTTATTTTGTTTTTTATAATTTCTCTAAACATGTTATCAGAATTTCCCTTTAGTCTTATTCCGAATAGAATTTCTGAAGGTGTTTTTCCTGTTGTGGCATTAACTGTACTCTTAATACCAAATTGTACCTTAGGAACAGCTAAATCCCAATCTTTTTCATTTTGAAGCGATTTTTTTGTTGCTAATGCATTTAAAATGGTCTGGTTGAAGCGTTCTGCTTGACCATTTGCACGTGGACAAGCAACAGCATTCAGAATATGCTTAATATTATTTTCTGCACATTTTTTTTTGAATTGACTCGACGTAAAAGCTGTTCCCCTATCGGACACAACTCTTTCAGGCGTACCGAAATCTTGAAATATATTTCCCAAAACTTTGATGGCTGTACTGCTCTTAGTATTTTTCACCGGTCTAACAAAAACATATTTTGAAAAGCCATCAACTACGGTTAGAATGTAAGTATTTTGTCGTTTACTTTTGACAAAGGGGCCAAGATGGTCGATATGGACAGTTTGAAATGGAACACTCACTTTTTCAATAGGGTAGATATGGCCTTTTTTACCAGAACTGCTACTGTATTTGTTGTACGCGCATTCTAGGCAAGCACCAACGTATTTTTATTACAAAACTGGACATTTTGGGGAACCAATAAAGACTTTGTATGCATTCAAGCGTTTTTTTTTTTACCAAAATGTCCTATTTCATCGTGATTGAGACGACATATCTGCCACCTTGCCCGTTTTGGTATGACTAATTTCAAAATATTGTTGTCATTGACATCAATCTTTCTGTAAAGTACATTATTTTTAAGCATGACGTAATGTTTTTTGATTTCCCTGTATTCTTCATTAATATTTTGTTTTAATGTATTTATGATTTGACTAACTTCTGGGTCTCCTAACTGTAAAGTAACTAACCAATCATTTTGTTCAATGCGTAGCACTGAAATAACATTCACAGGAGCATAATCATCATTGGGACTTTCCACGGGGTTCCTGCTTAGAGCATCGACGTGAGCCGTGCGTTCACCAGGGCGGTACTCAATTTTATAATCATATTCTTCCATTTGTAAAAGCCATCTGGCAATCCTAGGCATAAGGTCTTTTTTTTTGCTTAGCGTTAATCGTAAGGCTTTACAATCCGTGAAAATTGTAAATGGCATACCTAATAAATATGTCCTGAATTTTCTGAGTGAGCAAACAACCGCTAATGTGTCCAATTCATATGAATGGTAAACTCTTTCTTCAGGCGACGTTTTTCAGCTAAAATACGCCACCGGCTTGAGTTCGTCGGAATTTTCTTGCCACTGCATGAGGATTCCTCCAATCCCTAAGGAACTAGCATCAGTATGCAACTCAGTTTTTAGTTTAGGATTATAGTGCTAACACTGGCCTACCAGACAGTATATTTTTTTAAGGTGGAAAAAGCTTTTGATTCGGTGTCAGTCAATTTCCAGTCAGCGCCCTTTTATAAAAGGCCTGCTAGTGGCCGTGCAATCTCGCCAAAGTCCTTCAGAAATTTCCTGAAATAACTAGCTAATCCAAGAAACTGCCTTGTTTCATGGACATTAGTAGGAGCTGGAAATTGTTCGATTGCAACGGTTTTATGCTGACTAGGTTTGATGCCTGCTTCTGAGACTTCGTATCCAAGATAATCAATTGTCGTGCAAAAGAAGCAACACTTTGAAAGTTTCAGAGTAAGGCCATATTCCTTCACTAACTTTAACACATTTTTAAGCTTTATAAGACCCTCATCCAAGGACAGTCGGAATAAGCAGATCGTCCATATGCGCAAGTACCGATTCAAATCGACTGGTACCTAACATCTTATTTACTAATTTCTGAAACACGGCGGCTAGTTCGAACGGCATGCAATTAAATTCGTAATGGCCGTCCAGAGTAACAAAGGCCGTTAAGTGTTTGCTCTCTTCAGCTAGTGGAACTTGATAATAGCCTGATGCCATATCCAATGTGGTGAAAAACTTGTTTCCACTGAGGTTCGCTACTTTATCTTCAATGATCGGAAGTGGGTATCTATCCTTAACAGTATTTTTATTTAAAGCTCTAAAATCGACGCATAATCGTTGGTCACCTGTTTTCTTTTTAACCATCAAGATTGGGCTGGCATAATGCGAACTTGATTCTCTGAAGATTTCATTTTTTAAGGGGTCAGAAATCATCTCTCTAACCTTAGTTCTTTCCGAAAGAGAAAGTCTATATGGTCGATAGACAATCGGTTTGTTGTCTTTTAATTCAATTTTCATTTCGAATTCTTTAGGGGCACATCCTATTTCATCTAACGAACAAGCAAAACATTCACGGTATTTTTGTAATAATTCGTGTAATTTTATCAATACCCCGTTAGATATATTGGCACCTATCTGTATTTCGTTTATATTTATAGGTGATAGAGTTGTATCTACTCCTGTACTTATTCGTCTCACGTCGACCACATTGACTTCCTTAAACGGAAAAGCTCGACTTAATAAAATGTCCTTCTTTAAAGTAACAGGTGTATCTGACAGACTGGATACCAATATGTTTCCTTTGCCATCCTCAAAATTATACGCTCCTTGTAGCATACGATACTCTTTACCAGGAACTGATCGCATTTGTGCTTCAACATATACATCTCCATTGTAGGGTTCATTATTAATATAGACTGGTACAAAGTGCACTCCAGTCAAAACAATATCATTACTACCAGTTTGACAATTCCAGATTCCATTTCGAGCTCAGAATCCATCGTAGCTAGGGGATTATTTAAAAAAATATCAAGCTATTACTGTCCTTGAATACTGTGACATTACGCATCTCTGTAAAATTTTGCCCTATTAACACAGGTACGTGTAAATATTTATCAGGGACAACATGTACTAAAACATCAGCTTGTATTTCATCAATGCGAACAGTTACTTTAGATTTACAAATAAGTGTTATATGAAAATTGCCAAATCCTCTAATCAAAGGTAAATCAGATAGAATTTTGTCTAGATTCAGTTTTTCTGCTTCACTAAGCTTGATAAGGGAGCTGTCACTACCAAAGTCAATATAAGCTTGTAATGATTTATTGTTAACATCAATTTTTTTATACATTTCTGATTCGTACTAGAACTATCAATATTCAGAACTTTTTTCATATTCGCTTTGTTATTTGAAGAGGAAAATCGACAGTTTTGGTCTTTGTGATCAACTTTCTTGCAAATGGTGCATTTTATTACAACCTTTGTACAGTTACCAAATCGATGTCTCTCCTCATTACAATTAAAACACACCACAGATGAATTAATTTGTTTTTCTTTCTTCTGGAAGCACTTATTTGTGAAACACCTTATGTTCCATTCCTTCAGTATATCCTCGTTTCTTCTGCGTGACAGAAAATACTTTGGCTTCTGGTTGCTGAATTACGAAGTACTGCAGTAAATCCTCAGGTTCTAAACATTGAAGTGCTTGTGCACTATTTCTCATCGATACATCAGCCATGCCATGAATAAAGCAATCTACCAGCTTTTTCCCGGTGATTTCGCAACGGTTTAAAAGCATTAATTTATCATAAAAATATGTACGCAGGTTCTCGTTTGCTTTATTCTTCCTAGCGAACATATCTTCTAACATAATAGCAAAATTTTCATCAATCGGAAAAGCTCGGCGTAATTTCACTTGTCAGTCAAGCCATGTGAAGTCTAAGCTTGGCAAGGAGTAAAACCACTGCTTGGCTGTGCCAGTCAGTTTCTGCGTCGCAAAATGAGATGTTTGAATGTCATCCCATTATATATGCGTGCGTACTCATTCACCTTGTGCATGGTTGCACATCATCACATTATATCAATATTCTGATTTTTACTATCTGGATCAAACTCAGGTAAAGCGTTTAACATCTGGTGTGAACTAATAGAAGGTTTATTTTTTTTTATTTAATGCTTCTATTAAATCAGCAGCATTTACGTTGTTACTTGAACCACCTGATCGACGACGTTTAGAGTTGTCTTGCCTTTCATCACTGTTTGAAGTTTCATGTCTCCGTTTCTTGCCACTCAACTGTCTGTCACTATCAGTAATTGCTTCATCAGTAGATTTTTATAGGTGTCTCCTTCTTGTAATAACAGGAGGTATATCGTCATCGGAACTCTCACTAGACATACTGACTATCCGGTTTTTTCTCAGGACTAAACGCAGGCGCTCGCCACTGGAGGTAGTTGAGTCTAACATCATCTAAAACAAATCTGTATTCCGATCTATGACGATAGCTGTTAATAACTTTTACGTCTATTCTATTCTATACTATTCTTTTCATTATTTTCCTTAACTTCGAGCGCACATTTAAGTTTTATTGTGAATTAATTCGTAAACTTTAAGACTCTCTTTTCTTAATTCAATTTCATTTAATTATCTTCATTTAATTCAACAAAGACTCGTATTTTTACAATATCCAAATACATGTGCATACTTTTAATATTATTGAAACTTATGTTCGTGTTAAAATTATAAACTTACTCTTTCGTCGTTAAAAAAATTTTAGAGCATTCAGCTCACATGACCATACTAAACTTGGACGCAAGCTAACGCGTACAATGCAAATAATCACTAAATGCACGTTTACGCGATTTCATACAAAAACGTAAGTTCCAAGCGTACGTTCAAATCATCAAACAACGCACGCTCACATCGAAAACAAAATTAAATCTTGACGCACTCTCACGTCAAACAAAGTAAATTCCAGACGTACACTCACGTCAGACAAACCGAAATTCAGACGCACTCTTACGTCAAACAAACCAGAATCCAGACGCACGCTCACGTCAAACAAACTAAAATCCAGACGCACGCTCACGCCAAACAACTCAAAATCCAGACGCACGCTCACGCCAAACAACTCAAAATCCAGACGCACGCTCACGCCAAACAAACCAAAATCCAGACGCACTCTCACGTCAAACAAACCAGAATCAAGACGCACTCTCACGTCAAGCAAACCAAAATCCCGACGCACGCTCACGCCAAACAAACCAAAATCCAGACGCACTCTCACGTCAAACAAACCAGAATCCAGACGCACTCTCACGTCAAGCTAACCAAAATTCAGACGCACGCTCACGCCAGACAAACCAAAATCCAGATGCACTCTCACATCAAACAAACCAAAATCCAGACGCACGCCTACGTCAAACAAACATAACTCCAGAGCCTAGACGCACTCTCACGTCAGGCAACATAAATCTAGACGCACGCTTACTTCAAAATCAGCTTAACTCCCGAGTCGAATCGCACTCTTACGTCAGAACAAAACTAATCTAATATAACTGACATTTTCTCACTCCATAATATTAACTTTATAAATCGATGCTCATGTCACGTCCTTTAAAAACTATCACCATGTAATAAGTAAATAGAACAATACATACCAAGAGATACCAAGTTGCTTTTATGACGCTTACTAGGGTTATTTAGAAACATGTTGCATCTCAATTCCAATATAATTTGTATTTATTTATAAGATATATAGCTACATATCTCAAATATAATATATCCGAAGAAGTCATGCTGATTTACTAATGACTACAATGAAAATCTGAACAAACAACATAATTTATCTTATCATTCGAACCCAAAAAAAAATAACTCTACTTGAATCCTTATAATTTGATGATATGGAGAATTTTGTCTTAACACAAGGTAGATTTTAGATCATATTTAAATAACTTTCATCATAATATTTGACTACTTTAATGTACTAACTAATAAATATACTAACTCTTCAATATATATTAGTATTTCGTCGTTTCATTCTTCATATATAAACATACAGTATACTTTAACCTACCAGGCAACACTCGCACGTATTAAAAAAAATAAAGCACGTCAGTTGATTTCCCACCTTTTTTAACTGTCATCTTCGCTGTTGGCGGCACCGAGCCTCATTCTTTTTCCGTGCGAGGCAACGAACGCACACGTTTCGTAGCTAGATAACTACTCACATTGTTTTAAATTCCGACCGTTACGCTTACCGTTCATACATTTGAGAATGCCTAAGCGTAGCGCAGAAGAAAAAATCGAGTGGCATACGAAAAGGATAAAACGATTAAAAGAACAACAGCAAAAATGTCGTCGACGTGTCATCATTTATTCGTCTGATTCCGATGAGAAATCAGGTAAGCAATTTTTACTTTTGAAAATGCAATGCAGTGATTATTAATTAATGACAAATTTAAATAACCCGGAGGTTGGCCGTGGGCCAACACGACGGTAACAATAAGCCTGGAGGTCGACCGAGGGTCGATTCGAGGGTAAACCTTTATTAGCCTGGAGGTTGACCGTGGGTCAACACGATGGTATTTTCATGCTCAGAGGTTGGCCCAGAGTCATCACGAGAGCGCCAATTTCGTGTCATTAATATAAAACGACGTGTATACATTTTTTACATCTACCCTCATACAATTTTTAATTTCGTTCTCCGTAGATGAAGAGGTTAATCACGAGACGGAGTCATCTGAAGTCGCTAAGGATTCACCCCAGCCAGCGACCGAGACCATTCCAGAGGTTTCGACTCCAGCTGCCCAGAAAGACGAAACCCCGACGGAAATTGTTCCGGAAATTGACTCTGAGCTACTGAGCGCACTTGGGGCGGCCGCCGACGAAACCCCCAAGTATGGCGAAAAAATTCATCCTGATTTGGCCCAGCGCTGGCTTCCTATATTAAGAAAGGGCTTGGTTAAGGAAACTAAAGATACCCTTATAAAGGAATACTGTATTCCTGAAAACTGTAAACTGTTAAAGGCGCCATCCTTGAATGCTGAGCTATCTGCAGCAGTATCAGACATAACTCGTGGCCGGGACAAGAAAATAGAAGGCGTCCAACAACAGCTAGGTGTGGGCATTACCGCCCTTAATAGGGCTATGACTATACTCCTTACAAGTGAAGACAAGCCAAGCAAGATAAATGCCATAAAAATCTTATCAGACGGCTGTCGTATACTGACAGACTTACATTATACTGAGACTCAGGCTCGTATAAAATTAATCACACCCGGATTGGACAAATCGTTTTTGAACGTTATGCAAGATTTTGAAAGTGACGAATTTCTGTTTGGCAGTAAATTATCAGAGAAGATTAAAGCTTCTAAAGCCATCGAGAAACAGAGTTGGCAGATCAAGAAAAACGTTGTAGTCCAGAAAACTTCCGCGACAACAAACAGTACGTCGTCACAACCACAAGCTTCGACACGCCCCAGATACCAGGGAAACTGGACGGGGCCCCCTCGCTCCCAGTCGTGGAACAGGGGGGGGCGAGGCGGTGCTCCGCGGAGCTCCCCGGCAGTCCGCCGAGCGGCGCCGCCAACTCTGCCGCAGACGAAAACTGCGGGCTACAACAAGCAGCGTGCCCCACCGCGGCAGTAGTGCAGGTACACGCGGGCCGACTGCATTATTTTCTTAAGTGTTGGTCTAAAATATCGAATAATCGAGTTATATTAGATTGGATAAAACATGGTTTACCGATACCATTCTATACTAAAGTCACTCAGACACATAAGCCTGTTAATTCCTTTTCGGGAAATGACCGACAAGATATGATTTTAGCTATTCAAAAATTAATTTAATTAGGCGCAATCTCGGAATGCGAGCCAAGTGAGGACCAATTTCTTTCAAAAATATTTTTGGCTAATAAATCTAATGGCGGCAAGAGATTCATACTTAACCTCAAAAATCTTAATAAATATATTTCAAAGTCCCACTTTAAAATGGAAGACTACAGAACTGCAGCAAAATTAATTCCAGTAAACGGGTATATGGCAACTCTAGACTTAAAAGAGGCCTATCTCGTTGTACCAATCGCAAATAAAGACAGAAAATATTTAAGATTTGCGTTTGAGGGTATGACATACTCATTTAATGCCATGCCGTACGGACTTTCTATTGCACCAAGGACATTTACTAAATTGATGAAAGAAGTTGTTTCTCACTTAAGAGGCCGAGGCTTAATTTCGATTGTTTACCTCGATGACTTACTTTGTGTAGGCAAAGATTATGATGAATGTTTGCATAATGTGATGGAAACACTTAATTTACTTAGCTGTTTAGGATTCGTCATAAATTACGAAAAAAGTAGCTTAAGGCCGCAACAAAAGTGCAAGTTTCTTGGCTTCATTTATAATTCTGTTTCTATGACAATATCATTGCCCATAGAAAAACGTGACAATATAGCACAATTGGTAAAAAAGTTTTCTCGTCTGCCTACGTGCTCCCTAAGAGAGTACGCTCACTTAATTGGTGTCTTAACAGCGGCCTGCCCCGCTGTTAAATATGGCTGGCTCTACACGAAACTATTAGAGGCAAAAAATTTCTAGCAATCCAAGAACACCAGAATTATGATGCAAGATTCAAATTATCTAATGATATCTTGCCAGACTTAAACTGGTGGGCAAAGAATATACAAGCTGCTTCATTCCCTTTAACTGTGAAAGATTTTGATTTAGAAATTTTTACAGACGCTTCTCGAAGTGGCTGGGGTTCTTACTGCAACGATCAGCGTGCAGGAGGCTCGTGGAAAGATGAGGAATTAGCATTCCATATAAACTACTTGGAATTACTCGCTGTATTCTTGGGTTTAAAATGTTTCGCATGCCATAAGTCCAATTGCGCTATACTGCTACGAGTTGACAATACTACGGCGATTAGCTACATTAATCGGTTAGGTGGAATCCAATTTCCACACTTAAACCAACTTACCCGTTTGATTTGGCAATGGTGCGAGTCACGTCAAATATGGCTATACGCGTCCTACATCAATACCAAGGATAACGTGGAAGCGGATCAGGAATCACGAAGAAATCCTGACATTGAATGGAATTTAACTGACACAGCGTTTCAGATGTTAATCGACAAGTTTGGAGAACCTGAAATAGACCTGTTTGCGTCTCGCATCACGGCCAAATGTAAAGATTATATATCGTGGAAACCCGACCCAGACGCCGTTGCTGTGGATGCCTTTACCGTTAGCTGGAAGCAACATTTTTTTTACGCATTTCCACCTTTCTCGCTCATGCTGAAATGTGTACAAAAGATAATTAACGACAGAGCAACCGGGATTATAATATTTCCCTATTGGCCCTCACAGCCTTGGTTCCCGCTCTTGCGGCGTTTAATAGTCTCTGATATTTTATATATAGACCCCAATAGATATACCAAACAGTTTGGTTGTTCCAGAACACGGAGCCAGAGCTTCAACCAACTTACCCTGGCTGCAGCAACGCTCTCCGGTGCGCGCTCTTAAATCGTGAAATTCCTGAATCTTCATTCAACTTAATACTAGCATCTCTATCAAAAAATACCTTACTACAGTATAACGTCTCGCTAAAACTATGGTGGAAGTACACTCAGCAAAACGGGTTAAATTTTTACGCGGGTACAAGCGCAGCAGTCTTATCATTTTTGACAGACCAATTCAATAAGGGAGCCTCTTATGGTTCCTTGAATAGTCACAGGTCAGCACTAGCTTTATTACTCGGGAGTAATATAAGTTCAGACGATCGAATCAAAAGATTGATGAAAGGCGTATATAAATTGAGGCCCGCGATTCCCAAGTATACTTCCACTTGGGACCCACAAACAGTACTTAATCACATTTCGACATGGGTTCCCAACAAAGATCTAATATTAGAAAAATTAACCAAAAAACTTGTAATTTTGTTAGCATTGTGTACCGCTCACAGAGTGCAGACGTTATCATTAATAAAGTTAAATAATTTACAGATTTGTACTACAGGAATAAAAATTATTATATCGGATGTCATTAAAACGTCAACTCCAGGTCGCGAACAGCCAGTTTTATTCCTCCCTTATTTTGATGAGAATCGAAGCATTTGTCCTGCAACTGCCATTGAAGATTATTTAGAAGTGACAAATAAAATTAGAACTGACATGTTACAAAACCTATTGCTGACATTTAAACGGCCATATAGAAATGCAACTGCTCAATCCATCAGCAGATGGATTAAGCAGGTGCTAGCGCAAAGCGGCGTGGACGTGGCTGCATTTAGCGGCCACAGCGTACGCCATGCGGCCACGTCTGCTGCTAGTCGTGCTGGCGTCTCACTAGAGGTCATACGCAAAGCTGCCGGTTGGTCGAAGACCTCGGAGACGTTTGCTAAGTATTACAATCGTCCATTAACTGATGAAGGACGGTTTGCAAGGTCAATCTGCCTTGCCGATCAATAATTTTTTGATTATAACTAATGTTTAATTGTCATATTCTGCTTAAGTTTACGCAAATAAAAATATTTTGTATGTAAAAAGAGCATGTTTTATTTGGATCAAACAAAACTTCCATCTCTAAACATCTACTGTATGTTTATATATGAAGAATGAAACGACGAAATACTAATATATGATCAAACGAACTTCTTGAAGTGAAGTTCGATCAATATTATATTAGTCGTTTCATTCGAATATATAATTACCCACCCCGCCCAGAATCCCTTAAGGAAAGTTTTGTTGATGTAGTCTCTGAAAAGAATGAGGCTCGGTGCCGCCAACAGCGAAGATGACAGTTAAAAAAGGTGGGAAATCAACTGACGTGCTTTATTTTTTTTAATACGTGCGAGTGTTGCCTGGTAGGTTAAAGTATACTGTATGTTTATATATTCGAATGAAACGACTAATATAATATTGATCGAACTTCACTTCAAGAAGTTCGTTTGATCATATATAATATAACGAATACATTTCCAGCGGAAAAAATACTACAAATGTATTTTTTTTTATATGCGGGTAAGAGTACCGACTTACGCATTCAAGTAAAAAAAAAAACTCGTTATGGATTTAACCAAAGAACACAACGTTTCTTTAAAATTGTTTTGTCCTTTAAACTTTCTTAGTTTTTTTTTTTCATTACACAGGAACAGAAGAAAAAATATTAAACGCTATCGGCATTTAACTCAACATATAACGGATAAGGTTTACTTTATAAAAAACATAGAAATTCGTTAATTAAAATAGTGTATAATTACATTACAACACTTCAATAGTACTTACGTGCACTGTTCAGTATCAGTTCGTCCACCATGTGGGAGTTTGTTCATTTAGTACTTCTGAATTGTGGAGGTTTTCTCGGCTTCCTCTCTCTGTCAGTTCTTCCACCAGAATGCCTGTCCTGACGATAACTTGGGCACCACCCGTCATGTCAAAACGCGGGAAAATGTTGATCAGTGATTGGTCCGAAGCGAACCAATCAGGAAGTTCACTTACCATCAACAGGACATTTTTATTGGTTGATAGATTATTAATCATAGACAAGTGATCAGTGTTGCTATTCTCAAATAATATTTAGGCAGCTTGTCGCTGCGTTCAGATATCATATTGATTAGAACACCTGTGCTACCAGGTTTGACGGTTAATATTTTCAAAATATAGCTGCGTTCATAAAATATTCACTACATTTCCAGTTTAAATCCTACAAATCATGACACTTGGGTTAGTAGTTTTTGGATTTTATGTTTAATATATATATATATATTTTTTTTTTGTTATTGGTAACTATATTACTTATTTCTATGTTACATGGCACTTATATTTACATCTTATTTCTAATAATTATAATTAGGTAATGATGTTTCTAATAGGTGGTCTAGTTCGTCCTCATCGGCTTTGTTAAGCCTCCAGAATTCTTCCCATGCAAATGCATTTAGTTTAAATGGTGTTTTTACCGTTTGATAGAAGTGATATTCTATCGTTCTCTCATCAATAGCGCTTTTTGCGTCTGGTACTGCACAGTATAATTCTATGGGATAATTACTTGCAGTATACAATCGGCACTGTTTTACGCATTGTTTTGATTTGTATTTTATGTCGGTTGACATTGGTGTACCTCCGGCTAGTAATTTCCATTGTTCGAATTGGTTATCTGTGAGTTTGCACTCGTCCATAAAGCAGGCGTTTGTATGTATTAAGTCTGCAAAATTGAATGAGCTTCCTGGATTTAAGCCTGTTAGTCTTTGATAATTGTGGTGCATTTCTGCTATTGTTTCCATAATCATAGTCTTGCCTGTACTTGGTGGCCCTTTGAAGAATAGGTTGTTTTTTTGCCAAGTTCCCCATAGAAGTGTTTTCTTGTATATATGTACTGCGAAATGCCTCGGCATGATGTTATTGCTCAGTAGTAATTTTTCTAATTCATATACTAGGTCTTGTATTACTTTTGGTTCATTTATAGTCGGGTCCCTGCTTAATTGGTATTCCTTGGTCCTGTGGAGTCTTTGTTCCACTGTTTCCGAAAATACCAGAACTCTGGCAATAACGATTGCCCGTTGGATCCGTTCGTTGAATTTTTTGCCAAATTGCATGGCAATCCCCTCAGGCGATCTACATAGTATTTCCGTAGCTTCTCCTTCGTCAAAAGCTCTGCTTTGACATAAGAGTAACACCAATTGATTATTGTCTTCGTTATATTGTCTAATTCTTCCAGTGAAGGTGTTTCTCCCATGTACCTCTCTTTGTTGTACATTAGCGTTTGATTGTACTTGTTCAAGGTCCATTGATCCACTTGGTTGGTAATCAGATACAGTTTCATTGGCCGCAACACTGCTTTCATCCATTCCGGTGTAAGCTTGATGAGATGCTGCGCCTTGTTCGCAAAGTACAATACTTTACTTTTCGCAAGGTAGTACCTTATTTTAAGAGCCATCGATTGTAAGTGGTTTCAAGCGAAAATCTCACCAAAAATAATTGACTGCTGAAGCCAGCCTTATTGTATAGTTTAGATTAACATAGACACTTACGTGAAAGTCCGAGCTTCCTGCGATCACTGGTTGCCGAGATATCCGCCTTCAAAGTTTGACTTTGACAGTTCGGCGGCCATTTTGGATTTTTTCTAAGACCTATATCTCCGCAACCGGAGGTCGGAGAAACCTGCGGCTTTTGTCATTGGCAAGGAGGGCTCAACATCTTTATAGGTATATAGGTATTTTTCAAAAAAGAGACAAAAAATTTCGACTTTCCAAAAACAGCCCCATTGGACGGGCAAGATCAACGTCAACACTAATTATAATAACGGTATAAACTCACGTAAAAATTGTCAGGAACGGCCCGACATGTTTCGAACTCATTTGGAGCTCTTCATCAGGGGTAGCTATCCGTGCTGCTACGCGACTCGCGACCCACTGCACTTTTAATCGCTCTTCTTGCCGCCCTCTGCGCACGCGCAGATAGCGCGGCGCGGGGAGGGCAGGGCTCTTGCGCTGTCACCACTGGACTGTCTGTCACTGCATTTTCACTATTACCCACTGATACCACGCACACTTGACTTATTGTATCAACGACATTGTCTGAACGCGAGATGTTTTTTAACGCCGGAATCACAGGTTTCCATGCTGGAGGTAGAGCCCAACCACCGTCTCGGTTGAAATTCGGGCGCCGTCCAAATAGATAATATAACATAAATAGTTTTAATAACATTATCAACGTCAACCCTAGCATCGGAAACCTGGTCGCTCTGCGACCACGCAAAGCGGAGATATCACCTGTCAAAGTCTAAGTTTGACAGCTGCGCCGCCATCTTGGAAAAATTAAAGTTTAAATATCTCCCAAACGGTAAGTCGTAGAGAGTCGGGGTTTTCTTAGGGACTGGCAGCGGAGTTATCGCTACCATTTTTAGCCACATTTGACCACTTTGGAGTCAAAAATTTTAAAACTCAAAAACGGTACTAAACGGTGGAGCTTATCGAGACCTTTAAAACGAGCCCAAGCACGGGTAAATCGGCCCAGTAGTACTTGAGATACGGCTAAGTACCGGATTTTGACCGCCATCTTGAGCGAGGTACCGGATATTTTCGATCGCCGTTACACCGAGACCCGTTGGAGGAACCACATCGTGTTTGGTATCGTTGAAGAGGGCTCGGGGAGAGCTATTTATTGAACACCGAATATCGACTCTAGGTAGTCAAACATTTTTGAATTTGCAGAAAAATTGTTTTTGGCCCCTGGAGTTGTGTGGCCTTATATATTGCCCAGAAAATTGCTCTGGTACAGAAATAGGTTTAAAATAATTGACTACATTAAGAATATTTTTATATTTTTATTATTTCTAAGATCTTATTGTTTTATTGTAATTGTATAAATAGTAGAGGATCCCTTTAAGAACGACCTTCACCGAGATGTTTATTTGATTAAATGTATTTTATATTTAATTTAATATGTCAATAAATATATTGCATATGGGTTGCCTAACAAATTTTAGTCCAGGGTATGTTTAATTAATGATTAAAAAAAATTTTTTTTTAACATTTGATTATTAGATAAATTCTATACCAATCGAAAGTATGAAGCCCATAGAATATGCAAACGTTAGGTTGCCTATTCTTTTCCCGTCAACACTATCGGGTAGCCAGGTTTAAACTGGTAAATCTATACTAGCATTTTGCAACGGTCTGATTATTGAATTGAAATTAAATAACATTAAAGATTATTTTATTATGAACACGGTGGTATAGGGTTGCCTGCGAAAAATCAGTCCAGAATTCCGGTTGTCGAATTTTGAAAAGTAAAATATTGCAGCGAGTGAATGTGAGTAGTAGGATATTAGGGTATCTGGATACAAAGAGCTATCCAGATACCCTAATACCCTCTATTCAAGAAGTAATTCGCATCTATTCAAAAAGTATTCGCATATTTATTCAATAACTCGTTATATCTTCAGATAGGGTACCCTTATACCCTCTATTCAAGAAGTAATTAGCATCTTCTATTTAATAAGTGGTCTTGCCTTTATTCCAAAGTATTCGCATATTTATTCAATAATTAGTTACATCAGCTATTGAAATTAATAATCTCAAATGTACCTTTTCCAAGTTGCATCCTATTATTCCAAAACCATTAGGCGTCTATTCAAGAACTGATAAATACCCATTGTAACTTAAAGTATTCACTCATCTATTCAATAACTCGTTCCATGTATCGATAATTTAAATATATTAGGTACCTACATTAATGAATATGATCCTGCTATGCTACGCTGAGACGGCGGCAAATGCGTGGGTGGCTCGAACAGACATATTTTAAGGTAGCCGCAATATCGATACCTTTAGATTCAAAGGACATATCCGTCATTGATTCGTGCATCGTTTACGCTCTTTGAGTCTAAATGCGTCGATATGTAAGCAAATTGTTATGCTTTTAGTAATGTGTTACATATCTTTCCTTATCCGTGTTATACCTGAGTACGTCAAACAAATGAGTTACATTAATTTTATGAATCATTGTGAGTTAAATAAAAATACGATAAAATAGGTACTAGTGGAAATTATAAGAGGTATCTGTCATATCGTACGAGTATAAAGAACTTAATTGTGTAGTTGGGGAAAGGTCGCTAGGTAATAAAAACTATTATTCAAATGTATATATTATTTTAATTTTGAAATATTATGTGCCTATCTTACAAGATTGTATAACCGTTACATGAATCTGACGATAGAGGCGACACTATTTTATCGATAAGATCTTTTGTCGAGTTGTAAATGTCGTCTAATAAAACGTTTTTGACTGCATATTGCACACATAATTCGGCATTACACTTGCACATTTGCTCACTGTTATCAATTTTTTCACTGTCAAAAATTTCTATTTTTATGATCTTGGTGGCGCCACTACGAAGTCGTTTCTTGATAAATGTGTAAGCTGCAGTGTTTTCAGCTTTTCTTTTGCGCCCCAATCCGAGCCGTGTTTCATTTGGAGATTTTCTTTGCGGTGTAGCGTAGGGTACGAAGTTGAATAGTTGACCTTCAGAGTCCTGAAAACAATTAAAGGTTTTTGATTACATTTATTGATTTTCAATAGTTTGTCATCGCAAATAAAAATATCGAATATATAGATTTCGGTGAAGGAAAACATCGTGAGCTAACCTGTATAAAACTGTCAAGAAATTCAAGGACGTATGTGAAGTCTCCAATCCGCACTGCACTAAGACTAGAGCCCATTACCTCTCATCCATGAGAGAAGGCAGCCTGTAGCAGTGCAGTGCAGCGGGACGTATAAGGCTGATGATGATGATGATGATGAAATAAAGATATAGATAATATTAATCATAGTATTAAAAGTTGGTGACTTACCGACATAGTTCCGAAGTGTTGCAAGTAAATGTGCACTTTTTACAATGATTTTTAGTTCCTGGTTCTATCGTTTATATTCTATGAGAAGAGTGTCATTAAAGTTGAAAATCCGTATATTTTTTACTGACTTTTTCCATACGTAGCATAAACCTGTTAAGGAAAGTATTAATATGGAGCGGTTGACGCCAGAGTAAGAGGATCCGTCTGGATCATATCCATATTCAATAATACTAGTGACATCCCCAGACTATGCGCGAATATAAATAAATATCGGACAACCTCACACAAATCGATCTAGTCCCAAATTAAGCTCAAGAAGGCTTGTGTTATGGGTACTAGACGACGATATACCTATATACTTATATAGATAAATATATACTTAAATACATAGAACAACCATGACCCAAGCACAAATATTCGAGTTCATCACACAAATATTTGCCCCGGCCGGGATTCGAACCCGGGACCGCCGGCTCAGTAGGCAGGTGTTTACAAACCAAGCCAAACGCATCGTCGAATATACATACACAAATTACGAGGCTCTAGAATGAGTAGATAATCGACGGCAAAAACCTAAAAGTAATAAACGCCAGTGAATTCACTTGACGCTTACTACGTTTCCACTTAAGTCACCAATGATGCTATCATCAATTCATCATATACAGGGCGGAATATTTCTAAAGACTGGACTGATGCAATAGTGCCATCTTAGATTTACATTCAACCTATTATAATTATTGTAAAACTGGATATAAAGTAAAAAAAAATAATATCAGCGACAACATTTTTAAACTTGACATCTGTTTTCATAAGTTGCTAGGGTTGATACGTATCAGATCTTTACACTAATGTTTTATAATATCTCATAAACGGATTAAAACATTTACATAGTTCGTTGATGAAAAATAAAGTATCCAGTCTGGACAATTCCCTGGCTTAAAAGTCCCTCGATCTGTTCCACCCTGTATCCTTCCGCGATTTTGCATAGTGCGAGGTTTCTGTTTTGGATGTGTCTTGACAGTGCATTTTTACAAATTAGGCAAAGAATGACGCGTGATAGTAACGCGAAGGCCTATAAAAAGCGGTTTGACTATCCAAGATCATTGTTCAGATCACCATCCCACGGGACAACACCACTGGTACAACAGAATCAGCTGCCTGCAAAACACAACGAAGAACGATGTAAGTGAATTGAAATAACTTTATTGAACTGTTACTGTTATAGCTTTATTTATTCAAATTATTCATACATACTGAGTTAATAGATTCAATAATTCATCTTTTATCCTGTGTCACAATTTCTTACATTTTATTTTACAATCAAATGGCCCCATGCTAGTCGCCGTTATTTTAATAATTGAGACCCTATTTATCGCCTCTATTGCAATGACCTAAAATTGACGGTGACGACTATTAAGACACTGTCGAGCACTGGAATATTAGCCTTAATTTTCATTACGAAAGAGCGCAACATAATTTTATTTGCTATGTCAATGAGTCGGGGGTTCGAATCCGTGTCCGAAATCATAAATAATTAAATAAATTATTTTTATCATTTCCTATTCGCATAGTATTCTTACATAGTTATCTGTATGTTGTATTTTATACGAGGTTGGTTTGGTGCTGCGCCGGGTTTTTATCCATTGTCTAATAGATTTTATTTGATTAGGTCTGCTGCACGAGATCTTTTCCTCTCCGACGACGAGTGCGAGGCGGTGCAGTCGCCCAAGCCCGTGAAGCACAAGAAACGTTCGAGGTGCACGAGTGAAGAGCGCGTCGAGCCCTCGACGTCCGCGGTGACCAAGAAACGCCGCGACGAACCCTCTTCGCTTCCCGCCCCCAAGAAAAGAAAAACAACTATCAACCCGATCAGTCCTGCGATGAAGCCGAACATGAAGGAGCTGTTTGGTAGCGACAGCGAAGAAGACATTTTAGAGGGTTCGGGAGTTAAGAAGGGTACGCCCATTTATTCGTATATTACTCGAAGGCTGGCAAATGGCACTTCTCGCCAAACAGATGACGATAAAACAGGTTCTCATTACGTTGAATTAAAAGTATATTCATGCGATGAAATTGAGAAAGTGCAGCCGATGAACAGATGGCGCCACAGTATCGTCACGATTAAAAATAGAACCAACATTAATACTGAGGCTTGGACACATCTCGCGGACTTTATAAGCGCTACGCGTAAAGAGTTCAAAGATTGCACAGCGTCATTTAATAGCTCGTATTATTAATCTTGATGATATTATTTGATGTTTTGAAAAAAAATGACGATTTCCTGAACGTGTATTACGATATTGTATTATTAATATTATTTGCGTATACTCTGTAATAATAAAAAAATACTTAAAACTATTAGCGTCTCTATGTAACCGAACTTCGTAATATTACGGATTAATAAATACTCATTACTTCACTAACTTTCTTCTTTTTTTACAGTTATATCCCGTGAGCCAAAGATGGCCAAGTGTGAACCTTGTAATGTCGAAATTCCGCAAAAGAAGTATCCATATCATTTGAGAACGAATATTCATAAAAAAAATTGTTTGTTAAAGACTGAATTCAAGAATATTGACATTATCGCAACTGCATTTAAAAACAGAATTGTGACTTATCGCATAAACCCTGCACAGGAAGTCGAGCACCTCACACCCGAGGCGTTCCTGTGCCGCCACAAAGACGATGTTTTAAAAGTTATAAGTTTATCATTACTAAAACATACATGCTTAAAGTTGAATTTTGAACTGTTTGCTTATTTTGTGTTACCGCAGTCTGATACTCCTCAGTTAAAATCGTTTAATACAAAGTTTGATTGTGTTTTTAATAGCACTGACATAGATGATTTGTATTTTAATGCTTTAGAAACATTTAAGCAAAAATTTTCTGAATTTGAACACTGTGAATCGGGTTGGTCGCTACTTTCAATAAGTCATTTAGAATTAAATATAAATAAATATTGTCCAATGAGAGGCGGCACTTTCATAGATTTGCCGCAAATTGTCAAAAATAGTAAAAGTTGTTTGAATGTCCAGAATAAAGATGAGCACTGTTTTTTGTGGAGTATTGTAGCTGCATTGTTTCCCGCCAAGCGTAATGTATGCAAAACAAGTTCCTATCCTCACTATTCAGAAGTTCTTAAAATAAACGGTATGACTTTCCCCCCATCTTGTAAAGACATAAAATTATTTGAGGCTAATAACGATATCAGTATTAACATATATGGATTAAACAGAAAAGATTGTTCAGTAACTGGACCACTATATTTTTCTAAAGATCGAAAGAATAAACACGTAAACTTATTATATTTTGAAGATGGAATTAAAGGTCATTACTGTCTTATTAAAGATCTTATCCGATTAGTACGCCGTCAGATTACTAAATCTAAGGGAAAAATATATATGTGCGAGCAATGCCTGCGTTTTTTCTGTTCACAATCGAAATATGAGGCGCATGATTGCTCACAAGTTTTGACAGTCTTACCTGAAAGGAAAAATAGTGTAATCGGATTTAAAAATTTTGATAGACAACAAAAGATTAATTTTGTTATATATGCTGATTTTGAAAGCCTGTTAATTAATTGTGAAGAAAATACTACTACAAATACGCGAAAATTAAAAGTTCACCAACCTTCATGTTTTGCGTATTATATTTGTTGTTCACATGACCCGAGCTTGAACAAGCTCGTTACTTACAGGGGGTCGGATTGCGTAGAAGTGTTTATTGAAAGATTGATTGAAGATACAACTCGCCTTTATAAGATTTTAAGAGCTACTAACCCCATGGTGCCTTTAACAAAAGAACAAGCAAATAGTTACGAGAAAGCTACGACGTGTCACATTTGCGGCCATTTCTTATTCGGTGACAAGGTACGCGACCACGACCATGTCACCTCTCAGTATAGAGGGCCTGCTCATTCACATTGTAATTTAAAGTACAAAGTGTGTCCATTCATACCAGTAGTATTTCATAATTTAACTAACTACGACTCGCATTTATTTATTAAAGAATTATCAAAATGCGATGGCCCGATTAATATAATACCAAAAACTAAAGAAAAATACCTCACTATCACCAAATGTGTAGAAGTAGAAGGCTTCGATAAACCATTACAAATTAAATTTATTGATTCATTTCAGTTTTTGAGTTCAAGTCTAGACGTGTTGAGTAAAAATTTATCTGATAATGATTTTATCAATCTTTCTACACAATTTGAAGACCGAAATATGCATTTATTAAAAAGTAAAGGTATTTATCCTTATGACTATATGGAGTCGTGGGAGAAATATGACGAGACTTCACTTCCTTCAAAAAAACATTTTTTTAATAATTTGAAAATGGAAGACATAACCGATGTAGAATTTCAACATGCCCACTCGGTTTGGGATGCTTTTAATATTAACACTCTGGGCGAATATACCGATCTATACCTTAAATGTGATGTTTTATTGCTGAGCGATGTATTCGAAAATTTTAGAAACTTGAGTTTAAAATATTACAAGTTAGATCCGGCATATTATATAACATCAGCGAGCTTGAGTTGGGATGCAATGCTCCTCTCGACGGGCATTAAACTCGACTTGATTGACGATTTGGAAATATATCAAATGATAGAAAGAGGAATACGTGGAGGATTGGTTCAATGCTCGCTACGACACGCTAAAGCCAATAATAAATATTTGCCAGAATTTGACGACTTTGAGCCTTCATCTTATTTGATATATTTAGATTGTAATAATTTGTACGGACATGCGATGACTAAATGTTTGCCTTTTTCAGAATTTAGATTCTTAAATAAATATGATATTGAAAAGTTTAATGTTTTGACTGTACCTGAAAATGGAGAGACAGGCTATATTTTGGAAGTAGATCTAGAATATCCTGAAAACTTGCATGATTTACACAGTGATTTGCCTTTTGCACCGGAGAAATTTGTTCCTCCCGCAGGAAAAACTGGGAAATTGATAGCAAATTTATACGATAAATATAACTATGTAGTTCATTTTGTGCATTTGAAAGAAATGTTAAAAAATGGTTTAATTTTAAAAAACACACACCGTATACTTAGTTTTAAACAGACAAATTTTCTACAAAAATATATTGATTTGAATACAGATCTTCGCCAAACCTCTAAATCTGTTTTTGAAAAAGACTTCTTTAAGCTCATGAATAATGCAATTTTTGGTAAGACAATTGAAAACAGGCGCAAGCAGGTAGACGTTAAATTGATCACAATTTGGGATGATAAAGATAACGCTACAAACAAACGAATTGGTGCCGAAACACTTATTGCTCGTCCTAATTTAAAAAATATTTCAGTGTTTTCTGAGAACTTTTTAGCTGTTCAATTAGCTCCAGAGAAAATTGTGCTAGACAAGCCGATTTATATAGGATTTTCTGTTTTAGAATACGCGAAGCAACACATATACAAGTTTCATTACGATTTCATTCGAAGAAGATATAATGAGGATGCAAAACTTTGTTACACAGACACTGATAGCCTTCTTTACTTGATATATACAGAGGACATTTATCGCGACATTAAAAATAATCTGTCAGAATTTGATACCAGTAATTTCGATTTAAATAACCCTTATAACATAGAACGAGCAAATGCAAAAATTCCTGGTTTATTTAAAGATGAATTAGGAGGTGATGTCATTAGCGAATTTGCCGGTCTTAGAGCAAAACTTTATTCCATGCGTAGTGTTAAAACACAAATCAATAAAGCTAAAGGTATTTCTAAATGTATTACTAAAAATCTAACTTTATCACAATACAAAGACTCATTATTTAATCACAAAACTTTAAAATGTAAAATGAATCTAATAAAATCTATTAAACACGTACTTTATTCTCAAGAGCTTAGTAAAATGGTTTTAAATAGTACTGATGATAAGAGGCAGATACTAAAAAATAAAATCAATACATTGCCTTGGGGGCATTACAAAACTATCTTTTAATTCGTGCTCAATAGCACTTAGTAATAATGTGTAAGAAGTTCAAATCTTATTCATATTAACGTATTTTTGACATTTGTTTATCACTTAGTAGGTAAAATGAAATAATTTTATTTGCATAACATTATGTACCTATATTTACGCGATGGTGATCATAACATTATGTAATTTTAAGTGATGGTGCACTAATTTAAGGGTATATTATTTGGTTTAAGATATTATGCAAGTGTTACACTCGATTGTATGCAAAGTGGCTTAAAAATGCAATTACGACAGACAACGAATGTACGTAGTTGAACTTATCTCTATAAGGATCAGTTAACCTAAGATTACCTTATTATGTTATATGTATGCTTATGTTCATTTAAGAATTACATTATTACCTATATACAATTATGTACTGTACCGAGCTAAGTTGAATAAATATTCTTTTAAGTTATATCTTTTGTTTTTCTCTATCTGCGAAATCCCTACTGACTGATGTGTATATAAAGACGAAAGTTTTCAGCTCTTTTGCATTTTCAAAATGAAGTTCCTGAAGCAAACGTAAACCTTAGAAATAAATAATATTAAAGTAAAAAAATAATCGGAAATTGTGATGCATAACTCGTTGTTACCAAATACAATCCACTGCATTGTAATTATGTGACTACCCTATATAAAGACTAGCGATAATTACTAAACTTCACACTTCACCATGAAGTTCGTTAAGCAAACTCAAACATTAGAGGTGAACGCTATAAATGTAGAAAAATCGTTGCATAAAGTAAAACACGGCACTCTGCTGCCTAATACAATCCGCTGCATAATATGTGGCCCTTCCAACTGCGGTAAAACTAACGTTATGCTGAACTTGTTATTACACGAAAATGGATTAAGATTTATGCACATTTATTTGTACTCAAAGACTGCTTTTCAGCCAAAGTATCTTTTTTTAAAACGAATCATGCAGAACATTCCGGGCGCAGAATTATTTTTGTTTAGCGATAATAAAGAAGTAGTACATCCCAATGAAGCGTTAACTAATTCAGTTATAATTTTCGATGACGTAGCATGTGAAAACCAAATGAACATTCGAAATTACTTTGCCATGGGGAGACATAAGCAAATAGACTGTTTTTATTTATCGCAAACCTACTCAAAGATACCAAAACAATTAATAAGAGATAACGCTAATCTTTTAATTATATTCAAGCAAGATGATATAAATTTAAAACATATATACAATGAGCATGTAAATACAGACGCCGATTGGTTAACATTTAGAAAGATTTGTTTCACCGTGTGGCAAAACCAATACAGCTTTTTAGTTATAAATAAAGACTGCGCAGTTAATAATGGAAGGTATAGAAAAGGATTTGACACGTTTATTTATTTTTAAGTAGCTTATATATTACATATTAAGCTTGTAATATCTCACTTGAAGCTTGTTATTAGTGTTAAACAGACGACGCAATGAATACTAACATAAAAAAGCAACTTGTTAAAGCTATCAGTAGCATAAAAAAGAAAATAAAAACAATTCAGAATGAAGAACATGCAACTGATCTTAAATTTAAAAAAGTGTTTAAGCCTATTACAGATCCTCTTGAAACACTGATTAAAGTGAAAGGTACACAAATTTCTGACTTTAACGTATCGACAAACACTAAGATCAATGATACTGGCATGGATTTAGATTCTTCCGTCGATTATCAGAAGTTTAGAGATATAATCAGAGCTGACACAAGTAAACATTCAGAATATTATGATATAGCCGAAGAAAAAGATCAGAATTTACAAACAAATGATAATGATACATTACTGTCCCTTAAAAAAGAAGATGTTCTTAATATTTACGAAAAAATAAATGTGCCATTCGGCATTCGTAGCGAAAATAATAAACTTATGATGGGAAATGTCGCTGTTAGTTTATCTTTAACCAATGATGGTAACAAAGAAAAAAAATATATGGTATCCGTTAATAACAACAATTATGAACTTACTGATGGTTTAAAGGAGCTTATAATGCGTAATAAACCTAATCTGGAGTTAGTATCAGATCATGATAAAACTGTATATAAGGAAATGCTTATTAACACAAATGCGCATAAACGAGACTTCAATCCTAACGGCCAACTCAAAGGTGATAAAGGTATTAAATATCGTCAGATTATTAAGCCTTTGTTTTCACAACCTGATGACGCTAGTCAGGATATTCCTGAACAGTTTCCTGAATTAAAAGTTGGCAGTAGTTTACATCATTTAAAAACATACAAAAATCGGGCTGATAGCGCTATTCAGGATTTCTCTGAACAGTTACCAAGTTTAAAAAATGGTTGTAGGTTACCTAATTTAAAAACATATAAAAGTAATACCGATTACGTGTATTGGGATGATCCGAATGAACTTATTGAAAGACTTAAACTATTAATTGCTTCCAAAAGTGCTGGTAATAGCAATCACGATAATGAAATTCTTTCAATTATTGAAGAATTGAGGGAAGCCGGTATAATAAAAAAATAAAAGCCTCCTTAATTGAATCATTCTAGCAGTAATCGGATGAACGCCGGATATGATTGTTGAAAAAAAAGAAAATATCACAGTTGATTGCTGTAAAATAGAAACGATAAAAATAACGACTGTTAATGAAGCAAAAGAATCAAATGTTAACAATGAAAAGTATATTGAAGAAAATTCAAAGCTGATTGCAGATTTAAGAGACCGATTAAAATGCATTGAAAAAGACCTTGCTTTAAAAGCACGTCAAATACAGCATTCTGAAAAGTTAGCAAAAAGTTTAATGGAACGCATGAAAGATATTGAAAAGAATATCGCTTTAAAGGAACTTCAAGGAACGTTAAATAAACACTATGAGCAAAGCCGACGTCGTTGACGAAATACACAAAAACGTAAGAGTGAACTTCCCTCGGAGAAGCGTTATTTTAAAAGATATAGATGACCTTTGGCAAGCAGATTTGATTGATATGCAGGCATTATCAGATGTCAATTCTAGCTTTAAATACATATTAGTAATTATTGACTGTTTTTCTAAGTTTGCTTGGGCATTTCCTCTTAAGCAAAAAACTCAAGAAATCGTGTCTAAACAATTTCGACTTTTATTAAAGAAAGGGCGAGTCCCAAAAAATTTACAAACAGATATGGGTAAGGAATTTTATAATAAAACATTTTTAAAGATTATCAAACAACATCATATTAATCATTATTCCACATATTCTACCAAAAAAGCTTCCATTGTGGAAAGGTTTATAAGAACACTAAAAAATAAACTTTTCAAAGAGTTTAGCTTAAAAGGAAATTATAAATGGATAGATGGAACACTACATTCTAAAATTAACGAATATAATAATACCGTTCATAGAACTGTAGGAAGGGCGCCGGCTACAATTAACTATAAAAATAAGGCAGAAGTATTACGGAGATACGTTTACTTGAAAGCTAAGAAAATAACAAAATGCAGGAGATTTCGAGTCGGAGATTTTGTCAGAATCAGCAAATACAAAGGTTGTTTTGAGAAAGGGTATACTCCTAATTGGTCTACGGAAATATTTAAGTTAACAAAAGTTCAACATACTAATCCTACAACTTATTTACTAGAAGATGCAAAGTGTAGACCAATATTAGGCGCGTTTTATGCTCAAGAAATCCAAAAAACTTTACATCCGGATGTATACCTCGTTGAAAAAGTATTAAAAACTAGAGGAAACAAAGTATATGTAAAGTGGTTAGGACTGCCTTCAAGCGAGAATAGCTGGATAGAAAAAGGAAATCGTTTGTAAATGTTGAATACTGACAAAAGTATTTAAGAATACTGATTTCTTATTTTGGTTTCATTCATATACTGATCTTGAAGCAATAAGGACAATTTACTATTTGTTCAATTCTATAAAATTCAATATAATTATGAAAAGTCAACCTAAAAATAATTCCAATAGTTTATTAGTACCGGGAAAAGTACCATTAAGCTCCGCGGCTAAAGTTCCCTCTGGCTTTAAAAAAACGTTTAACAATATTGTCTCTCATACTAAAAGACACATCCGTAAATTAAAGCCAAAATGCAAGAAAATGCTGACCGAAATGGCATACACAGCTGCTCGAGAACTGGTATCTGACATACCTATAAAAACACCAAGAGTCATACCTATACCTAAAACTGGAGGGTTTCTACCATTAATACCTATATTTGCTGGATTGTCGGCCACCGGCAGTTTAGCGGGCGGTATCGCCGGAATTACGAAAGCTATCAACGATTACAAATCAGCTAAAAAACAGCTAGCAGAATTTAAAAGGCACAATATGGATATGGAAGCATTGTGTATTGGAAAAGGATTACATCTTAAACCGTACAAGAAGGGGTTAGGGATCTATATTACTAAGAAAAAAAACTAATCACTCGGCTACCTAAAAGAGCATTAACTAACATCGATATTATAAAGTACTCAAAATATGTCCCTTTTTTTCGCGGTGTATTTATGAGAGATGAATTACCAGAATTACCGCTACCGATAGAATGTGGGGTTATTAATTTAGATTCATCTACAAGTTCTGGTACTCATTGGGTAGCCTACGCAAAAATAAATGATTATATCGAATATTTTGACAGTTATGGTAATCTGAAACCACCAAAAGAATTCATTAAGTATATAGGATCAAAAATTCAATACAATTATCATAATATACAAAGAAATAACTCTTACAACTGCGGACATTTGTGTTTAAAGTTCCTAAGCTCGTTTTGGGGGAGATAAGTAAGACGTATATCCAGTATTTCGATGACTAGTGTAAAACAAATAAATAAAATAACGATTATAGTCAGTTTACATTCTCGCATCGTCAGTGAACGAAATTACATGTCATTTGCTAGTAAATAATAATACTCAATTCATACATAGAACATAAATGAATAAGTACCATGATTGTTTTTAATAAAATCCTGATTCATACAAGAACACCTAGTATTTCATCTCGGGTGTCGAAAGATAGAAGACGTTTAAAAACAACTAGCACGATCACTAAAAACAATAAGATTTTTTTACGTTCTCTCGGTTTTAAAATTTAAAAATGCTCCAAATCACCGATTTACCTCAGCATGATAATTCTATTGAAAGTTATGAAATTCATACATACAATCCGTATAGTCAGAGCTATAAAGAAAATGATGAAATAAGAATACCAATTCACCAGCAAGATGTCTATGTACTTCCTTCTGCTAGTTCAATTTACATAGAAGGCTATGCAAGTGCGACTGCCCTAGATGCAACGGGAAAGCCAGTTGAGAAAGAAATCAAGTTTATAAACAATCCAATATTGTTTTTATTTCAAGATATCAAATACGAACTGAATGGTGTGGAAATAGATCACATAAAAAATGCCGGAATAACAACGACCATGAAGTCTTACGTTTCAATGAATGAAGGGGAAAGTAAAAATGCCGCTATATGGGGGTGGGATTTAAATGGAACTCAGGGCAAAAAAAAACATTTCTCTGTTATCGTGCCATTGAATAAAGTATTAGGATTTGCAGAAGATTATAATAAAATACTCCTCAATTGTAGACATGAACTTATTTTACATAGAAGTAATACTGTTTCAAACAGCGTGACTATGGAGAAAAACGATAACGTTACAGTACTGTAGAAATACAAAAGGTCCAATGGCGTGTACCCCATATTAGAGTATCTGATCGCGATAGATTATTACTACTTAAACATTTGGAAAAAGACAGGTCTATACAAGTAGCGTTTAGAAATTGGGATTTATACGAATATCCATTACTACCTAAGACAACTAAACATTCATGGTCTGTTAAAACTACCTCTCAGTTAGAGAAACCCCGATTCGTTATTTTAGGACTACAAACCAATAGAAAATTAAATCCGACAAGAAGTTCGTCTTTATTTGATAATTGCAACATAACAAACGTGAAGTTGTTTTTAAATTCACAATACTTCCCCTATGATTCATTAAACTTAAAATTTGATGAAAACAGGTACAATATATTATATGAGATGTATGCAAATTTTCGTCAGTCATATTACAACACCTGCGTCGACCCGTTGCTCGACTTACAGACATTTGGAGAAAAAGCCCCATTATTTGTTATAGATTGTTCAAGACAGAATGATACCCTAAAAACCGGGCCCGTTGATGTACGTTTAGAAATTGAGTCATCACAAGTTATTCCCGATAATACTACTGCCTACTGCCTTATCATAAACGATCGTCTTTTTGAGTATAAGCCATTGAGTAACATCGTTCGAAAACTATCATGAATGTGATCGTGGATGTACAGGGCTTTAAAAATGAAGGTAACCTGTTTATACCTAAAGAAATAGCAATTCTAAGCGAAAACCGTGCCCTAATGTTGTTAATTAAACCGCCGTATCCATTTTATAATTTAACAAGGAAAGAACGTATAACTGTAGCATGGATCGAAAAAAACAAAGGAATTTTATGGAATGAAGGCTTTGTGCCTTATTTTAGTTATAAGTCCTTAATATCAGAATTCTTTAAAAATAAGTACATTTATGCTAAAGGTTATGAAAAAGTAAAGTGGTTGAAAGAAATATTGGATAATAACAATGTACATAATTTAGAAGATTTTAACTGTCCTAATTTAGAAACCTTATATAAAAGATATGCGACAGCATTAGATATTCAAACTTGTATTTATCATAATAATATTTGTGCTTTTAAAAATGTAACTTGCCTGAAGAAGTGGTGTATAGAAAATGATGTTTTTTGAAATAAAATTATAAATACATAAAATTTGTTTGATTTCACACACCTATTATAAGTACAAGATCAATTTTAGTTTTTTACCAACTTTTAAAAATATCATAACTGAAAATCTACACTCTTGTCGGTGGAGTAGCTTAGTAATTTTCCATATTCTCTTAAATTGTTTATTAGAAATAAACAAAATTATGGATTTGCAAATTGGGGACATGGTGGACGTAGTTATTGATAAGTGGCAGCTATGTGGTCTGCATCGAGTCAAAATAATAAATAATGAGCAGTATGATGCCATATTACTAACATCAAGTAACTCGCTGAACGTGAACACATCCACGCGAATTTACTATGCAGGATTAAAACTAAGAGCACGTGTTATCAGAAGCAACAAATATTTTATCGATTTGGCAGCCGTCAAGTAGCGTTTAGTAAATAAATAAATATATATATATTTTTTAAAGCAAGTAAAAGTGATGCCTTGAATAGCAATTGGTGTCCTGGGTATATAAGAAGGTTAGCTTAACAACTTTTGAATAGATCATTTTGTCAACTGAGGAAAAAGTAGTTTTTAAATAGATGCCAATTACATCTTGAATAGAGGGTATTAGGGTATCTGGATAGCTCTTTGTATCCAGATACCCTAATATCCTACTACTAATGTGTGCGACTGAGAGGTCCCAACCAAAACCATCCCATACGATAGAAAAGGAAACAGCATAGCAGCCGTTTGAAGTCCGCCCATTTAAAAAAAGAGAGTGCGCATGCTATTTGTGCTTGAAAATGAAAAGGATAGCGATAGACTCGTATATGCTGTGCATTATTTTGGAGTAGATTGTCGCTACAGATACAATAAAATGCATGGTATAATAATATACTCCGCCTGGTACTCTCTTCCGAGACTCGCGAACCACGTGACTGACACAAGCCTACGTCATCATGGTGTTCAGAGATTCTCATACTTTTAAATGTTGGAGAATTTTAACCAACGGTGAAAAGTGTTTAAACGGCATTAATTTTAAGTGATTCAAGTAGAAACATAGGTAGTAGAATAAAACAAATGTAATGTATATAATCTTTCGGAGTTTCTTCTCAACAGTGGTCACCTCTTGTGAAATGTCGATAGACTCAGACATGTAAAAGTGCCCTTGTGGCCTACTTGCAGAATAAAGATCATTATTTCATTAATTAATTGATTAAAAAAAAAGTTAAATAACTATTTCTCTATTTTAATAATGAACTACTCCAAAATAATGCACAGCATATACGAGTCTATCGCTATGCTTTTCATTTTCAAGTACAAATAGCATGCGCACTCTCTTTTTTTAAATGGGCGGACTTCAAACAGCTGCTATGCTGTGTCCTCTTCTATCGTATGGGATGGTTTTGGTTGAGCCTCTCAGTCGCACACATTCACTCGCTGCAATATTTTACTTGTCAAAAGTCGACAACCGGAATTCTGGACTGATTTTTCGCAGGCAACCCTATACCACCGTGTTCATAATAAAATAATCTTTAATGTTATTTAATTTCAATTCAATAATCAGACCGTTGCAAAATGCTAGTATAGATTTACCAGTTTAAACCTGGCTACCCGATAGTTGTGACGGGAAAAGAATAGGCAACCTAACGTTTGCATATTTTATGGGCTTCATACTTTCGATTGGTATAGAATTTATCTAATAATCAAATGTTTAAAAAAAAAATTTTTTTAATCATTAATTAAACATACCCTGGACTAAAATTTGTTAGGCAACCCATATGCAATATATTTATTGACATATTAAATTAAATATAAAATACATTTCATCAAATAAACATCTCGGTGAAGGTCGTTCTTAAAGGGATCTTAGACTAAAATTTCTTGTGTAAAGAAACAGCTGCCATTGCAGCGTCAGGCACGCGGCTCTGTTTAGAGTCTAAATCAAGACAAACAATTAATTTTATTTTGTTTATTTTATTTAAAATTTAATCACAACTCAAAAACTGCGCTTTATATTGTGAATCATACAGGCTATTTTCTACAACTTTTACAAAATTATAAAGTTCGCATAAAAAGCAAAGTAGTGACTGTGCTGTTCCCTATTGACCACTACATAACTACCTCTGACAATGTACGCCGGCGTAAGGACCCCCGTAACCTCGAAGCGAGCCAGTAGCCAATCTCCCCCCAAAACCAAGGGATCCCCGGAGAAAAATGTAAGAAAGAGCATTGGCGAGTGGGAGGCCGCGTGTAACGACTCCACCCCAACCCTCATACCGACCCCTACGGCTGCCAAAATGACCGAGCAGGCAGGCCCTGCGAAGCCAAAAATACCAGCGTCGCAGGAGAACAAAGGAACTACCGCGCGGAAGATCCACAGCCCATCTGGCAGGAGGATCTACCCAACTAAGACGGCAGAAGCAAGAGCCTACCACGATAAAGCCAAAGCGAGCATTAACACAGGCAGAAATATCAGAGCTGATATAAAGTTAGACGTAGTGGAGGCCCTGGACAGACTATATCAGCTCGTGAAGGAGATAGAGGGCGAGTCAAAAAAGGAAAAGCCGGGCACCGGAAAAGGCGTTCCCGTACTAAAAGAGAAGGCAGGAGCCAACTCCACATTTGTGTTGAGTTCAAAGGGAGAAAAGGAGGCGGAGGTAGATAGAGCCAATAGCGAAATATTAAGGAGAATAGGAGAAAATACCAAGCTACTGATAGAAAATGGAAGGAAAATGGAGGAACTGAAGGAGGCCATGGAAAAGCAAGGGGAAAGCCTGGAAAAGGCTACTTACGCTACGGTAGCAGCGACTAGCCAGGCCCAAAATAAAAAACAGACAACCCTTCACTCTGTGGTGGTCTCCTCAGAAAATGAAACAGAGACAGGAGAAGAAATTTTGGAGAGAGTAAGGAGAGCAATAGATGCAAAGGAGGGGTGGTTACAAGTGGAAAAGGTGAGGAAGGCCAAAGATAGGAAGATCGTCATGGGGTGCAAAACGCAAAAAGAACGTAGAAAGATGACAGAGAGGTTGCAAGCAGCAGGGGAGCACCTGATCGTCGAGGAAATGAAAAACAAAAACCCGCTTCTGATACTGAGGGACGTGTTGCTGATACACAGCGACGAAGATGTGCAAAAGGCCCTTAAAAATCAGAACCGGGAAGTTTTCCATGGCCTCGACGAAGAGGAATCCAAGATAACGGTTAAATACCAGAAAAAGGCAAGAAACCCATTGACGGGCCACATAGTCCTGAGCGTCTCCTCACAAGTCTGGCAAAGAGCAACCGAGAGGAAGAGAGTGAAAATAAACCTCCAGAGCGTCCGAGTCGAAGACCAGACACCCCTGGTGCAGTGCACAAGATGCCTGGGATACGGGCACGGCAAGAGATTTTGCAAGGAAGCAGCTGACTTGTGCAGCCACTGCGGTGGCCCGTATCTCAGAGCGGACTGTCCTGAGAGGCTATTAGGAGAGCCACCAATATGCCGAAACTGCACAGAGGCAAAAATACAGCACTGTGGGCATAATGCCTTCAGTAGCGAATGTCCAGTAAGGAGAAGATGGGACGCACTAGCTCGGACCTCGGTTGCGTACTGCTAAGGTGGACCCAGTTACCCATAGGTATAAAATCATCCAGGCAAACCTCCAGCGAAGCAAACTGGCCACTGACGAACTCATGGTAGAAGCTGTAAAGCAAAAAGCAAGCATTGCACTGATCCAGGAACCGTACGTGGGGGAGTCGGATCGAATGAGGAGTTACCGCGGAGTTCGTATCTACCAGAACTTAAATGAAGGAGAAGGGACTGTTAAAGCTGCAATCGCAGTGTTTGATGCAGACCTAGACACCATGCAGTGCCCAGAACTCACTACCAAAAACATAGTAGTATTGGGGATCCGAACAAGAGCCTGGAGAATAACTCTGGTATCTCTATAATTCGAACCTGACAAACCCATCGAGCGGTACTTGGAGCAGTTAAAGAAGATACACAGCACAAAGGGGTCCACAAGAATAATTGCTGGAGGTGATGCTAATGCTAAAAGTACCTGGTGGGGCAGCAAAACCGAAGACACAAAAGGCGAACTGTTGAGCGGGACTCTCGGAGAATTGGACATGCAGATTTTAAACGAAGGGACTACCCCGACGTTCGATACGGTGAGAGGCGGAAAAAGCTTTAGCAGCCTTTTCGACATAACTTCATGCACAACCGACATGCTGGAACTAGTGGATGGTTGGCGGGTGGAAGAAGGCCTTACTAGCTCGGACCACAACGGCATCCTATTCAATATTAACACACAGAAGTCGCAAGGCTTTAGTGTGCAGAGGACAAAACGGACATACAATACAAAAAAAGCAGATTGAGACAAATTTCATGAGGAATTAGTCCAGATTATGCAAGATACACAACTCACCACACAAAACCTGGAACACATTCACGATGCAAAACATATTGACCAAACAGTAGACTCATACACTAAAGCCATATCAGAAGCATCTAAAAGCGCAATACCAGCAAAAAAGAATAAGGAAACACTCACTATGCCGTGGTGGTCCGAAAAACTAACGGAAATGAAAAAGAAGGTCGCCACCCACAAACGAAGAATCCGAAACGCTGCACCGATCAGAAGAGAGATGGTGGTAGGCCAGTACCTAAAAGAAAAGGAGGAGTACGAAACGGCCGTAAAGAATGCCCAGACCGAGAGCTGGAGAGAGTTCTGCTCAAAGCAGGATAGAGAGGGCGTTTGGGAGGGAATTTACAGAGTAATAGGACGTACCACAAAAAGGGAAGAAGACGAACCCCTACGAGACGGCATCAACACCTTGGGCGCCAAAGAGTCAGTGAGGCTACTGGCCCAAACATTTTACCCGGAAGACAGGGAGGAAGAAGACGACCCACAACACAGCCGTATTAGAAGCTTGGCGGAAAAGGTAATTGAATGGAGTCATTCTGAGTACAATGACCCACCGTTTACTCTCAAGGAGCTAGACGTGGCAATAGAGTCGTTCAATCCAAAGAAAGCCCCGGGACCAGATGGCTTTACGGCAGATATCTGTGCTCATGCCGTAAAAAGTGACCCAAAATTCTTTCTCTCGCTGCTCAATAAATGCCTGGAGTTACACCACTTTCCAAAACTCTGGAAGGAGGCGATTGTGGTTGTACTTAGAAAACCGGGCAAAGAATCTTATACCTCGCCAAAGTCCTACGGGCCTATTGGCCTCTTGCCTGTCCTGGGCAAGGTGTATGAAAAGATGCTGGTTGCCCGCCTCAGATATCACCTTTTGCCAAGAACCAGCGCACTACAATACGGCTTTATGCCGCAGCGCAGTACCGAAGATTCCCTCTTTACCCTTATTGGACACATATCCACTCAATTGCTTTTGGTAACTACGGCTACCTGTCACCGCTCTTATTTTATTATATAAATAGAGTCCAACTCAAAATTCGAAGCAACTGAGTGGATAAGAAATAAGCTAGATGCCAAAAAATTATTATACGTTAATAGTAGTTATTAAGTTGTTTACAAAAGAATTAAAAAAATATCTTATTAGTAAATGTTATTATAGTTTAAACGAGTTCTTTAGTACTAAATAAAAAAGAAATACATTGTTGACCCTAAATAGATATATAATTAAGTAATATTAAGTAATCTAAGTGTAAGTGTGCAATAGAGGAAGGTCATTCTTATTAAAGTGTAATACTAGTGTATAATAAATTGTTCCTTTGCTGTGCCCGTGCAGGGCGTCACATGTATACCTAGTCCATAATCCATCTCGCGCGTCGTACTCGCACTTGCCCAATTTTTCAAGTCACATCTTTGAAAAAGAAACGCCGCAAAAACGCCGAATTATGTTATGATATCATTATTCTTAGTTTAATCAATCTCATTATAAATTCTATTATATAGAATAATAATATGACAGTCATGTTTGTAAAAGACGTTTAAAAGTATTTAAAGGATGGGTCGTGCATACCCATGGCCGTACATTGTTGGGTCGTGCATCGCATTATCAAGGATGTACATTTTTGGTACCAACCAAACCAATCGTCAATTCGTGATTCGTCAGTCAAGACAAGACAGTCAAACCAAACAATTATAGTCGAAATGTCGAAAGGATATTTGTTTGTATTGTTTATTTATCCGCATTTTTGAAAGAAACAGCTATATCATGAGAAAAACTCGCATTTAATTGTTCTCCGTCATCGATAGCCTCAACTACTGGGGCACTAGAGCGACAGTGAGAGTTGACATTTCACCAGCCGAGCATTTGTTAAAATGTGATTGTTCCTCGTATTTGGCTTAGTGCCATGGGATTAATGGGTGTTTTAACAGAAATAGGCTTAATGAGGTGTTCAGTGCTAGTGGTGTTGTCGGTGTGGAGCGGCGGCGCGGGGGCGAGCTGTCCGTCGCTGTGCTCGTGCCGGGGCGCCGCGGCGGACGGTGCTGCGGGCCCCGCGGGCGCTGAGCCGCCGCCCGGCGAGCCCCTGCGGCTGCGCTGCGGCGGCGGGCCCGCCCAGATCACCGAGCTCAAGGAGATCGACTTCACCAACATTTGGGCCTCCGTTATCAGCTTGTGAGTTCATTGTTGGGGTATATCATAACGAGTGGTGCCTCGGAGGAAGACAATACACGACCAACACACATAAATACTTATTGTTATTGTAAAAATATTTTCCTCTTTTTACTTATTTGCTAAGCCTGTACAATTTTAAGACTCATTAGGTCTTTACAATCAACACTATCTATGTACTGCACAATGCATATCTGAGTATGAATTCATCATTGGGGGCTCGCTTAGTGCGCTGTGAATAGTAAATGTTGAGTGGCTAAGCTAAGTTTTTATTGGAATGTCTTATTTACAGCAATATTATGTATATGTAGGTGTAGTGAAAAAGTTTGTCATATAACTCATATGTTATGTGTTGTAAATTAGACATCACTTTCTCTACAACATAAAACATACATGGTGTAATTATTATGTTACTTGCATCAAAATATAATCTACTGTTAATTGGCATTATACTAACAATAGCATACCATAAAATCACTTTTCAATGAAGGGTATTTGAGAATTATAATTACAATTTTAACAATTCCTAACGATTGCACACATCCCCTTATTTGAGTCTCGATAAGCCTATACAGCGAATGGCTATTGGCGTAATGTCTGCAATGTTTTAAGCAAACTGCATATTATTATGGTCAAACTTGTTTCAGAAATATGTCTGGCAATGCCATCAGCACCCTGTCCCGAGAGCTCCACCTGCCTAACCTTCAAAAGCTGTGAGTTTCTTGCAATGTTGTCAATATAAATCTGGAAGGAATACTTATAATGTTTTTTTAAGTTGTTTTAGAGCTGAATCTGGTCATTTTGTGACATGTTAGGATTTTACTTCAATGAATCCTGGATAAATAAAATCCTATATGGAATCTTGAAGGTCTAAAATAAAAAATTAGATTATTCTATTTGTTGAGTGAACCAATTTTTTTAATTTTTTTTTATTAGCTTTAAATATCCACAATACATTTTTAAATATATTTATGAGTTGTTTTTTGTAAAAATAATAACATTTAATCTTCTGTTTGTGGCCCCTTCCGGGTAAAAGCCTCCTCCAGGTTTCTCCATTTTTGGCGGTCGCAGGCAACGGTCATCCAGCTTCTTCCTGCTGTATCCATTATATCATCTGCCCATCTTTTCTTTTGTCTCCCTACTCGCCTTTTTCCTGCAGGGCCCAGCCATTTGGTAACTTTATGTGTCCACCTTTTGTCTTTGTATCTGGCAACATGTCCTGCCCATCTCCATTTTTGCCGTAAACTGTACTGTAGGGCATCTGTTACATTTGTTCTCTTACGAATATCTGTGTTTCTGGTTTTATGTATTTTTCTCAACTTCAAGATACTCCTCTCCATGGCGTGTTGGCAAGATAGAATTTTGTTTTTTATTTTATTAGTGTACACCCATGTTTGGCTTGCGTAAGTTAGGCTCGGGAGGATGCAGGAATCCATTATAGTCTTTTTAATGTGTAAGCTGTAGTTACCTTTAAGGATTTCTTTTTGGGCCCAGTAGTTTTTCCATGCCCTAGTTATTCTTCTGTCAATTTCATTTTCATTACTGTTTGCATTGAAAGATACCAGTTTACCTAAGTATACATATTCACTCACATATTCTATTGTTTTTCCTTCTATTTCTATTGTCTTCTCACAGCTGTTTGTCATGATTTTTGTCTTTAATGAGTTCATGTGAAGTCCCACTTTTCGACTCTCTTTGTCTAGGGTCTGTAGCATGTTTTCTAAACCTTTGGCGGATTCGCTGAAGATAGCTATATCGTCCGCGAACCTTAGATGTGTCAGCCTCTTGTTCAGTACCCATATGCCCTCGGTCTTCCAATGGATGTTTTTGAGGATTTCCTCCAGAACAGCTATGCACAGCTTGGGAGAGGGGGTCGCCCTGTCGCACTCCTCTTCCAAGTCTGAACTCTTCACCTTGTCTTTCAAGTTTTACACTACTTAAACTCTTAGAGTAAATGTTCTTTATACTGTTTATGTATTTCCTGTGTATGTTGTTATTTCTTAATGCATTCCATATTGATGAGTGTGCTATGCAGTCGAACGCTTTAGAATAGTCCACAAATGCGATGTAGAGTGGTTTGTTAAATTCTTTAAATTTTTCAATTAGGTATTTGTTCGATGGCGTGTATATGGTCGATCGTGGAGTAGTTTGGCCGGAAACCTGCTTGTTCTGTAGGTTGGAATCTGTCTATTTCGGGTGCTATTCTGCTCAAAACTATTGATGAGAAGAGTTTGTAGATTGTGGATAGTAGACTGATAGGCCTGTAGTTGCTAATGTCGAGCGGGTTCCCTTTCTTGTATAGCAGGATGAACCAATTATCCAGGTTCAATTCATGTGACTATTTGCAGAGGTCATCACATCATTAACCAAATTTCGCACACTACTGATTTTAACTTGGTATTATATTCACACACATGTAATGTGTGTATTAGATTTAATTAATCTAGATTATTTTTATAACACAGCAAGCAACCTATTTTATTAACAGAGGTTAAAGGCAAATAAATATCTAGAAATGTAATTCCGTTGAAAGAGGTTCCAAGATTTAAATTATAGTACTAAGGGATCTGCGATTCTCCATTTGGTGACAATCATAAAAGATTTTGATTTTTCTGGTCCCACTTTACCAGGATCCACTGTATCCATTGCTAAAAAGCTTTTGACCTGGTTTCCTATGAAATCCTATGGAAGAAGCTTGAGGACCTTGAAATTCCCAACGAAAGAATACTAATTTCCAAGTATTGGTACGGAAATCAGGGCCGCATCTCTGGTGCGCTGGGTGCCCAACAATATCTTGAGCATGATAGGGGACAGGATTGACTGTCCCTTCTTACGTCACTGTTGTACTTACATGCTCCCAGCAGTGGTAATATAATAATAATAATGCCTTCTTATTCTGAACTGATTTCTACAAGGTTGTGTTTCGTTAGAGTATATCCCTCAGTTCAGCGTGCCTCCTGGCTAAGGCCTCCTCTAGCTGTTTCCACTGTACTCTATCGCGGGCCACCCTCCTCCAGTTGGGCCCCACTGTAAGTTTTAGCTCATCCTCCCATCTTCTATGTTGTCTGCCTCTACTTCGCTTGCAATTTCTGGGGTACCAGTCAGTGATTATTTACCCAGCAGTACTACAGTGAAATAATAATATATGTATTACTTACTCGTATTTACTAACACTTCCACCTAAGTTACGAAGAAGATATGAGTACTTGATGCTTGAAATTAGTGTCCGACCGAAACACATTTTTCTGCCGAAACCGAAACCGAAACCGAAGGTTCGGTTCTGATTACAGTTTCGGCGGAAACCGAAACCAAACCTTTTATAAACGTGATTAAAACGTTGTATAAAATATCAGCGGGCCGTTCTTTCTAGATCTAATATGAATACAATGAAAAATTTTGATGTCCATCGGTCAATTAGGCAATTGACCGAAGGAACGTTTCAGTTTCAGCTTGGCCCAGAATTCTTTCGTTCTTGGAGGTCATATTTTTTAACCGATTCTCATGAAAATACTAAGTTTGATAAGTATATACTTAGATTAGATATTTTTGTCGATTAGAGAAAGTGGAGATGTATATAGTGGACGCGAGGGTGGATAAAGTAAAAAAATACAAATTTCAACAATTACTCAAAAAACGCACGGTTCACTTTTGTTGAATTGATATTTTTAACATTGACACTTGGACTAAATTAAATTACCCAAAAAGAGAAAATGTAGCATTAACCACTGTAATACTTTACTGAGGCAGCGATCTCTTAATTGTAGATGGTATAAAAACCAACAAGTTTAAAAACCTAGCAAAAAATAATTCATTTGAGTCTAAATTTTTATATTTGCGATCAGACAGAATTTCTTTTATCATCACTTTTACCAATATTGTCATCAATTTCTTTGTAAATTAAGAAAATTTGTGTTAATAATTACACTGTGAGATGATAAATTCATAACAAAAACTAAATTAAGTGGTGACATTTTTAATCCTCCAATCCGCTATTTAAATTTTTTCGAAAAACTAAATCGACGAAAAAATTGTATTATACACACAAAATTTCATAAGAATCGGTTGAGAAATGCGACATTAAGGCAAGAACAGCCGGCAAGCGCATGGACATACAAACACCCGGGCATACGAAATAAATTCTGGCCATGCCGAAACGGAAATGCATTGCTCGCACGGTTAATTACTTAACATTCTTCGGGGAACAAATACTAACGTCACCTCACTGAGCAAAGTGATCCAGCGGCCGGCGGAGTCAAGCGAGGGACGCCATATTGCCAACCGTGCTGACTGTCGAGCGCACCCGACGTTGGCCGAACGCGACCCGAAAGTACGATTATGTAAGTTTCGGCGCGGCCGAAAGATTCGGTTGTTTATTGGCCGAAACCGAACCTTTGGCCGAAACACGATTTTTAGGCCGAAACTGGCCGAAACCGAAACCGAACCTTCGGTCGGTCACTACTTGAAATAAATAAATATTATTATTGCATGTGTAATTTGCTATTAGTATTAATTTGTTATGATTATTTTTATTAAACCAGTAAGTAACGTTTGCCAGCGTAAATCACTTTCGCCTTTTTTGTTCATTGTAATTATTATGTTTACTCAAAAACTTATTTAGACGAAACTCAGTATACAGATAGATGGGTTTCCTATCAATGCAAGCGAAGCCTCGAGTCAAGGATAGTGTCGTACACCACTTATATATAAAGAAACATAAAATTGCAGAGACCTCAGCAGGAATCAGATCAGCCTGATCGAGTCGGACGCGTTCTACAACATGACGGGCGTGCAGCGGCTGGACCTGTCGCACAACCAGATCGGCTCCGTGTCCCGCGAGATGTTCAAGGGGCTCGTCAACCTCGAGCGGCTGCTGCTCGCGCACAACCTGCTCGCCACGCTCGCCGCCGGCACCTTCGACCATCTCGCCGCGCTCAAGCAACTGTAACTACTCTTTATTTATTTATTTATTTTTATTTATTTATTTATTTAGGAGAACCAACAGCTTTAACAATTTTGAGTAAACTTAAATATAATAGAAAGCAGGGAAGCCAATTACAGGATCTCACGGATAGAAACAATTTAACTAATCTTAAATTAAAGTGCGACACTCATCACTTCACATCATCTCACCTTGTATAGAAAAAGTATATAAAAAAAAGAAGAAAATGGTAAACACGAGCTCTAAAAATGGCAAAGTATATTTTAAACCCAGGCGGGTGAACGACTATGTAACACATCTAGTTAAGTTAGCACCTTGTCACCAAACTTTGTCTCACAGAAGGAATTTTACAGTTAAATATGTCGATATCCAGTTGGAGTCTCGTCGGAGACACGGTACAGAGCGGTCGCATCTGTGCAAGCCATCCCGAACGACCCAAAAACGCCACTTAAATCTTTGAGCCAAAACAATAGCCCCACGCGAAACAATAGTCCGGCCGTCTGTTCGTTCCAACCCCGTCATAAAGTTCAAAATTCTCACCGCGCGTTCGACGTTAAACTTGAAAGATTAGCTTACACTAACCTCCACCGCGTTCCCTAAATACCTCCAAACCAAAACCATCGGGTTTATACATAGTGCAGTGCGTCTAGATAACAAATAGCCTAAGTAGTGAGTGCAAATCTAGTGCTGGAGAAACTGCCGAGTAGAGTACACAATACAGGAGTAACCACGCTGCGCGCTGCATCAATCACTGACGCCACAGCGGCCCAAGGAGAACTCGGTGAGCTCTTTCCATTATCACTGCTTACTTAATGTCAATTCGAAATTGAACCATTAAATACCTTAGATATCCGAGTTGAAAAGCTATAAAGATCAGATCAGATAAGCACGTGCCTAACAGACCTCGTCAGGTCCTCGGCAAATTGCACCTCACAAATTCCCCCGACCTCTTTAAAACCGCCACACTTAGGTTCTATACCTCTACGAAGGATCTGTAATCTAGATGCACTGATCAACTCCAGACCCTAATAAACTAACAAAGATTATTAAAAGCAGATTTTTATATATAAACTTTACTTCGCTAATAATTACATCGCTAAATCACAAATCAATTAAGAGTCCTAAACCTTTTCTTTTATTAAACTGACCGAAGCGCATACATACATAAATAACCCCCACGGACGACGAACAGCTATAGTCGAGTTCGACGCCAGAAACAACGGGGCCAAGAATTCCAATCCAAAAACGCGGTCTTTTTGCTTCGCAAACACCTAGTTAAAGCTAAATCTCATGGCTCAGTAATTGGCGAAACTAAATCTAACATAAACTGCTACCTATTACCACGCGCCCAACACAACTCCTAAAATACATACACACATTATTATATTATTATACCATCACTTCCAACGCAATTCACAGAATTTCGAAGAAGCTTGGGTTATATTATAAGACATAATCAAACAAAAATATTCTTTGTTACAACCCACTCACAGCAAAGCACATGGTCAGTCCGGCAAACACCCCGTTTTATTGCCAACCAAAGCAGCTCGACATCAAAAAAAAAACCCCTTGTTAGAGCACTACGCAACAGACCATTTTTAGGGTTCCGTACCTCAAAAGGAAAAACCGGCCAAGTGCGAGTCGGACTCGCGCACCGAGGGTTCCGTACAAACACTTTCCATCCCTAAGTGGTTAAGTTAAGTTTGCACCTGGTATGTATAGCGCCCCATATAAATTAGGTGCAAACTTGCAAAGTTAGGTATTAAAAAAAAACTACTTACTAGATCTCGTTCAAAACAATTTTCGTTGGTAGTTTTTATAGTAATGTACATCATATGTTTTTTTTAGATTTTTCATTTTCTTATTTTAGAAGTTCAGAGGGGGGGGGACCAACTTTTTTCCACTTTGGAAGCGTCTGTCACGCAAACTATTCGGTTTAGAAAAAAAATATTTTAGAAACCTCGATATCATTTTTGAAGATCTATCCATAGATACCCCACACGTATGTGTTTGATGAAAAAAAAAAATTTGAGTTTCAGTTCTAAGTATGGGGAGCCCCCAATATTTATTATTATTTTTTTATTTTTGCATCAAAATCTTAATGCGGTTCACAGAATACATCTACCTACCAAGTTTCAACAGTATAGCTCTTATAGTTTCGGAAAAAAATGGCTGTGACATACGGACGGACAGACGGACAGACGGACAGACGGACAGACGGACAGACAGACAGACAGACAGACATGACGAATCTATAAGGGTTCCGTTTTTTGCCATTTGGCTACGGAACCCTAAAAACGGAACCCTTATAGGATCACTTTGTTGTCCGTCTGTCCGTCTGTCAAGACCCTTTTTCTCAGGAACGCGTGGACGTATGAAGCTGAAATTTATATCAATTACTCAGGTCTACTGTCCCTTGAAGCTGTGAAAAAATCAAACTTCTAAGCCAACGCAATCAAAAGATACAGCCGTTTATGCCGCAAATTTTCGACACTTGCAAGGGAATCAAAACCTACAGGGTGCTTCCCGTGAACTCAGAATCTTGAAATTTGGTACGAAGCAACGTCTTATAGCATAGATAAAGGAATAATTACGAAAACCATAAATTTTTTTTTTAATACCTAACTTTGCACCTAATTTGCAAATTTTCGACACTTGCAAGGGAATCAAAACCTACAGGGTGCTTCCCGTGAACTCAGAATCTTGAAATTTGGTACGAAGCAACGTCTTATAGCATAGATAAAGGAATAATTACGAAAACCATAAATTTTTTTTTAATACCTAACTTTGCACCTAATTTATATGGGGCGCTATACATACCAGGTGCAAACTTAACTTAACCACTTAGGGATGGAAAGTGTTTGTACGGAACCCTCGGTGCGCGAGTCCGACTCGCACTTGGCCGGTTTTTTTATCTAAAGCGCACCGCTTCTTCGAACGATACATCATCTGGCGGCCACAACTCACCAAAGAGAGTCTGCCAAGCCATACAACAATAGCAATTAAGTAGTAGAAAGTTGACGCAAGTTTGAAAGTCAGGATATGGATCACAATAGATAACTACCTACCTAAGTCACACTGGAGCACAAAACAACACAGCCGGTGTGCATTAAAAACAAACACTACACCATATAACAATAAGTAAAATACCTAGCAACACACATAAACACATCCGACAACACCATCCACTAATAACCTAGACTTGAAGCTCTCCCCACAGCGCGCCTCTAGATAGCAGGACACGACAACAATCTACAAACATGGAAAGCAAAACGGCAATAAAGAATATACCCGGAGATGGTAACTGTCTTCTTCGAGCTATCGCCCACCAAATCAACGACTTATTTGGATTAACGCTTGATTATCAAGCAATCCGCAGAGACCTCGCACGATATGCCGATGTAAACCAACATGACCAAACAATGCTAAATGCGAGATCATAAGCAATATTGATGTCAACAAGCCAGACCAAAATGAACAAATTAAGAAATATTTGACTTTGCAAGACCAAGATGAGGTGTGGGGTGGAGCCGATATACTTATATCTGCAGCAGAATACTACGGCATCAATGTAATAGTATTTCAAGGCACCCCACTAAAATAAATAATACACTTTACCCGTAAAACACCCAGCGACGCGGTAGGCACCATGGCCTGGTCTACAGTCACAACCACTACGATTGTTTTGAAAACCACCTGAGTGTAAACACGACTAATAACACACAACTCACGCGAGCAGAAATAAACCTAAATACCGGAACGCCAGAGGAGATAGCAGACGCAACTGGATACCGACTGTCACGACCTAGGCCGCACCACCCGGTTCACAACCCAATATATAGAACTAACGTGACAACATGGAACGTTAGAGGAGCAGCTAAACCTAAGAAAAAGCAGATATCGATACGTTACTAGAATCGAAATCAATACACATCGCACGCTTACAAGAAACTCACCTGAAAACCGGAACTCATGAATCCGATAACTACAAATGGAGTGTAAGCGGAAATAACTCCAACAGAGGTCTGGCCATCCTTATTAGGAAAAATAGCGGGCTTAAAATTAACTGGACAAAAACCAATTTGAACAACATGGCAGCGTCAATCGACGTTGATAACAAAACAACATTATTCGTCGTCACAACACACTGGTCAAACGAAACATCAGCAGCCACAAACGACCTGTCACGCCTAGTCCAATTAATAAAGCTCAAGCCAAAAAACCCGACCCTAATCGTTCTAGGTGACTTCAATGCACACATCGGGTATAAAGATGCAAAAACACTACGCAACCGTCACCGAATGGGTAAAAACCTATACCATCCAAACAGCAAGAGTAATGGGGAAATACTCACTGACCTAATAAGAATCGAGAAATTCCGATTGGAAACGTCATTCGGCCGAAGTAGCTCTAAAGTAACCTGGCAATCAAGCAGTAAAAAGTCACAAATAGACCACATAATGACCCAAAACAAGAGCTCATCCAACTTTAGCTTCATCAAAGGCCAGCACACGCCGTTATCAAATCATAAAATAATAAATAAATAAATAAATATTAAGGGACAATCATACACAAATCGAACTAGTCCCAAACTAAGCAAAGCTTGTACTATGGGTACTAGACGACGATATACATAATATATAAATACATAAATAGATAACGTCCATGACCCGAGAACAAATATTTGCACAAATATTTGCCCCGGCCGGGATTCGAACCCGGGACCGCCGACTCAGTAGGCAGGTGTCTACAAACCGAGCCAAACGCGTCGTCAAAAAAATCATATGGGGCGAACTGAAACCACAAAAATCGAATAAGACCAACATAAACAAAACCTCCCGAGATAAAACCTCAGACGAATCACAATCCTTCAACTACAAGACATTAGACTACAACATGCTCCAAGATAAAACTACAAAAAATAAATATCAGAACATCGCACAAGAACTGGCAATGGTACAGAAACGTACAAAAGAAAACCCACTCCAATGGCAAGAAATCACGGAGATAATGAAAACCTCAGCGAAAAGAACAATCAAATTTCATCCAAAGTACAAAAGAACGCAGAGTAGCACTAGCAAAACTGCAACAAGCAAAATTCAGAAAACTCTACGCCCAAGTGACGTAACACGAAACAACCTCAGAGAATGCAGACGAAATCTATAAATAATTGAATCAACAGAAGACGAAAGGGAATTCAGAATATTCTTTAAGGGGCTAGCAAATACCCATCCGTCAAGGAGGATGAAAATCACCTACGACTTCTACAGACACACGAGCTCAAGGCAAGACAAAAATCAAAAAACACGTTTATTCTAATGTCCACATGGGAAGAAGAGCTTGCTAAGTCAGAGGGCCCCAGCATTGAGCAAATAAATACAAAATACCCTGCCGGAGACTTGGACACAATCAATCCAAGTACCGCTACCAAAAACAACGAACCTAAAATCTATAAATGACTACAGACGAATCTCTATCTGCAGCACGGGATACAGGATCTACGCTAATCTACTACTACTGAGACTGGATGAAACCATTGACGACCTCGAAAGCTACCAGGCAGCATTTCTGAAAAACAGATCTACCGACGGTCACATGTTTACTCTACGCCGAATTCTAGACGAGGAATGGAGAGCAGGAAAGAAAACTTTTGTCCTAGCAGTCGACCTAGAAAAAGCATTCGACACAATTGATCTCAACGCCATGAGGGACATATTATGCACGCGAACAAACAAGGCGCTAGCCAATTGTATAGTTAAAGCCGCGATGAACGAATCTACCTGCATCAAGTGGTTTGGACAACAAACCAGGTGGATCAATAAGGGCAAAAGCGTCAAGCAGGGTTGCCCTCTCTAAACGCGACTATTCACCATCGTAATGGACGACGAGTTCAGAACACTAGAAGAAGAAATGCCCTTCGTAAAACTCAACCAAGGCGAGGAAATACAGTTACCGATTATCTTAGCTTTTGCGGACGACGTGATATCGAACGGCCTCCAACAACTAAATCAGATTTACGCGAAGGCCAAAACCTTTTTCGAATCAGTGGGTCTAAAGGTGAACGAGACAAAAACAAAACTCCTAGTAGGTACGATACCCAATAAACGAAAACAACAGAAACTTCATTAACCTCACCGGGACAACAGTTACTCCAGTGATCGAAATCCGCTACTTGGGTACCTACATAACCTCCTCCCGCAGCAGAAAAAATACGATCAACGAACGGTGCAAGCAACCGATAAGAAATGCAAAAGCAGCCCATATGTACTGGAGGGAAAAACTATAACCAAAAGGATAAAATGCCTTCGACTATGCTACTACGGACACATTCTGCGACGCCCAAGACCCCACTTGCTGCAGTCCGCGTACCGGCACAAAGCGCAAAAACTCAAAGTTGGCCGACCCAGCTTTACATGGGAAAACTCGTTGCACCAGGATATGCAATAGTACGACATGAACCCCTCTGAGTGGGCAGAACATGCATCAGACAAGAACAAATACATCACGGCAGCCCAAAAAATCTACCAACTACAAGAAACCGACAGCGAATCGGAGGATGAAAGTCAGACCAACGAACAGGAAACGTGATACCCTGACGGCTATCCGGTGAACACGACAAGCAAAGATGCCAACGAGAGCACGCGACAACTCACCAACGCTCATCCCCGATGCTCTACCCCACCTCACCTAACTTCCAATATTGGCTCAAGGTTGCATAATCGGCTGATTGTGGTCGACCGGTTGCGGCTAGTCGGCCCTCCTATCCCATCCCAGAGCGTGTCACTCCTTATAAATCTGTGCCCCCTGGTGTATCCGGCTTGTCCGGGTCAGGCTACGACCTGGCTGGGTGTGGTGCCTATGTTCATGTTCATGTAAATATGTCGATATCCAGTTCCTTCGTTAAATTGTTCACGCTACGACTTGCACGCGTCAGAAAACTATTTTGTCTGTAATTGGATGATGCAGATTTAAGAGATATGGGAGGAAAATGCCGTTTAGAACGAAGGGGAGTATTGAATGAGAGGTTCTCAAGCAACTCAGGGCAATCAGTGACGCTGCTGGTAATGTTAAGAATAAAGGTTATATCAGCTATCTCACGTCGTTTTTGTAGAGGAATTAGGTGATGTTTCTTACATATATCAGTGTAGCTAAATGTACTATAATTAGATTTAAGTTTAAAACACAAGTACTTTAGAAATTTTTGCTGGACACGCTCTATTCTGTCGATGTATTTGCTGTATCAAGGATTCCATACTTGCGAAGCGTATTCCAGTTTACTTCTCACATAGGAGCAGTAGAGAACTTTTAACGTTTCCGCTTGAGTAAAGTGAGTCGAGTTACGCATTATGAAGCCTAGCGCCTTAAAAGCACTATTTTTATTTATAGCCATTCATGTTTTGTTTACCTGTTAACACACAACATTTTAGCAACGATAGGCGAGGGCCGAACAAAATATTGTGCCGAATCGCTTTACGTCCCCGAGACTCGTTTATTGGAGCGGAGCGAGCGAAGCGAGCGAAGCTCCCATGGATCGACTCGAATGGACTTTGTAACAATGCGCAGATCTCAGCGAGTTCTCAACCGATTTTAGAAATTTTTGTTTTAAAATGCACAGATTAAATTTCGCTAGGTCGTGACGAAGAGAAAATTTCGAAAAAAAAAAAAAACCGCTCCAATTTATGGTGCAAGCTTAGCCGGTGGCTGACTCTGCATCGACCTAGTAGTACTTGGAAATGAAATGAAATGAAATGAAATGAAATAATGAAATAATTTATTCAGTAAGTAGGCCACAGGGGCACTTTTACAAGTCAGATTGTGAATCTACCGGCATTTCGCAAGAGGAGACCGCTGTTGAGAAGAAAGCCGAAAGAAACTCAACAGTAAGTCATTTTTTCGTAAATAATACTTAAAACAATTACATGATACAGTTGTGTTATAACTAATTACACTGGGTACACGTAAAGGAGATGTATAGATACTCCAAATAAAATAAAAATTTAATAAATTTAAAATATTAAATATACCCAGAGATGTATAAAGTCTCTGGGTGTCACAACATGCAATAAAATATAATTACTTAATTAATTTAATTCCATAGAGATGTATAAGGTCTCTAGGCGTCAACGTGAATAATTTAGAAAATAGTTATTAAACCTAAAATTCTTAGAGATGTATATGGTCTCTAGGCGTCATAACATGCAATAAAATATTTTAAAATGCTTTAATTTCCTCAGAGATGTATAAAGTCTCTGAGTGTCATACTACACTAAGCTGTTTCTTAGAGATGTATACAGTCTCTAAGAGTTCAAAAAGATAAAATCAACATTGAATAACTTCAATCGAGTACAGGTGAAGTTTCTCACGTTTGCTTAATTTAACACTAGTATGCGGTTGCTACATATTTAATTTGGCCCTTGCTAGCATGAACAGACCGGACCCCACAAACGGCACCCGTTCACGAGTATGACGCATATCTCAGCCATCGCCTCCCTCAACCATATTATAGGGAAGGCTGCGACCCGATCAACGACGCCACCGTAAGCAAAGACCTTTAAGCGAGCATGACATGCTCAAGCTGCCGGGCATACTTGACTAATACTATTTGCCCGGTGAGAAACAACAAATTGTGCTCTCATGTTACATTAAAAATTACCCACCAAAATAATGCTTATTTAAAAATTTACTATTGACACACAACACTAAACTACTGGCTTAAAGGCATCACTGTCGTTTAGAAAGTCATTAACAGTATAATAAGCTTTATTCAATAAGTGACGTTTTATTTGCGCTTTAAATTTGCTACAGGGCAATTTTACTACATCAATAGGTATTTTATTGTAGAAGCGTACACAGTTCCCCACGAACGACGAGCTAACCTTACGGAGACGGTGGGCAGGTATTGCGAGCTTGTCCTTACTTCTCGTATTGTAGTGGTGAATGTCACTGTTGAGCTTGAATTCATGGAGATTTTTCCGCACATACATGATATTCTCAAGAATGTATTGAGATGCTACGGTGAGAATGTTTGTTTCCTTGAATTTCTCTCTTAGTGACGTACGACCTCCTAGTGCATAAATTGCGCGTACAGCTCGTTTTTGTAGCACAAAGATGGTTTGGATGTCCGCCGCTCTTCCCCATAATAAAATTCCATATGACATAACACTATGGAAATAACTGAAATATACAATCTTTGCCGTCTCGACGTTTGTCAGCTGCCTGATTCGCCTAACTGCATAGGCCGCGGAGCTAAGCTTACCTGCAAGAGTGGCTATATGCGCACTCCATTGCAGTTTAGAGTCTAAAGTAACACCCAGGAATACTGTTTTTTCTTCAAATTCCAGTACTTCGCCTTTCAGTTTTACCTTGGCACAATTGACTTGTTTCACATTTGGTAATGTAAATTTAATGCACTTAGTTTTCTTGGCATTTAAAAGCAAATTATTTGCAGTAAACCAATCCACAATAGAGGACAGTGCATCATTAATCACATCGAAGTTGTTTTCTTGCCTTTTTACTTTAAAAAGAAGAGATGTGTCATCTGCAAATAGTACTATATCATGTTTATCTCGCACAAGGTTTGGTAAATCGTTAATATACACTAGAAAAAGAAAGGGACCCAGAATTGAACCCTGAGGTACCCCCATAGCAACAGCTGACCCAGTCGATTGAGTCCCATTGATATCTACCCGTTGCGTTCTGCCTGAAAGATATGACGAGACAAGGTCAAGGGCATTGTTTTTGACTCCGTAGTGTTCTAGCTTACGTATTAAATTCTCATGATCAACGCAATCAAATGCTTTGGATAGATCACAAAAAACTCCAATAGCATCTTGAGCCTTCTCCCAGGCATCAAAGATATGTTTAACTAGTACCACGCCAGCGTCAGTGGTAGAGCGACCTTTAGTGAACCCGAATTGATTGCTGTGGAGTAGATTATTCCGATTGAAATGAGATATAAGTTGATTAAGAATAATCTTCTCAAAAACTTTGCTTAATGCTGGTAGTATTGATATTGGTCTAAAATTTGTGGGGTCTGATTTTGTACCTGATTTGAATAAGGGAATAATTTTGCTATGCTTCATCAAATCAGGAAATACTCGTGGGTTCTAAAAGGCACGGTGTCGATGCGCAGAGACATAACGGAGAACCGGCTGGTGTGCGACTGCGCGCTGGTGTGGCTGGGCGAGTGGCTGCGCGGCTCGGGCGCGCGGCTGGCGGGCGCGGCGCGCTGCGCGGCGCCCGCCAGCCTGGCCGGCCGCAGCGTGCGCAAGCTGCGCGTGTTCCTCGACCTGGCGGGCTGCGGCGCCGGCGCCGGCCTGCCGCCGCGCGCGCTGCGCCTGCGCCCCGAGCGCGACCAGCTCGTGTTCCGCGGCGACGCGCTCGCGCTCGTCTGCAGCGCGCCCTTCGCCTCCGCGCTGCACCGCTACGAGCTGCGCTGGACGCATCCGCTGCTGGACAAGTGCGACGTCAACGTCACCAGCACCGACGTGCTGGAGGAGGGCGCCGCCGAGACCACGGCCCACTTCCCCAACGTCACCGACCACCACGCCGGCGACTGGACCTGCGTGTACGAGGACGACGACCACGTGCGCCACAACCACACGGTCAAGGTGATCCGTCTCATATTTCATCACATTCGCCGTTTCCAGCCCTTATAAGTATCGATTTGTTAATGGCAGATTTTTAAATATTCGCGCCGCGTTTCTCAGTCGGCTGAGAGGGTTCGAGTTCGTAAAATGTTCTCGCGCGGGCCGCCAGAAATGCCAGAATAAAGTGCGTCCTCAACAGGTGGTGGTGCTGTCGAACGACACGCGCTACTGCGCCACCAACTACAGCGTGGACAACAAGGGGCTGTACGCGTGGCCCACGCTGCTGCTGAACCACACGGCGTGGGTGGCGTGCCGCGCCGGCGACGGCGTGGCCACGCGCCACTGCGGCGCCGACGGGCGCTGGCGGCGCGCCGACACGTCGCGCTGCGGCTACCTGGCCAACGTGACCAAGCTGCTGCAGCAGTTCGCGCTGCTGGACGCGGGGCTGGTGCAGTACTCGGCGCTGAACGCGTCGGCGCGGCTGGCGGCGCTGCTGCGCGAGACGGCGCGCGCCGACATCCGTGACCCCGACGACGTGATGTTCGTGGCGCAGGCCGCGCGCAACTACATGCGCTACGTGCCCGACGAGAAGGATCTGGGTGAGTGTCGGGGCGAGGAGGGCGAGGAGGGCCGGCAGCCGGCAGCCGCTCGCTGACGGTGTGACGTTGTGTGTGCAGGGTCGGCGCTGCTGGACGTGGTCAGCGCGGCCATGCTGGTGCCGCGTGCGGTGATGGCGCGCGCCGAGCAGCAGTACGGCGCCTGCTCCGACCTGCTGCGCGTCGCCGAGCGGCTCGCGACCACCAACACCGACAAGCAGAAGGTGCGGTACTTCATTGTTTCACAAGGGGCTAAAACGAGCCATCGGGACTCGAAGCGAGTCGTTGATATATGTATAATCTGGGTCACAATGGCTTTTAGTCACGTGTCAAACGCTCTGTTTTTTACTTCGATTGCGAGAAAATAAAACATACTTTAAAATAACCTTAGCCATGCCGGCGCCCCGGCCTGGTCGTTCTCCCCAGACCTGGCGGGTGAGGGGCCGCCGGGAGCCCCGCGAGGAGTATTCTTTTGGTGGGACTCCACTGAGCTGATTCTCATCAGAGCGGTGCGATTATAGAGAGGGAGACTATAGAGGAACTCGTATTGGTGGATCTTCATCACACAACAGCCGAGTCTCTCTGTGTATATATAAATGTAAGTAACAGAGTACTTTATCCGTTCTAGTCTAACCTGGCGGTGGAGAGCTTCCCGGTGCGGGCGGGCTTCGGCGGCGCCACGTGCGTGTGGTACAGCGGCGCGCAGCAGGCCTCCGCCCCGCCGCGCCTGCACTGCACCACCACCAACCGCACCGTGGCGCGCCTGCTCACCTTCTCCGACGCCAGGGTCCACGCCAGCGTGCAGGTCGGTCCCAGCCAGCACCGGGTGTGTGTAGCCTCAGTACCGGGTGGTACAGCGGCGCGCAGCAGGCCTCCGCCCCGCCGCGCCTGCACTGCACCACCACCAACCGCACCGTGGCGCGCCTGCTCACCTTCTCCGACGCCAGGGTCCACGCCAGCGTGCAGGTCGGTCCCAGCCAGCACCGGGTGTGTGTAGTACCGGGTGGTACAGCGGCGCGCAGCAGGCCTCCGCCCCGCCGCGCCTGCACTGCACCACCACCAACCGCACCGTGGCGCGCCTGCTCACCTTCTCCGACGCCAGGGTCCACGCCAGCGTGCAGGTCGGTCCCAGCCAGCACCGGGTGTGTGTAGCCTCAGTACCGGGTGGTACAGCGGCGCGCAGCAGGCCTCCGCCCCGCCGCGCCTGCACTGCACCACCACCAACCGCACCGTGGCGCGCCTGCTCACCTTCTCCGACGCCAGGGTCCACGCCAGCGTGCAGGTCGGTCCCAGCCAGCACCGGGTGTGTGTAGCCTCAGTACCGGGTGGTACAGCGGCGCGCAGCAGGCCTCCGCCCCGCCGCGCCTGCACTGCACCACCACCAACCGCACCGTGGCGCGCCTGCTCACCTTCTCCGACGCCAGGGTCCACGCCAGCGTGCAGGTCGGTCCCAGCCAGCACCGGGTGTGTGTAGCCTCAGTACCGGGTGGTACAGCGGCGCGCAGCAGGCCTCCGCCCCGCCGCGCCTGCACTGCACCACCACCAACCGCACCGTGGCGCGCCTGCTCACCTTCTCCGACGCCAGGGTCCACGCCAGCGTGCAGGTCGGTCCCAGCCAGCACCGGGTGTGTGTAGCCTCAGTACCGGGTGGTACAGCGGCGCGCAGCAGGCCTCCGCCCCGCCGCGCCTGCACTGCACCACCACCAACCGCACCGTGGCGCGCCTGCTCACCTTCTCCGACGCCAGGGTCCACGCCAGCGTGCAGGTCGGTCCCAGCCAGCACCGGGTGTGTGTAGCCTCAGTACCGGGTGGTACAGCGGCGCGCAGCAGGCCTCCGCCCCGCCGCGCCTGCACTGCACCACCACCAACCGCACCGTGGCGCGCCTGCTCACCTTCTCCGACGCCAGGGTCCACGCCAGCGTGCAGGTCGGTCCCAGCCAGCACCGGGTGTGTGTAGCCTCAGTACCGGGTGGTACAGCGGCGCGCAGCAGGCCTCCGCCCCGCCGCGCCTGCACTGCACCACCACCAACCGCACCGTGGCGCGCCTGCTCACCTTCTCCGACGCCAGGGTCCACGCCAGCGTGCAGGTCGGTCCCAGCCAGCACCGGGTGTGTGTAGCCTCAGTACCGGGTGGTACAGCGGCGCGCAGCAGGCCTCCGCCCCGCCGCGCCTGCACTGCACCACCACCAACCGCACCGTGGCGCGCCTGCTCACCTTCTCCGACGCCAGGGTCCACGCCAGCGTGCAGGTCGGTCCCAGCCAGCACCGGGTGTGTGTAGCCTCAGTACCGGGTGGTACAGCGGCGCGCAGCAGGCCTCCGCCCCGCCGCGCCTGCACTGCACCACCACCAACCGCACCGTGGCGCGCCTGCTCACCTTCTCCGACGCCAGGGTCCACGCCAGCGTGCAGGTCGGTCCCAGCCAGCACCGGGTGTGTGTAGCCTCAGTACCGGGTGGTACAGCGGCGCGCAGCAGGCCTCCGCCCCGCCGCGCCTGCACTGCACCACCACCAACCGCACCGTGGCGCGCCTGCTCACCTTCTCCGACGCCAGGGTCCACGCCAGCGTGCAGGTCGGTCCCAGCCAGCACCGGGTGTGTGTAGCCTCAGTACCGGGTGGTACAGCGGCGCGCAGCAGGCCTCCGCCCCGCCGCGCCTGCACTGCACCACCACCAACCGCACCGTGGCGCGCCTGCTCACCTTCTCCGACGCCAGGGTCCACGCCAGCGTGCAGGTCGGTCCCAGCCAGCACCGGGTGTGTGTAGTACCGGGTGGTGCGGCCGGAGCGTGACACACCACTAACTGTTGCAGATCCCGGCGTCGCTGGTGTTCTCGCTGCCGGGCTCGAGCGCGGCGTCGCTGGTGGTGAGCATGTTCCTGGACGCGGCGCTGTTCCCGCTGCTGCCGGAGGACGAGGCGCCGGAGCCGCACCGCCCCAAGGACTACTACGGCCGCAGCACCAAGCGCGAGGACTGCAACATGGAGATCACCTCGCCCGTCGTCTCCGTGCAGCTCGGTGAGTGCTACTGCTAGTAGCTAGGGAATACTGTTACTGCAGGAAACGCTATGTTCGAAGTGTGCGTGTGTAACAAGTGTTATTGTATAAATAGGTCGATAAAAATCACTCGATTTCAGTCCTAAACTTCTGTGAACCTACAATTGACCTACAATTTGATTTTAAGAGCAGGGCACGACTTAGTTAAAAAAATGGAGTAAGTACGCAACTTCACGTAACGAGAACAGCTCTAGAGTTTTTCACTCCGTGCTATAATTATTGTGTTCAGCGTTATTCAGACTTCCTCGCGTTAGCTGTTCAATCACTTTTAAGACTCAATAGTTACGTGTATAATACAGAATACCTGAACCTGCTTGAGTTTATAATGAACCGCTATATACGTCTGCAGGACAAATGTTGTTTTCACTGAATATTCTTTGTAAGAACAAAATCGCGTCGTTATTAATTTTAGGCGCTTTTTAGATCGGGGCTTTATCGTGGACCCAGAGATAGTCATATCGTCGGGGCGTACGCCGGGTTCACGTCGCGTTCCGATGTGTGTTGCAGAGAACGGCAGCGTGGCGGGCGCGCTGATCGAGCCGGTGATCGCGACGCTGCGCGCGGCCGGCTGCGGCGCCGCCGCCGCCTGCGCCGTGTGGCAGCCGCGCGCGCGGCGCTGGCGGCGCGACGACAGCGCGTGCGCCGTGCTGCACGTGGCCGGCTGCTCCGCCGTCGTGTCGCTGGCGCGGCCCGGCGCCGTGGCGCTGCTGGCGCGCGCCGAGCGCGGCATCTACGGCGCGCGCACGGACGGCGCGCGCTTCAAGGTCAGCCACCCCGCCGTCTACGTGGGCTCGCTCGTGCTGGTGGGCTGCCTCGCCGCCGCCGCGCTCACCTACGCCGCCGCCTTCCCGCGGCTGCTCATGCCGCGCCGCGCCAAGCACGCGCTGCTCAACACGTGGCTGGCCATGGCGGCGCTGTGCCTGCTGTACACGCTCGGCATCTACCAGACCGAGGACGCGCGCCTGTGCCGCGCGCTGGGGCTGCTGCTGCACTACCTGTCGCTGTGCTGCCTGCTGTGGATGTGCGTGTCGGCGCACGTGACGCGCGCGGCCGGCGGGGCGCGGCGGCCGGCGGCGGGGGAGGGGGAGGGGGCGGGGCCGGCGCGCAAGCCCCTGCTCGGGCTGTACCTGGTGGGCTGGGGCGTGGCGCTCATCGTGTGCGGCATCTCGGGCGCCGTCAACCTGCGCGAGTACGCCGGCTACGCGCAGTGCTTCCTGAGCTCGGCGCCGGCGCTGGGCGCGCTGCTGGTGCCGGCGGCGCTGCTGCTGCCGCTGCTGCTGGCGCTGCTGCTGCTGGCGCGGCGCGCGGCGCGCGAGCACACGGCGCGCCTGTCGGAGGGCACGCAGGCCACCGAGCACGTGGAGCTGGACGCGTGGGAGCCGGCGCCGGCGCCGGAGCCGGAGCCGGAGCGGCGCAGCCTGCGCTCCGCCGACTCGGACCCGGCCGACGCCGAGCGCGCGCCCGGCGTGCTGCTGCGCGCGCAGGCCGTCGTGCTGGCGCTGTTCCTGGCCGCCTGGGCCAGCGGCGCCGTGGCCGTGTACCGGCCGCTGCCCGCCTACCTGCCCTACCAGGAGGACATCTGCAGCATCCTGTACGCCGTGTGCGCCACCGTGCTCGGCACGTTCGTGCTGTTCTTCTACGGCATCGCGCGCAGCGACGTGCGCGCGCAGTGGGCGCTGCTGCCGCGCGTGCTGCGGCGCGGCGAGCGCTGCTGCCGCGGCCGCAGCGTGTGCGCCGCGCCGCCGCTCGTGCCGCGCGACAACCGCGAGCGCTCCGCCAGCCGCGGCTCCGCGGCCAAGGCCGGCGGCAAGGCGGGCGCCGAGCTCAACGGCCACACGCTGCCGCGCGACGCCGAGGCGGCCGACGGCAAGTCGCTCGACATCAACCTGGTGGTGCTGCACCGCCGGCAGTACCGCTCCGACGACTCGACGGCCGGCCGCCCGGAGGCGTTCTACAACCCCGACCAGATGAACGTCGCCAAGAAGTTCTTCAAGAAGCAGCGGCAGCACACGCAGCGGAACCGGCTCGAGCTGCCGGGGCGCCGCGACTTCGACGACGAGTCGCACGCGTCGCCGCCCGCGCCGGCCCGGCAGCCCTACGCCGACATCGTCAACGCGGGCTCCAAGATCGACAACACCAACATACACGTCGAGCGCGCCGACAGCGGCATCAAGGAGACGCGCCGCGCGCTCGACCCGAACCTGCTCGACGAGCCCGCCGAGCACAAGAGCTACTGCACGGACGGCCAGCCGCGCGGCCGGGGCGAGCGGCCGGCGCGCGTCGTCAACATCTACACCAACGTGCCGGAGACGCCGGCGCCGCAGCACCACTGCGCCGACACGCGCACCGTGTCGGCGCAGTGCAGCCTCGACGACAGCTCCGCCTCCGCCTCCGAGCGCGCGCTCGACACCAGCGAGCCGCGCGACGCCGGCCGCGACAACGACGTCACCGACACCGAGAGCTTCGGCCGGTACATCGACTATCTGCAGCCCGCCGTCCAGGCGCTGCGCGACGTCTCCGAGGAGGGCCACGCCGCGCCGCCGCCGCCGGCCGCGCCCGCCGCCGACCGCAAGGCCGCCGACGACTCCGACACGCGCAGCACCGACGCCAGCGAGCAGGGCTTCGAGAACGAGAGCGACATCTACTGCCCCAACTACCAGGTGTCCGAGGTGAGCATCCGCAGCCACGGGCTGTACGCGCCCTCGCCCTCCTCCATGTGCCCCAACGAGATCAGCTTCAGCGCCGAGGACGTGTCGCACGCCGAGAGCCAGTACGTCAACCTCGAGCCGGGCTGGCGCCAGGAGCCGAGCGCGCCGGCGGCCGGCGCCGCGCCCGGCCGCCACAGCCCCGCCTCCTGCGCCAGCGACCTGGACGAGCTGTACACGCGCATCACCGGCAAGGACCCGGAGCGCGCCGCGCCCCGCCCCCCCGGCCTCGACGTCACCGTCAGCAGCGACGTCACGCTGCGGCCCGACAGCGACAGCGCCGTCAGCGAGGCGCAGTCCGACGCCGGCTCGCGCGCCGAGACCGCCGTGTGACGCGCCCCGCCCCCCGCCCCCCGTCCCCAGGCGGCCGTCGGCCGCCGTTCGGCGACGGCTGCGGTCGCTTCTGTGATCGGACTTTAGAAGACTCTGTGCTGTTTAATTACTATGATTATTTTTTACGAAACGCTGCTACCGCGCTTCGACAGACTTGATAGAGATTTTTTCTTAGATTCGTTTCATAGAATGTTTCACTCTCCACAGAATTCTCATGAGTGTCTATCATTTCACCGAAATTCCTTACGTCGATTTTCATATCACCGAAAACTATTCCACAAATTTCATTACGTTATTTTTCTAATCATCATAATTCAATGCTTTTTATTTCATCCAACAACTTTTCATCGTAAATAGTTTCGAATTTGTCTCAAATTGTAGCGTAACGATTCATCGAATTTACGAGTCACAGAAACATGGTACCTACTTTCCGTATATTACTATTATTATTTCATCGCAGTAACGTTTCACCGAACGATGCATTTTATTGCAGCGCGTTTGGAAAAAATATTACGCTGCTTGCCCTCCACGCCTCTGGCTTTACAAAAACACTCTAGGGTGCTCTGTGTCAGTACGCGTCCCAACCTGCGAGAGCCCTGGATTCGGACTTTCATAGACTAATATATCGTATGCCAAATACAGCGTCTCGATAAAATGTATTAAGGTACTGTCGCTGACGCGTAGGTACCTATTAACGAGTATAGTTACACTGGTGAAACGATTTTCTATGTTGTAAGAATTATGGGAACTAAAACTTACGGCAAACCATAATTTATCCTATAGTAAAGGCCATTCGATGAACAAATAAAATAATGAAGTCAACTTCGATGAATTGATTCTTGAGCAAATGTACCTACAAAGCGATCTAACGAAGTTCGATGAATGATTTTACTAGGTTATAATAAAATTCTGCGAATAGTGTTGTAGGAAACGATAATCGATGAAACGATTTTCGGTAAAATGATGTATTCCCAATTCTCATACCTTAGTTAACTTTATTTTTAAAAATACTTTTTGAAAGGGCCGTCCCTTAGTAGGCTGCGTTTCCACCAGAGATGTGCGAGGATGCGTAGCGAGGGATGTGTTGTCCAATGGAATTACTTCATTTATTTATCGTCGCTCCGCGCAACTTATTCTATTGGTTATTAAAAACACATCCCTCGCTTTCGCTACGCATCCTCGCACTGGTGGAAACGCAGCCTTAAAGGCCATAAGAGTACGAGTTAGGTTTTGTTGATGTTCCAGACATTCATAAATCATAAAAAACTCTATCGATACTTCTGTGAAATGAAACATTCTATGAGTTCTTTACCGTCGCGTCGACGTAATACAATACGTAACTTTTATAAGTACTTAATGTTTTTTTTTACAGCTATTGTAATTGTTAGACGCTTCGTAAATGTAAATATGTTACATAAGGACTGAAAATAATTAATATTTGACCGAAGTTAAGTTTCACAATTTCGCAGATTGTTTAAATTAACTTATAAATAGTGCCATTAATATAAGTCTGTATAGTGTTAGGCTAAGCTGTACATTCGTTAATTGTAAATTAATTTATTGGTAAGTGTACGCGGCCGGGATCGGGAGGGACGTGTAGTGCGCGAGCAGATACAGTTGGCGAAATAGTATTTGCACCGATTAATTATATCGCTTAAGAGGAAATGCCACTGCTCATATTTCCATGCTAATCGAGGTTTATAATTAGGATGGAATTAAGATATAGGGGGATAGCCCCCGATGAAGAGCTCCATATGAGTTCGAAACATGTCGGGCCGTTCCTGACAATTTTTACGTGAGTGAAACCGTTGTTATCATTATTAACTGAGGTCTCGGTGTCGCCTGTTTCCTCCTCCAGAACTTAACCAATCTTTACAACATTTTAGGATCTGAATAGGAAGAAAATGTTCTGTGTCAGTAATTTGAGCAAAAATCGAAACGGTCCAATACAGAACATTAATTTATTTACAGGAGTATTTCCTGTTCAGTAAAGATTGGTTCAGTGTTCAGTGTTGGAGAAAGAAACAGACGAGAACGAAACCTCGATTAGAATAACCCGGCAGCCGCGAGCCGGCTTGCCCCAAGTTTTAATTTAACGTAGGCGTGAGGTCCAAACTTAACGCAGCCGGGCCCCGGGTCCAGACCTCACTTGTATCCGACGCCACAGTCACCAGGTGCCAACTTAACGTAAACTGATAGTACCCATTGGAAAAGGAGCAGTGATAACTCCTCTTAAAATATATCCACAGACCTGTCTAGATATCAGAGGTCTGTGCTGATTACGTATCTTTTTACTTTCAATGTGGTCACAAATACGATATCACTCGTTATAAAGAGTAGCATGAGATAAAGCGAGGGAGTGGAAATGATATTTCGTCATGTGTGGCCGCAGCACAAAGTGGAGTCGCGCGAGGTGACAGCTGTCGCGCGACAGTGGAGTGGCACGAGGTGACCGCTGTCGCGCGACCGGAGCCAGTGCTCCTGAAACATGCATCCCCGTGCGCTCTGCACTCCGACGTTTACAAGCGCCCGGTCCTCACCCAATGGGGCGTTTGAGGTTTGAGTCTACGTTATTTTGTGACGATGTTATTCATTCGTCTTATTAAAGTTGTGTGCCAAATTACGTATTGGAATGTTACAACCTCATGAATCTCCCACACACGCCCGCGGTGCGCCGGAGGCTCACTCGGAGGGACGCCGCGTGTATAGTGGCTCGGTCATAAGTAAGGATTTTATTTGTTGAGATAAGTAACTAAAGATGTAGCGAATAATGGTAACCTTTCATTTGGCCCGAATATTTTCCCCATACTCCATCATTTACCAACTCACACTTTTTCCAACCCGGATTAAAGTCTTGTAGAACTGGAAAGATAAAGGGTTTGTTTTTTAAATGTGACAAGTTTATGGTTTCCAAAACTTAGCTTTTGTGTAACTAAATAGTCTGGCAAACCGTATTTGGTCGGATTAGCTGATGGTGTCTACAAACAGAAGAAAGAACTAGAAGTCTGACAAACATGTGGGAAAAACATTATTCATTGCATCTTTACTTACCTACTACGCCTATTTTTCTTCTGTTACGGAATCTTAAATGTTTTCCGGTATAAATAAGATTCTATGGAATTTATTATAATTTAATTTATTCTCAACCGCCGCGCCGTGGCTAAAGATATGGTCGTTGCCGCTTGCTTTTGACCGAGACATATCATTAATCTTCCCGTAACAAATAAACTAACGTATAAATTGGACTGAATACTGAAACTATAACCCGCCTTACTCCTTTCTAGTCTACTCTTTGGCATGTTTATATTAGAATGTGACAATAAACATGAAACTCGTGACATTACATGCGTATGTATTCTGCCAAGCCGACTTCCACACCTCATTATTGATACATGTAACCATTTCCAAGAGGCAACAATGTGGGCAACAAGAACTGATCGTTTGTAAGGATGGTTGTATGGCACGAGCGCGCTTCATGGATATTGTCACATTGTGTACACTAATTAAATGTAAGAAAGTTAGTGGGAGCATTACGCGGCTAAAAGTGTGCCTAAATCGATGTTGTACTTTTAGGGCCTAAAGCTATGTTGGCGTTTAGACAGCGCAGCGAGCGAGATACGTGCGAGTATAATATGTAGCCTCCGGCCGCTTTGTCACTTGCCGCGTTTGTAAAAGCTAAGCTAGATATGATGTGTCGCTTCTTTGGCAGTGAGCGTGATATCCCAGCGGAAATGTTAAGTAAAATATAAATATATTAAAGCTGAACCTTGCCGAGAATTCGCCAGTGATGTTTAAGACCTAGTGTTAAATTAGGTGTATTTATTGATTGATACCTATAAATATGGTTTACTTATATATAATGTGTTGGCTAGGCGTGTCTCGCTGGCGGCGCGCGTTGCAGAGGTTTACGAACCGGCGTCCGCGCCTGAGCACTGTTCCACGTCGTCCTCTAGACGGATGGATAAAATGAAAGCCAAACAGCGAAACTGATAAACTGATTTGTACCTAATTGTTAATATATTTCAATGTTCTTTAAACTATGACATCCCCATGTAATTGGGAACGTTTAATTTCCCAGAGGTGTGCATATACCTAGTTTTTTTCTAATAACACCGCATAAAATAAAATAAAATATTTTTATCTAAAAACAATGCGACAAAAAAATCGTAGATTCTGAAAAAGTGTGTGTACAATTTGTACACCTGTATGGAAACTTCTCTCCAAAAAGTGAAGAAGTTAAATGTGTAGTATGCGCTGACCTTTCCGTGGCACTTTACGACCCACACCTCGCTCATCACAGGGACAGGCATACATCTAAGATTGTCACATATAGGTCTGTCTGTGCTGCTTATTCTTAGTTCTCTCAGTCCTCGTTGCGGGGGTCAGACATCTTTTCAGCAGCTCAGGCGCGGAAATTATACCACCTACTTATTATCTAAATAATTTCGAAAACTATTGACATTTTGTGAATATTTTATATTGACTATAGTGAAAATTTATAACTGTTTAGCTTTTGTGGGCATATTGCGAAATAAAAAGGCATTTACACGTGGTTTTGTGGTTTTATTTTCATTATAAAAGTAAAAATAAATTATTCGATTTCATTACTTGTACAAATGGAAGATCTTTGGTGATAATAATCACATAATAACTGGATAAATCTGTGCTCTCGGTATCGGTACCGCGGAGGAGGGCAGACGGCCGCCAGTCTCCTCTTCTCGGATACATTACTCACTACGTACCGTGTATACCGTGACGCGAGGCTATTTAAAACGCGAGCTTATTTGGTAGGTTAGCTACTAAGCCAAAAAATGCCTACTACGAGTATTGCGATGGGAATATACAGGGTGACCAACCCAAATGGGTCAGTAGGGAGAAAACGAAAACTATAAGAGAGGGAAATCTGCTCTTAGGAACCATTGAATATTCTATAACCGAAAATAGATCCTGGTTAAAAAAATTTAAGTAATCGCATGTCGTAATATTCTTTACTGCGATTTTGACTGGGTTACGTATCAAAATTATGTATGAGATTTATAATTTTTTTTAGTTTTTATTAAATCTAAAATGCGACGTTATGGTTCCTATTCCTAAGAACACCTCCCTACTGACCCATTTGGATTGATCAACCGGTTATACCTATATGTTAAGGCATAAAATCTTTAATCGACATATTACTTGAGTTTTTACAATATATGAGAGCCAAATGACGGCAATACACATAAGCTCAGTAAGGTAAATATCAGACAACCTCATTGCAACTTCTGAGTGACAGGAACATTGTTTCCCACTATACGATTTTATCCCTAACAGCGTGTCCGGTTTATCTAAACTCTAATTAAGATAACTGTGACAATACAATCACGATGCAGCTGCCAATCTTATTCTTATTTCCTAAGATCAATTCCCGACACACATCCGTTTAACGCAAATATATCACATTCATTTCTCACAACATTTGGGCACATTAATTATAATGACAACAATATTATTATATTATAACAGACAAATATTCAGTTTCAAGTAATAGTAACTAAGAAAACAATTTTTCAATCATTGCATTAATTCGCACTTCAGAGAAGTTGACATCGGGATATTCTAATATACTTAAGTAGGTACCTACAAAAATGATAACACAAGAGGTTGAAACTTTGTAGAAAAACTATTATATAAAATATATATAATATACCTATAACCTAAGATCCTACCGCAAATTTCTGCACATACCACGGCACCCTTATCTATAGCCAAACAGGGTGTATCAAGGGCGCTCACGCTATATTGCGTATTTTTGGATTTTTAGCTCCACGCGTTCTTGTGAAAAAGGAGTTGACAGACGGACAACAAAGTGATACTATTGGGGATCTGTGTTTGCTGATTCATGTACGGAACCCTAAATATACATACAGACGAACATTGTAACGCCCTTGGGCGTCGCCAAGGGGGGGCCATCCAAAGATCCAAAAATGTCCAGTCATTTGACTTGTCTGATCAGACAACCAAGAAGATCATTCTTGCACATGTAAACTCAAACGAATTCAGTACCAGACCAGGTCAGGGGCTATAGGGAGATCGTTGGGCTACCGTCAGTAAAGCTCACGGAAAATGACTCTAGATACGAAACGAGTGGCACACTGACAGGTTGCACTTTGTAGAGAGCACAGCAATTTTTTGTACCGATTAGTCGGCTAGTCGGCAAAATGCCTAGTCCCCATGTGGACCCAGTGGCCCATCTCTAGTTGTTGTTATTACTAAATTTCGTCTATTTACCTATTCGAAGAAATTTTGGCTTCATCGATATCTAAAAGGTGTATATCAAACAAAATTATAGAAGGCAGAAAGAAAAAACTACTACTTACATACTTATACTCGTAGGTACCTATATATATATAGCCGCCATCTGGCATCAGGTCGCCGAACCTGATGCCAGAGCCATTGAATTTTCAACCAGTTGCTTCTACATGCCTTAAGGTGGCATCGTAGCGCCATCTACAGTAAAAATTCAGACTTTTGCAACTTCAGACTTCTTTGACATCAGGTTCTATGGTCCAGTTGGTAGGACGCCCGTGCGGGCCCGCAAACCCGTTGGAGATGCAGGTTCGAATCCTGCCTGAACCGTTAAATTTTTCAACGTTTCGCTTCATTTTAAACATTTGGTTTAAGTTAGCAGACGTTACTGCTTTAATAAAAATAATTAGCCGCCGACTAATTGGCCCACTAGTCGACCCATCTCTAATAAAAAACCTTAATTTTGTACAAGTTTCGCACACGGATTAAGTTAATTTACACAATTCAATCATTTTATGGGATTGGATCATTTTGCTGATATTTGCGGTGGGATTTAAAGTTTATTTTGCAATAAATAATTTAATAAAGCGTATGTCGTAGGTACGTTAAAGTTTTTTTAAATTATAAAGCGTAAACAGTATGATTAATTGATTATTAACATTATTTATATAAAAATAAACTCTTGACATTGCCTTAATGTATGTAATATGTTATTAGCTTTCTAAGTTATGACATACAAGAGTGTTTTTTAAGATACTTAACAGGATAAAAGGTTGTCAAGTTATTTAATTAATTTGCATGTTGACTTTATGTTGACTGAATTCTATTATGAAGTAATAAGACCAAATATAATTGTAACGCGGTCTTGCAAATAAATATTTCTATTTATATTTTAATATTATTGAACTAGTATTTTTTTCGATTTCGGTATTACGAAACAAGATTATATAAGTTCTTTTCGGTACGGTGACCTAAGCGGGGCGCCAAAATCAAAACCGATAAACTATGTATCCATAGTTTTCATTCCGATAATCGAGAACGGCCGCGGTCGGAGGTCAGAAGACGGGAAAGACAAATAATCTCGACGGGTAAAAGTTAAAACGGGACGTCGGGACGTATCTAAGTCTAGGAGCGGGACGGCGTCCGGGCCCCGTCCCGTCTTATAGAGAACGCGTGATGGAAATCCACTATCGACAACAACTGAATCGAGTGTTCCTCGATCTTTCGGGCGTCGCGTCCCGTCGCCTGCGCTCTGCGCGCTAGTCGCTGGTATCGCTAGCGCACGGCCTGCGCCTGCGCGGGCAGCGCGAAGCGCGCGGACAGCTCGCGGCCGCGGCCCGCCACGGCGCCCAGCACGCGGCCCACCAGCCCGCCGCGCGCCGTCTCCAGCGGTGGGAACTTGGAAGACGCTGCAACGGAAGGCACGATTCGTGACATCGATAGAGGCAGCAGAAAGACAGAGAGTATTTATCTTACAAAAAAGGGTTGTTAGAATAATGGCTAGGGTACCCTGGAATACTCCTACACGCAACTTATTTAGGACCTTAATAATTATAACTGTTCCAGGCCTCTACATATTGGAGGTCTCCAAATTAGTTCGAAGAAACCTGGACGAATTTAAAACGCGCGGTCCAAACTATCGCAATGGAGATAAACTGCTTCCAAACCGACACAAACTGAAAAAGTCTGAGCAGTGTGTGTGGTATATTGGTCCAAAAATATATAACCATCTACCGGGTGACATAAAATTAGAAGAATTTTCTGAAAATGTATTTTTGAGTAAGCTTAAGGGGTATCTGATAGAAAATGCATTCTACTCGCTAGATGAATTTTTGGGTCAACCCGATTAGTTCTATATAAAATTTGAATTTGACACTAGGAATCTTACATTTAGATATTGTAATGCTTATGTAATAATAATAGATAAGAATAGATTTTAATAAAATGCTCAATGTGAAATATGGATGCTAAATGTGAAATTTAAACAATAATATTTATATAATTATGTGTTAAATGACTTGTAACGAATGTTATGAATAAATAATTGAATTGAATTGAATTGATAGAGTCGAAGAGCGTCGCCCTCTTGTGCGGCGGCACGGTACTCACGGGCCAGGAAGTCGAGCAGCACGGCCGGCAGCTGCGGGTCGGCGGGCGCGGGGCGCGCCACCAGCCGCAGCGTGGCGGCGGCGCAGTGCTGCGCGCTCGCCACCAGCTGCGCCGCGTCCCCCGCGCCGCCCACCAGCAGCGCCGGCGCCGCCAGCTGCGCGCCCTCGCGCACCGACCACCACGCCGCGCCTAACCAACCAGTAACAACAACAACTGATCATCACATACTTACTCTCTGAGGGAGTGAAAGACAAATTTAATAACGTCGTGTTCGCCGCTACGAATTAAATACAAAATCCTCGCCAATAATCGATACACAAAACCCTGAAAAATGTGTTTAACCTACATATCCTGATAGATAGTTGTCCATTAATTTAACAACATTTTCAGCTAATTTTATTGAACTATTATTTTAGGTAAGTCCTCACAGTGACTAGGTATATAATAGTCGGTTTTTTTAAACACATAGGTTGACCTGTATTGCATAAAAAAAACGGCCATTAACATTTCGGGCCAGTGTATGGTTCCGCAGTTGCCCATCCTTCACAATAGACGGACTTAAAATAGCGATTTTAAGCCCGAGGTGAAAATTTCGAGAAAACGCTACGCTACGCTATTTATTTGATTTCTCGAGCGATTTTTTACAAAACTACTGACTTTATAAAAAAAATATTATTCAACGACACCCCACACACTAGTGTTGGAACGAAAAACAAATCACCACGTAGGTGTACGGGAGGTACCCGAAAAAAATTTTTTTTTGATTATTTATTTTACCGTTTTGTCGGCGTGATACTCGTACATACACATACGCATACCAAATTTCAGCTTTCTAGTACTAATGATCACGGAGCTAAGCCGTGGACGGACAAACAGACAGACGGACATGGCGAAACTATAAGGGTTCCTAGTTTTGGACGGAACCCTAAAACAAGCAATGACATAGTGGTTTTTCAAGTACCTATCTATAAACGTTTGTTACTTTCTATTTGATACAATTGAGTTCATATGATATTTTTTAACCGAGTTCAAAAAAAGGAGGTTCTCAGTTCGACCTGTAAGTATGTATGAATGTAGGTATGTATGTTTGTCCGCGATTATCTCGCGTTTGGCTGAACCGATTTTGATGCGGTTTTCAGAAAAGTATTTGGTAAGTACACTTACCTAGGTAGGGCTTGCAATATCGAAATGGTTTTCCAATTCCGGAATTGACTTCGAGATTGGCACTCAATTCCGGAGTCCCGGAACTGGTTCCGGAATTGACTTACCATAGAAAAGTATACAAAAAAGAGTAGGTATTTTTTACAATTGAAGGCGTAAATCGATTTTTGAGGTTTTTGAGGTCGAGAGATTTTACAAGGCTTTCATCAGCCAAGTCTAAGAAATGCCTTGAGGTAAAGTTTTGTGGACATTTTATATCGCGAGCATTTTAAAAAACGCAGGGTAAATAATATTTAGACGGCAGCAGGTCTGCGTCTTTCTCAATCAATACAATTAATTTATACATAAATGCTATGGTAACCTATCTCAAACACTAAAAACCATTGACCGAATTTCATTTGTCCGAAAACTATTCGAATTATTATCGTTTGTCCGATGACAGGATTCGTACATTTTTCTTTTCACCATTTCACATTTAGTAGAAGTATCGTTTGTCCGAAAAACTTTTCCCGTCACATTCACTTGCCCTAATGAGTTGTTACGTATTTTTTTTCGTAGCCTATTTTTCATTTACCCAATGATACTTTTGGCACTGCATACATTTAAACAAATTTTCAGTTTACCTTTTAACTTTTCCCGCCCCATTCACTTGCCCTCTGAATTGAGGTGTCTTTCGTTTAATACCCATTTTTTCATTTACGTGATATTTTTGGCATTACATAAGAACTGCGACCACAACAGCGCGCCAGCCGAGCGAGTGAACCTAGCGTGCCGCGGCTGCAGCCGGCAAAGCTCCAAAACCGACATGGCTGGGTTAGGTTAGGTTAGAACTGTGACCACAACAGCGCGCGAGCCGAGCGAGCGAAGCTAGCGTGCCGCGGCAGCAGCCGGCAAAGCTCCAAAACCGACATGGCTGGGTTAGGTTAGGTTAGAACTGTGACCACAACAGCGCGCCAGCCGAGCGAGTGAACCTAGCGTGCCGCGGCAGCAGCCGGCAAAGCTCCAAAACCGACATGGCTGGGTTAGATTAGGTTAGAACTGTGACCACAACAGCGCGCGAGCCGAGCGAGCGAAGCTAGCGTGCCGCGGCAGCAGCCGGCAAAGCTCCAAAACCGACATGGCTGGGTTAGGTTAGGTTAGAACTGTGACCACAACAGCGCGCCAGCCGAGCGAGTGAACCTAGCGTGCCGCGGCAGCAGCCGGCAAAGCTCCAAAACCGACATGGCTGGGTTAGGTTAGGTTAGAACTGTGACCACAACAGCGCCCGAGCCGAGCGAGCGAAGCTAGCGTGCCGCGGCAGCAGCCGGCAAAGCTCCAAAACCGACCTGGCTGGGTTAGATTAGGTTAGAACTGTGACCACAACAGCGCGCGAGCCGAGCGAGCGAAGCTAGCGTGCCGCGGCAGCAGCCGGCAAAGCTCCAAAACCGACATGGCTGGGTTAGATTAGGTTAGAACTGTGACCACAACAGCGCGCGAGCCGAGCGAGCGAAGCTAGCGTGCCGCGGCAGCAGCCGGCAAAGCTCCAAAACCGACATGGCTGGGTTAGGTTAGGTTAGAACTGTGACCACAACAGCGCGCGAGCCGAGCGAGCGAAGCTAGCGTGCCGCGGCAGCAGCCGGCAAAGCTCCAAAACCGACCTGGCTGGGTTAGATTAGGTTAGAACTGTGACCACAACAGCGCGCGAGCCGAGCGAGCGAAGCTAGCGTGCCGCGGCAGCAGCCGGCAAAGCTCCAAAATCGGCCTGGCTGGGTTAGATTAGGTTAGAACTGTGACCATAACAGCGCGCGAGCCGAGCGAGCGAAGCTAGCGTGCCGCGGCAGCAGCCGGCAAAGCTCCAAAACCGACCTGGCTGGGTTAGGTTAGGTTAGAACTGTGACCACAACAGAACCACCAGTCCACTTGAGAACAACAGTCGAGTGGTTAATAAACCGAATCGTTACATCGGACGAATGAAACCAAAGTGATACAAAAAAAGTCGAATAATTAATAAACCGAAACGTTACATCGGAAAACTGATATTACGGACAAATGAGATTTAGGGAAACGTGTCATTAGTCGAGTAAATAAAAAACCTAAACAATTAATGCCCAATCGTAAAATATCGAATTGAATTTTCGGACAAATGAAAAAAAGTTAAAATGATATTTGTTGAATAGTTTTTGTCGAAACGAAATTCGGATTAACGTTTTTAGTGTTTCAGATAGGTAACCAAATGCTATGCATATTTATGTCTGTTTCTTTGTTCTCATTCCGATAGTGATGTCCACACAGACGTTCCAGTACCTATCTGGCTTAGTGTACCTACACATCAAAAGTGTCGTCATCTAAAGCTTGCTTAACACAGTCTCACACGAGTCACTTATCCCATTGACAACGATACGTATTTTGAGCGTCCGTGGAGTAAACGGAAAGTTAAAGGGGCTCATTCAATGATTAATTCATAGATTAAAGTTCTTCTTTCAGTTGTTTATAGGTTATACGTTATCGCGGGCTGGGTTTTCGCAACTCGAGGTCTAAGCATGCGTCTATTTTGCGTGAGGGGTCGATGGCACTACTCTTGCCAACCCAACTCTACCAGAGAACCTAGCAGTCCCTTTATTTTGCCTACGGCTTCTGGGAGTTACCTCGGCAACCCGAGGTGTTGTGCGCGGAGAGAGTCGCCCACGTCATTCTCCACGACATTCGAGAATGACGTAGGCGGCTGTCTCCTCTGCCTCCATGCATGCTCTGCAAAGAGGGCTATCAGTGATTCCTAGAGTAAATAAGTATTTGTTTAGTAAGGCGTGTCCAGTTATTGCTCCAGTTATAAGCCGGAGCTGGGGCCTCCTTAGTTGCCTTAGCTTGCGCGACAACCCGGAATGGATTGTCGGAAGAGCCTCTCTCTGGACTGCCTGCAGGTACCTAAGTTAGAACAGCAGTTCCATATCTTTATGTTCTTTCTTTCAGTTGTTTTGATTTCGTATTTTAGCTTTCTTATTCTGTTTGTGGTTTAATGAGATTAATTGGCCTGATTGTAAAATTTTTAATTACCGGAGACAACCCATGTCATTTACCTTCCATACCCCGCCGGTCAATATCATAAAGTTTTTGACGAGCACATTCATCATACGTTTCTATATCGACATCAATGCCCTTGGATTTCCCATCAAAATATCATATTACTGTCTAGAAACTACATTAAATAGTCTTTTCAATTCCGAAATTTCGATATTGAGCGTCCATAATTCCGGACTAATATCAGAAAATAATTCAAAATTTCGGAATTCCGGAATACAAGCCGTACACGTAGGAGACAGTTTTGGTATTATAACCGACTCCAAAAAAAAGTTCGCACTGTTTGACCCGTACATATGTATGTTTATCCGCGCCTAATCTTGAACAACTTTTTAATTAGGTATCACTGACTTACCTAAACATCATAATAATTTCTGTACAAAAGGTAATGATATCCCATCAAAAACATAAAAGGATTAAGATCTATCCCATCAAAAACATAAAAGTTATATGAGAGCCAAGTTCAATATCACGTGCACTTCGCCGACAAAAGAATTGAGATCTATATGGGCGCCAAGTTCTTTGCCCTAAAATTTTTAGATAGAAGGACAGGCTCAGGATGACTTCGGCCACAGTTCCATTTCGTCACCTTCTTATGTCGTCCACAGTGCCATGCCGTCAGCCTACAATTCCTAAATCGTCACCTTCCTAACTCGTCCACTTTCTGATATCGTCAATATTCCATTTTTGCATATACGATTGCAATATTAAAAAATTCAGTCATAGATGTATGTTTACTTATGCGACATGTTGTAATAGAAATGAGTTAGGCACCTCTAACGTAGTGCAGAGCACCGAGCCAGTCCCTCGCCCGCGAGCTGTTGCAGCGGCCCGCGGCGCGCGGCTCGTGCTCCGCCAGCCAGCGCTCCGGGAAGTACGGCCACTGCAATCAAACAGGCACCGATCACAATCTGATGGGAAACGCGCGCTCAATACTCACAACTCGATGTCCAAATCCAAAGAAGAGGCGTACCCACTAACTCTACGATAAAAGCCCACCTAGTGCTAGCGAATATAACCGACTTGCTTCGCGCTGCCCTCACGGCGTAGAGGGGATCCCCAGGTTAGTGGATAGGGGAACGGTCGGTAGTGCAGCAGACTTTTTATTTTATTTTCGGAGCGAATATTTACAAAACTGCTTATCAAAAAATAATGTTTGGAGACCCCTATTATTTTTAAAAGACCTATTTAACGACAGCGCACAACACTAGTTTTGAAACGAAAAAAAAAATCATCCCCACTTTAGGTGTTCGAGAGGTAGGTACCTACACGAAAAAAAATTTTTTTTTTAGTTTTTATTTTACTGTTTTGCCGGCGTGACACATGCACATACTCATACTAAATTTCAGCTTTCTAGTACTAATGATCACGGAGCTAAGCCGCGGACGGACAGACGGACATGGCGAAACTATAAGGGTTCCTAGTTGACTACGGAATTCATTCATTCATTTCATTTCATTTATTTCAGAAACAATACATGGATTGTGTTTGAAGTACATTAAAAAGAAAACTTAACACTAACACTAACAATATAATATACATAACTAGGTTATCTTAATAATAACTAACCCAACTATGATTAATTATTTTTATAATTAAAGATTTCTTCAATGCTGTAGTAGCACCCTCTCAACAAAAATATCCTTAATTTCCTTTTAAACAACTTATGACTCGTAATAACTTTAAGTTCGATGGGTAGTTTATTAAAAAGTTGGATAGCTTGATGCTTAGCAGAATGCTGTGCTACTTTAAGCCTGGGGAAGAAACTTTGTTTGACATTTTTCGTTCGCGTCTTCAATCGTAATTCTTGTTCCTCAAATGACTCATGCTTATACAGTGCCTTAATGAAATCCGTAAGCAACACTAGAACGTACAAGCAAGGAACTGTCAGTATGCCTAGTTGTGTAAAATAATTTCGACACGAAATCCACTGGGGAATACGCAAGATAGTTCGTACTGCCCTTTTTTGAATTACAAAAGCTCTGTTTACGTTATATTTATAACTATGACCCCAGAGTTTAATACTATAACGCAGCTTCGACTCTACTAACGCATAGTACACACTCTTGAGTTGCTCAATAGTAAGCTCATCCCTAAGACTCTTCAAAGCATAACAGGCTGAAGATATAGTGTGTTCAACGGCCCCAAGTTCCTCTTTCCAATTGAGCCTTGCGTCAATACGTACACCTAGAAATTTAACACTATCAACTGTTTCTAATAAAATATTATTGTTTACCACAACAAGCTTATCCGTTTTTTTTGTGTTGGGTTTGAATAGCAATATTTTCGTTTTATCCGCATTTAACTGTAAGCTATTTATGTAGAACCAGTGTTGGAACGATAATAATGCATTTGTCGCGAAACTGTTCAGCTCGGATAAACTATTTGCAGCTACCACAGCACTAGTGTCATCAGCAAACATTGTTAATCGGCATTCTGTAACTGCATTTGAAATATAGTTCATCAGGTCATTGGTATAAAGAATGAACAGAATGGGGCCCAGAATAGAACCCTGTGGAACTCCTCTGCTGACTTTTATACACTTTGATCTTACAAAGCATTCGGTATTATGTTCACAACCCTTTAGCTCTACAAATTGATATCTATTGTTGAGGTAACTCTGAAGTAGATGATAACACTGACCTCTGATTCCATAAAAAAACAGTTTCTGCATAAGTATTTCATGATTTACCTTATCAAATGCGGAACTAAGGTCCAGAAAAATTCCTGCTACCTTTTTTTTATTGTGAAAGTTTGTAACAATGTCATCCACAAAAGAATCAATTGCATCAGTGGTTCCTCTTTTTTCCTGAAAACCAAACTGCCTTGGATGAATAATCGCATTTTCCTTTAAATGTTTTAAGAGCCGGGTCTTAATCAATTTCTCGAAAATTTTCGACAGAACTGGTAGTAGGGATATTGGTCGGTAATTTTTTGGATCCGTTTTAGCACCTTTTTTATAAACAGGTATAACCTTGGCTAATTTTAATTGATCAGGAAATATACCTTCGTTATAACATTTATTAAACCAGTGTGCTAAAGGACCTGATAACACTTCGATACTACTTTTAATTACTGAAATTGGTATTTCATCATATCCGCAGGATTTCTTACTTTCCATGGTCTTAACAATATTTATTATTTCCGATGACGTAAACTCACACCAGGATATATCTGCAAAACGCCTATAGGTATAATGTTCCAGATATTGAACTGCCGACCGGACCGTACCCGTGTTTGCAGTATCACTATGGTCAAATTGCAAAGAGAATATGTTAGCAACATCTTGGGGGTTCTGTACCATACAGCCGTTTGATTTGATGATAATGCAATCCTGTTTACGAGTGTGAAATTTGTTTCTTTTTTTATTTACCACATCCCATATCCCTTTAGTAGAGTATTTTGCTTCACAGATCTGTGCTTGTATAGCCAATCGTTTAGCCTGCCTTACAACCCTCCTAAAAATATTCAAGTATTTACTGCGATAGACTAAAATGGAATTATCACAGTAAGATTTATTAATATTACAAAGGATGCGTTTCATTTGACTTGCTACCTTGATCCCATTTGTAATCCACAGAAATTTACTATTATGTGATAGAGCCATTGTTTTCCGTCTTTTTTTAAAGCATTGGTTAAACATGTCAGTGAACCTCGTGAAGAAACCATTCACACCTGTGTCATACCAATTTATACTACAAAACTTTTGCTTAAACCTTTCTATATTGGCTTCAGTAAAGGTACGTCTTTCAATTTTTATGGAAGAGGTTTTTTTGCTATCAGACTTTTCAGTTAGTAGCTCACAGAAAATAGCTCCATGCCCATCAGCTAATCCATTATGATCTATCGATGTACTGGAAATTAAATCTTCAGGAACATTAGTGAGAAAGTTATCGATGCAGGATTGTGATTCATTTCTTTTGAACGTAACATCGTTCAAAAGTGGCCTGAAATTATAGCATTTAAGTAAGCTCACAAAGTCATTTCGTTGTTTATTACTGTCTAGCAAATTAATATTGAAATCGCCACTAATTATAGCCATTTTATTGAAAAGGTGCTGTAGCATTACTTCTAATTGCTTCATGAATAATTCCAGGTTTGAATCCTTTGGACTCCTGTAACAACAACAGATATGTACGTTTGTTGATGAATCTTTAAGACCACAAATCTCAAAATATTCTGCTTTATAGAGCTTATTGCAAATGGGTATTTCGTCAGATTTCATATTATTTAAGCTCATAATAAGAGTTCCTCCCCTATTTTTTGTTGTGCGTGTGTTATGAGCAGACAATTTAAAATTATCAATACTAAATGACGACACAGAATCTTTTTTTAAAAAGTGCTCGCTCACACATACATAGTTCATAGTTACTTTAATATCACTAAGATAGATTTCTAAGTCATTAATTTTATTAGATACCCCACATAAATTTTGATGAAAGATGTTAATGCAATCGTACTTATTCCTACATTCATCAACGAAAAAACTCTTCGCTAGTATTGCTCATAATTAATGGCTTCATGGAATGTACGCTAATATTTAGATGTCAACCCACAACAGGTGTTGCCGGTGCTGGAAGATAAAGAAGGCAATTCTGTGTTGAAGAGAGGAAAACTCAGTGGCGCGAGTATTTTCGTAAACTGTTGAATTGTCCTCCGAATACTGAGAATATTCCCCAGACTGATGGTGAAACCTATGAAGGTGTTTTTTTTTTTATGTCATAGGGGGCAAACGAGCAAACGTATCGCCTGATGGAAAGCGATTACCGTCGCCCATAAACACCTGCAACACCAGAGGTGTCACATGTGCTTGCCTACCCGGAGGACGAAGATAGAATGCCTCTATGATAGTAATTTCACCGGCTATCTTACCCCCACACCGGAACACAACAATGCGAACATTGCTGTTTGGCGGTGGGTTAGCAGGCAAGACGGTAGTAATAATCCGGACGGACCCTGCACGAGGCCCTACTACTCCACAGTAGTAGCAGTGTAGTGGAAGACTTGACATTTGAGGAGGTTCGTCAAGCGATAATGAGGCTTAAACATAATAAAGATCTAGGAATTGATGGTCTAGGTACCCGCAGAGTTATGGAAATACGGCGGACGTACAGTACAAATAAAGTACCTACAAGCAATGCCTTTTAAGTTGCTTCTCAAAATTTGGGAAAAAATAACGCTAGCCTCAAGAGTGGACCACAGGTGTCATCTATTCCATTCACAAAAAAGGATGTAAGAGGAAGTGCAGAAAATAGCGGGGAATAGCATTACTTCCAACTGCATGTAAGGTGTTGTCGTATTTTTGTACTACTTAGGAGATTGGAACCATACGTGGAAAAAATCTTGAGTGACTATATCTAAGTGTGGGTACCGACCAAATCACAGCACCGCACCGTCGACTAAATCTTTTGGCACAGAAATAGGAGTAGGCGCAAAGTATCCATGTACTTTTTGTGTATTTTACGAAAGCTTACGACAGCATAGTTCGGGACGCCCCGTATGCAACCCTAAAGAACTTCGGTATTCCGAATAAGCTGGTCTCCATGATCAAAGCTATAACAAGTACCAACTCACATATAACGCGCGTCGCAGTCAACCAGCACGACTAGCATAACTGTGACACGCGACTCTTCATGCACGGTAGGTACTGTGAGAGAGTGATAGCTAGGTGACGCTAAGTCGCGCGACTAGTGGCGAACCAGCGGGCCTTCATATCTGAGATATCGCGGTTAAAAGAGTGGTCAGCTTCAAGTACTTAGGATGTACTGTCAATGAATCGAACACTCGAGACGAGGAAATGGACGCTCGAATACAAAACGTCTTACGTTGCAGTGCTGCTCTACATCAGGTTTTGGTGTCCAGTCTTATCAACAGAAGTACAAAAATCGGTAATACGGCCCACTCGCATGTATGGCCGTGAGGCCTAGACGTAGACAATAACAGGGAGGAGAAAAGCTCTTGGTGGCCGAGACGAAGGTTCTTCGCAAAATACTGGGATCTAATGGAACTTAGACGATCAGAAAAAAAACTGCCGAAATTGAAGAACTGGTTCCAGAACCTAACATAAAAGGAGTAATGAAGGCACGTAGACTTCGCTGGCTTGGGCATCTATAACGCATGGGAGAGGACCGGGCGGTTAAAAGAGCACTCCATTGAGAACCGACAGGTCGTCGTCCGGTAGGCCGCCCCAGATACCGGGGACAGATGTAGTCGATTTGTAGATGATTGGCGCGAGCTCCAAGCCGTCGACCTAGAAACCACACAAGACTGACCAGTGGCGAACACTTCTGTGGAGACCGTGACTCACTTTGGGTCCCTGTGCCAGAGGAGTAGTAGTAGTAAGGTCGAGACTTGACATAGTAACCATCATGATCGTCACACCGGCGCCGCGTGGCAGTGCACCAGGTACCTGTGGGGACAGCCGCCGCATGTAATGTAGGTACCTGCATGAAGTGAAGTGCGCCCTTGCAGAAGTCCGCGGGAGGGAACTGCCAGTAGAGGTTGGGATGCGGCGCGCCCAGCGCTGCCAGCCGGCTCACCAGCGCCGCGTGGCAGTGCGCCAGGTACCTGTGGGGACAACCGCCGCGTGTAATGTAGGTACCTGCATGAAGTGAAGTGCGCCCTTGCAGAAGTCCGCGGGAGGGAACTGCCAGTAGAGGTTGGGATGCGGCGCGCCCAGCACTGCCAGCCGGCTCACCAGCGCCGTGTGGCAGTGCGCCAGGTACCTGCGGGGACAACCGCCACGTGTAATGTATCTGCATGGAGTGTGCCAGTTTCCTGACAACACAATCCTGCACATACTGCCCGGCATCGGGAGCTCTCAGCCGTGCCTTAGTATCTAGTAATCCAGTTATCTGTTAACCCTGGTAGTATTCCACACGAAGTAGTATCCTACCTAACCTGAAAGTACTTACTTTCAAGTGATAGTGATACAATACAGTAGATATTCTTTCAAGTTTTTCTCACGAGCATTCCGAGTGAGTATTTAAATATTCGATAAAAATTACAAAACAATAGCGGGCGATAAGTTTGTTTGTTAGTGTCATATACTAAGATAATTAAATTTATTTTAAGTAAATTGTTTCGGTGGTATCTTATCGACGGGCATCGGGCTCGTTACCGATGGGCAGACTTCGCTCGCGATAACGCGAGGATGCGACTGCGGAGTGCGGACGGGTTTGGAATTCCTTTACCACCGGAGTCACGTATGACGTGTTTAATCACACTTTAGAGGAAATAAAACAAAACTAATAAATAGTAGTCAATACCAAAATTACTTACTGCCCTAGGGCGTAATATACGAAATTACGAACAAGTGTGATGAAAAATACTTTTTGATTCTATTTTATTTTTCACAGGTATTTAAGCCGTGTATCTAATGCATGCTGTGTTGAACGTGTGTAATGCATGTTCTGAAAGAGGGCGCTAAGGTTAAACACCTTTAAATGCATGTGGTGTTAATTTACCCACATAAAAAAAACATAATTGTGTTTCGAAATTAAATATATATAAGAATCAAAATGTTCAAACTAATGACGATATGTTTTACTAGACATAAAAGTGATATTGTTATTAGGTATTTCCATTGTTTCAGCCTTGCGTCGTGTTCGTGCCCTCGGCTCGGGCTCAGACAGCTCAGTCACGGAACTGCTGTAGATTTACACAAATAGATTAGATACATTAGGCATTCTTATAGTATCGTATAGTACTGTTTACTAACTCTCCATTGTACTTATCGTAAACATGCACGGAATGATGCCACCTGCAGTAGGTAATCTACATGTATCTAGGTACTAGCTTTTGCCCGCGGCTTCGCTCGCACAGGGTCTGGAAACGTTATCTATGTGTAACTTTTTACCCGTTTTATTGTTTCTTAAAATAATACAACTAATAAAAATCGGGTACTATTTAAACAAGCTTCTTGTTAATAGCATTATTGGCCAAAACTACATTAATAAACTTAGAAAGAGCTCAAAGAGCAATTCTAAAGGTATCCACTTCCCGTCCTTTCCTCTACCCTACTAATCTTCTTTATAAGTCTTGTGAAGTACTAACCGTTCGGCAACTATTTATACTAAGCACGGTCCTGAAACAGCACGCTGCAATCCCTTATAGCACTGATTATACTAATAAACGGCGAAAGGATATTGTTTGCTCTAAAACTATTCGAAGAAGTCACTTCTGTTTTAGATTTTTTGTTTCGCTGGGTCCTCTTCTGTACAGTAGGCTTAATACGAAGCTGGATATATATATCCGCTCAGCTACGCGAAATGTAAGAAAACACTCCAAGAAGCGCTACAAAATATGTCATACGAAGATACAGAGAAGTTACTGATTGTTCTAAGTTGATTTTCATGTATTCATTCTAATTTAATATTTTTGTATCCGATCTATAATTTATCAAACTATTTAATAAGAACTAAATTATTGTTTCATGTGTTAATGATTATTTATTTAAGAAATTGTTAATAAGTTAGTCCTCTTTATGCCTGAAACACAGGGAATCCTAGTTCAGGCGCATGTAATTTTTTTGCCAAGTAGAATGTCTTAGGCTATAGTTATTATTACTGTAAAATAAGTTATTATTCAATAAATATCTTATCTTATCTTATCTTATTATTCGCCTCAGAAAATATAAGTTACCTTCTAAATTACGTGGCCGGATTTATTATTTCTCATAAAAATCTGCGCGCATACATACATTTTTGGGTAGTAGATTTATATATTTCTAGATCACGTCGTGGTATAATAATTAATAAAACATGTGATAATTTATTTTCCGATGAACCGAACGAAATCATCGTCTAAAGTTTAATCTCCTTAAGGATAGGTATTTCCTCTAACGTTTAAAGCAGTATTCTCAGTTTATACAAACAGCCGGTCAAGTGCGAGTCGGACTTGCGCACTGAGGCTTCCTTATGAATCGTGAAAACACTGCATATTGGTAACGAAAAGATAAAATGTAGGTACTAAGCGGCAAATTTAACATTACCGTTGGAAAACTGTTTTTACGTAGGTACTTACTTTAAATACGACTATTTTTTTATTTAATTAGAAATGTATAGTTTTCAGATTTTTCCCTATACTTGACACGGTATTACTTGCCAAATGACACGGTATTAGTTTCAGGTCGACGGAAAATACCTACCTTATAAATTTTGATTCCCTTGAGAGTATCGAAAAACCGTTTTTGCGGCATATACAGCCTGATCCATTTTTTGACGTTTTTTCTACAGATTTACGAAAAGAATCTAACCTTTTTAATCCAAACTTTTGCCTCCTATGAGAGCCATTTTGGAGATGAATTTCCAAAGAGGCTTAAGTTTATTTTCTACGTTTTAAATTAATATTCTACAATAAAAAACCGCGTACCTCTTATTCATAATGAAAATGTTATGACCTTCAATTTAACCTGCTGAGGCGATGACTATTAAAAAATGCTTTTTTTTCTTACTTTGTAATTTGATTTAATCGTATGGTGAAAAGTTTGTTGTAGTGATTAACTTATACCTACCCAAAATAGTATGACTCTTACAAAAAAAATGCCAAGCTCTTTATAGGTACTAACTGTCACCACTCAGCGTACCCCATTAGGGGTTGAATTTTTGAAAACGCTGAAATCAATGTTCTCAGTTTTTGATGAAGAGTTATTCTTATTCTTAAACTTTCATCTCCCCCTTTACCCCATTGGGCGTTGAACTTTCAAAAACACTGAAATCAATATTAACAAATTTTGATGAAAGCTCCGTTTCTCATAGAAAGTTCCACTGTCCATTTAACCCCTTTCGGAGATGAATTTCCAAAAATGCTGAAACTTTTTTCTTACTTTGTATAGAAAGAGCTGTACACGAAGTATTACTACTCTTACTCAAAGAATCCCAAGTTCCTCATACAACTTTCACCTCCCATTTTACCCTTTTAAAGGATGAGTTTTCACAAATCCTGTAATTAGTTTTCTTGTTTTTTGATCGAGTATCTATACATATACACAAAATTATATATCTCTAACTCAAAAACTACTAAATTTCCATACAAACTTTCAAGCCCGATTGGACACCTCTAAGGGAAGAATTTTGAAATATCCGTATATTTAATCTATTCTAGAAATTTGAAGTTACTAGGTTCAGTAGTTCCGGCTATACGTTGATGAGTGAGTCAGTCAGTCAGGACTTTTCCATTGATATGTATAGATATACCTAATAAAGTTTATTTATGCAATTAATGCGTCATATAGTCTGTGCAATCAGTTGGAGTTTGATTGATTTCTTGAACTCCTAGGTGTAAGTAGATAAGACGCCGTAGAAAGCAAACACCGTAATTAAGTCTTAACTCAAACGAATAAGATCCCTAATCCTCATTCTCTTTGTCGCCTTGTTGATGGCGATTGGCGTCCCCTGCGCCTGCGCCCAGTGCGCCACGCCGCGGTGTTGTGCACGACGCTTATCAGAATCACACGCAACGCTTGACGCATTCCAGTTACCTTTAACCTTCACTTACACATAAGCCTACCTAGACGGTCGGGATTATAGAAAATGTATTATTATTATTACATAGATACCTAGTTAGTTATTATGTTGCAGGAATGCATTATCCTGTTTTGATCGCAATCCCAGCGCTCAAATTGATTTGCCAAGGATTATGATTGTCACATTCTCATGATTCATGGTGTGGATGAATGTAATGTAGTAGGAGAGAAATTATAAAATATGACGATGCAAAAAGCCGCAACGCGCCCTGCGTGAGTCACCGATCTCGCGCCCGCGCCGCGGCCGGCGGCGGCGGCGCTCGCCCAGCAGGCCTTCGGCGTGCGCAGACACACACGAATGCTTTATTTTATAAGTATTAAGGCTAGTCGTATAATGGATGCATGTGGAATATGAAAAATGATACGACCTGCATAAAAATAAACAAAACCTGTTTATAATAGCTACTTACTTACGAATAAAAAATGATCAGGTCTTACACGGCTACTGATTAATCTTTCTATTAAACCACTTTCTCTAAAACGGCCTTGTAACAGCTAAATTACTGATTTCGTGTAATAAAACAACCCTTCTTTTTATATCACTTCGCTTTTTTTGTCTGTGATTGTTCGCTTTTCATAGGTAAAAAGTACATTTTCTCAAAAACTAGTTTACTTTTATGTATTAGATGTATTTTTCACCAGTTTTTGTAAATGTATTACTTATTCACTCACTGACTCATCCGTTCCCAGAGTCACAGACAAAACCCTGAGCCCTTTTGTAGTTATACTTCCATCTTAATTTTTTTCTTGGTAAGATACCTAACTACCTCTGGATTGTGAAGCAAGGTGAAAGAGAAAGCAGACTCACCAAGTTAGCATTCCTCCGATCCCAAAGCCAATAACAATGGCAGGGTTATGCTCTGAAACTCCTAAACCTGTCATCAACATGGCCAGCTCTTCCACAGCCCTTGGCGGGGACAGATCCCTGCGACTGCCACCCTCGCTGGCCCCGGTGCCTCTGAGATCCAGCGTGACCACGTGGTGATCCAGATCAGCAAGCTTTTTCACCACAAAGGTCCAGTTGGGCCCCCACAAATCTGCAGTCTCCGGGGCATCACAGAGCACCAGAACTGTCTGACCGGTCTTTGGACCAGTTTCTACATAGTGGTATTTTACACCCTGGAATTCAAACAATACATAGGTACATATACCAATAGATTTTATTACACACCAAAATTCATTGAGAAAAGTTATTCAATATAAAAAAATAAAAAATGGTGGAGGACAGGCAGTCTTATCCCTGAATAGCGATATCTTCTGAAGTTAACAAAAATTTTAATTCAAAATTTTATTTTGCAGTTAGGCCTTAGAGGTATTGGTGCAGTTACCTGTAAGAATGGCCAGGGAAAGGACTTGAAGTATGCTGCTGTTCCATAGTATTCTGGTGTACCAAGTCACATATACATATCATAGAAACCTTTCCACTTAGATAATACTGCATGTAGGTATTTATTATAGAGACCAATAATTTACTAACTACATTCATAAATAAATTAAAACAAAATTGGCTCACTAAAGTATTTCTTTATTAGAAGGGAGGGGCCCACTTCCAGCCACTCAAGGACCATTTCAGAAATATGTAGGAGCTGTACCCATAGCCAGCACTAGAAGTAGCGAAGGCAAAATAACATGCTCACAATGATTTGAAAGTCCATGTCTTATATAATTTTGAGCACTTGGTGTGCATACGACTTCTGCTGCTAACTTTACCAACAATGTGCACTCTTGAAGACGTCATAAAGGCACTCCTCGTGGGATATAAGTGGCAAAGCATTGGCAAAATAACATGTAGGCTAAGAAATTTGATGCTTTGACATTAAAAAAGATAAGAACTGTAGGTACCTTTAGCAATCTTCAATTGTTTTAATCAATAACATGTGTTATTTGTAGTGAAGCATAAGGTAAAATTATAATAGAATTATTACCTATTTGCTTCGGTTTCGGCGACTGTCACACTTTAAAAGGGAGGCTCAGTTAATTAATTTTACGCGATATAGTAGAATAAGATATATTTTCATTATTTTTTCTTCCCTTATGAGATGGGTTGAAAACATGAAAAATATATCAGAATTATTTAAAAGAATTAGTGTAAATATTATTATGCAGTGCACAAGAGTCTTAATGAAGTCGACACAAGTAGGAGTATGAATGGACTCACCATGATCTTGATATAGCAGTGTCTGCCGACGGAGGCGTCCACGGTGACCTCCACCTGCGAATCCTTCCCAGACTTTCTCCGGTGCCCTTTCCATAATCTTTTCACGGACATCTGAACTAACTGCCAAACACCGAAGAAGAAACACTTCAGGACTAATTCCACTGCCGGCCAGCCTGAAACCACTTGTAAAACTTCCTTCCTCGCACCCATCACGATCACGCACCGTGTGAACGCGGTTTATACACTAAGTAAGAGTAGTTGGTAACAGACGCAGGGAGTACGCGGCTCCGAGTGTCGTACGATACGATAAACTCAAAGGTCTTCGCTAGAGTGATCTTGCGGCATTCGTCGCATTCTTATCAACTTTTATCAAACATTTTCGAAGCAAACGGATATGATGTCAGGGGCGTTCAGCTGTCAATGTCATGATTAGTGTTATATTCTCTTTGATGATTGTCAATGTCATATTTTGTCATGCTTTAGCCGTCAACGTCATGCGTCCATTATGCGTCACACGTGCAACGCTTCGTTCATAAATTTAATAATAAAAATATACGATTTACACGAGTCACGGTTTGTGCAATTTTATCACTACCTATGATTTGTATATTAAAATATTTCATTTAGAATTCATGACAACTATTTGTTGGGTGCGTCCCATTATTATATATACAAACTTTTGGTAGGTCTCAATTTATAAACATAACTCGGCTAATTCCGAATGGCGGGTAATTCCGAAAATTACTGATATCTAATAAACGGGGTAACATTTTTTGCGCTACCAACACTTCTTACTATAGAAGTGTATATATAGTATATGAGGAAGTGTTGCTAGCGCAAAAAATGTTACCCCGTTTATTAGATATCAGTAATTTTCGGAATTACCCGCCATTCGGAATTAGCCGAGTACACCAAAAGATATAATGCACGATATATATTATATAATAAGAAATACCATATTTTCATGAAATATAAGGCTTCATAGGTATAACATTCAATTCATATAATATCATATGTTATAATGGTTATTTTGTCTAATAATTCTAGATATAATATATATTTTGTATAACAATTATGACATAACTATAATATAATATCATTTGAAATATCTATCATATAAAATAATATTATGTGACATACCTAGTACCATTTTATAGGGGCCACCCAGATAGGTACCTACTCCGAAATATTTTATTCCGATTTTGCTTATTCATTATTCCTAAGAATTAAAATTCCGATCGTTAAAAACCTCTTAAAAACCACGAAATTTAATATTCCTAATTTCAAGTCCGAGTTTTTTTATTTCCGAGAATTATAACATAGAAGAGTTAAAAGCCCGACGTGGCTCTAGCCCGAAAAACAGAATGCCGATTTAGAATTTTCCGAAATTTCATAGCTTTTTCGGAATTTTAACATAATACTAATTAAGTCAAAGTCAAAGTCAAAGTAGTTTATTCTTCAATTTAGGCATAATTACAATGCACTTATGAAGTGTTTGAAATGTTATACCACTAAGTGATTATACACAATGTCATTATACCTACAGTTCATTATATACTATGAAAATATGCATTTTATTTTTTATTGTTATATGTTTCGTTTAGTGTACAAATTGAATATTATACTATTCTCTATTACTTACCCCCATTTGTTGGTTCTCAGGAGAGAAGGTTTTCAAACCATACACACTGACTCACTCAGTCTCACTGTGTAGGTTTGACACATAGATAAGAGTGTATTTGGTTTGACAGTTCATTTTGCTTGGAAGCAGATGCGTTCACTGCTTGGAAGAGTTTAGCGTGCTGCGTGACCCCATTCTTCAAGTTCACACAATACTTAGTAGCTGTCTCACTTTAGAATCCTGTAAAATTGAGCTAGTCTAGTTAAGGTTGGGTAACTAAAGTAACTTTTATACCTAAGTAAATAGCTAACAGCTTTGTGCACAAGCACAGAATAGATAATAGTACAAGGCACAAGGTAAGTTCGTACAATACAACCCTATCCGAAGATTCTGCTATAGTACGAGTAACTCATCATCATTGTAGTGGACCCATGACCACCCATAGGAGAACTGCACTCATTGGCTCGGTATGGCACCAGCAGGTCAGACGTCCGTCACAGCCGGTGGCTCTCCCGTGACTGTCTTCCCACCCGTACTCTCGAGACAACGTCATACCTACCCACATAATAGGTATATGCAGATCCACAAACACTACATCCATCATCATCTTAGGCCCTTCAGTCTATTACAGACGATTTGTGGTCTTCAGTCTGCGAAGCACCGTCTTATAGTAACTAATTCTGGTTAATTACACTACCTACTATAACTACTTACAAATAAATGATCGAAAATGGTTTAATCTCCATGGATCTTCCAGAGCTATTATCTATCGCCGTATGTTTATAAAATACAACGCCCATCACTCTCGTGTGTACGCGTTCGTAAAAGGGTTTGTTTAAAAACAAATTAAGCCGTGAGCCGAGGCACTCTGGCTGAGAGGTTAATGACAAACGCAGAAACGCCAGTCACGAACGCTAACGACGGCTGTCGGCTGCGCCGGCGCGGGTCCGCTGCGCCCGCGCCGGCCACCCGACAGGCAGCGCACGGAGCGACCGCGGCAAGGGCTGTCCTGTCCGACGAATATAATATCCCTTTATACCCCATTACTTTAGTAGAGGAAAAATTTGAAGTAAAAAGAAAGCATACTTCCGACCTAACCAAAAATTATTATGGTGGGTGCGCCACTGCTACTTTATTCCAATCTGTGAATACTTACGTCGCTAATTTCTACACAATATTTTAGCTTGACCGTGGCTTGACCAAACCAGCGAGGCGTGTGCTTTTGAGCTTAGCCTAATAAAAAGATTCATTCAATCATTCATTCATTCATATTCTTTCGTCGATGTCCAAGGATTATTGGGGGGTACCAAGTGACGCATCTTGTAAAAGTCTTTTTAAAGACCTTGGAATCCTAACTCTACCCGGCGAACTAATATATCAGGCAGCACTGTTCACTCACACTAAACTTATTTACTCGTAAACACCAGGGTACAAACACGTCTCATGCGCTTCGGAAAATCAAGTACCACTACCGCCTTGTCCCGCCTACACACAAACTGTCAAAATCTGCGAGATCAGTGTACATTATGGGCCCGTCTATTTACAACAGACTACCCGCAACTATCAGAGATGCAAATTCCATCGCAGTTTTTAAAAATAAACTACGCAAGTGGCTAACAGGACTGACTTTATACAGTGTAGAAGCCTTTTTCAAAATGCCACTCACTTAGCATCGTATAACTAATAACATAATATTGTAACCTAAAGTGTTTGTATTACCTACTAATATAATTGACATGTAACCATGGTGTTATCAATAAATGATTTGATTTGATTTGATTTGATTTCCGGTAGTTCTCGCCTAGAGGTCGCATTTAACAGCTGATGCTCGTGAAACTTTGTAAGTTAGTTCGATAAGTAGGTACTTATAGGTACATAATTTCTTAAGTCACGGTAGTTTTTAGAAGGTATGGGGTGGGGTGGGAGTTGAAAACAATGTCACAGCAATTTCGAAACAAGCCCACGAAAAAATTACAAAAACTGAATAGAAGAAAATAATGATATACATTTAAATATAAATCGAACCTATTCACACTGTTTCAAATGCGACTTCCAGGTGTTATTCCAGCGGGAAAGCATCTGAAGCGGACACGGAGACGCAACAATGAAAATCAGGAGATAGTGTTTTCTTCTCCCGGAGGTTCAGCGCTCCGTGGCCCGCAGCCGCTGCGTCACGAAGGACTCTCGATTGATATTGAAATGATATTACGACGTCTCGAGAGCTATCTTAGGAAACGTGAGTTCCTGCCTGTCACCGCCATATTTTTGCACCCGCTCGTGGTTGCATTGCAACCGACGAGCCGTGTCAATTGCTAAAATGGTGTTCTTAAAAAAATATGTTATTCGTCATTTTGGAGCGGCGGCCATCTTGGATTTACAATCATTACTGTACTGAAGACCCCGGGAAATAAGCAAGCCCTTTTCAAGGCTAAGGCATGTATAGTGCTTTTCTCAAACATATGCAATGAAAACGGTATAAACTCACGTAAAAATTGTCAGGAACGGCCAAAAGTGTGGTTGTAAGTCAAGTGTGCGTGGTATCAGTGGGTAATAGTGAAAATGCAGTGACAGACAGTCCAGTGGTGACAGCGCAAGAGCCCTGCCCTCCCCGCGCCGCGCTATCTGCGCGTGCGCAGAGGGCGGCAAGAAGAGCGATTAAAAGTGCAGTGGGTCGCGAGTCGCGTAGCAGCACGGATAGCTACCCCTGATGAAGAGCTCCAAATGAGTTCGAAACATGTCGGGCCGTTCCTGACAATTTTTACGTGAGTTTATACCTTTTTTATAATTAGTAAAGATGTCTCACGATAGTTTTAATAACATTATATGCAATGAAATAAAAAAAAATACACCACTCAATTAAATATAATTCAGTTGCTTAGCCCGTTCATGAACACAGTTCTATTATCATTTTCCCTCTTCGAGTTTCTATTGTACGAAGTATATGTCTCTTCTCCTTTACCCTTTCCAATACTTCCTCATTGGTGATTCTTTCTGTCCAGCTTATTCCCTCCAATAAGATAATGGAGGGGAAAATTGAAGGAAGGAGAGGAAGAGTAAGGCCGAGGATTAGCTATTTGGACCAGATCAAGAAAAAGGCTGACGTCGGGTCGTATCGGGAAGTCAAAGACCTGGCGTTAAGCAGAACGGACTGCAGCGAACTGCACCGACAAGAGTGAAACTCTTAAATAATAATAATATAGTTATTAAGATATTAAAGTCCAAAAAATGGCATTTTTACTACCTACTGACTGACTGACTTATAGTGACTACCTAGTAGTCTAAAACCTAACCCACTTCCAGGTGACCTAGAAAGGTGAAATTTGGCACTCAGATTGATAATGTGTGTACATAAAAAAATCGAAAACAGTGTTTTTTTTACTTTTATAATAATAATAATTATTAATGCTTCTTGCCTCAGAACTCCGTCATTTATTAACCGATTCGGAATTTTTTCTTTGTTTTAAAGATGTACTAGCATAGCACACTCTCTCTCTCTCTCTCTCTCTCTCTCTCTCTCTCTCACACACACACACACACACACACACACACACACACACACACACACACACAAGAATCCAACACGTAGGTACTAACCGATTTGGAAAATTCTTTGTTTGTTTAAAAGATGTACCTACTAGAATAGCACACACACAACTAATTATCTAATTAACAATTAATAATTAAGTACCTAATTTACTTACTTACTTACTTACTAAGCTGGCTCGGTGACCCAAAGTGGATCTTACACATCATAATAATTTCTGTACAAAAAGTACCTAATGATATCCCATCAAAAACATGAATGTTAAATGAGAGCCAAGTTTAATATCGCGTGCAACGTTGTCGATTTCACCGACAAAAAAAAGAGATCTATATGGGCGCCAAGTTCTTTGCCCTAAATTTTTTAGATTCAAGGACATTTGACATAGGTAGGTACTCAATGTATTTATTTTACTTGGGGTGTAATTCAATATCAAGATCTGACTTGGCTAGTTTTTACAAACTGACCACATTTTATAAAAGTAACATAGTATTATTATCAAGCTATCAAGCTAAACTAAAGAGAAATATAATATATACCTATTTATATGTAAAAACTAGCCAAGTCAGGTCTTGATATTGAAATTGAAATTGAAATCATTTATTGTAATAATTATTGTGAGTTAGTTATAAAGGTATTATGTCAAGTTAGGGTACATCACAATCAACCGCAATGCGGCGTACAATATTATGTCAGAAGACATGTTACAATTTTAGATATTAGAATTGCCATATAGTTAAATAAACATTGAAATAATTTAAATTACATTGAATTACACACGTCAAGACTACATTACTAAATATTGAAATATTAAAAGTCATCATTGATATACTTGAAAACAAATTAACTAGTGATGCTGAATCACTCAAAGTGCTCTTTTACATCATAGTATGCTTTTTGCAGGCACCATTTATATAATTTTTGTTTGTATTCAGGAAACTCCAATATCTTGATACAATTTGGCAAGTGATTAAATAGGTGAACAGACATGTAGGATATGCTTTTCCGGAAATAAGCTGTTTTATGATGAGCAGGATAGCATAAGTTAAGGCCATGTAACTTGGAAGCTTGCCTCGGATTATTCGTATGGATTTTATACTTGTGCATATTTCTTTTCACATATAGACAGACTTCATAGATATACAGTGAAGGAACTGTTAATACTTGAAGTTCCCTAAATAGAGGCCTACATGAATTGCACCTGCACATTGAATTACACCCCAAGTAAAATAAATGCATTGAGTACGTCGCATGTCCTTGATGTCCTTGTATGTAAAAAATTTAGGGCAAAGAACTTGGCGCCCATATAGGTAGATCTCCATTCTTTTGTCGGCGAAGTAAACAACGTTGCAATATTTAACTTGGCTCTCATTTAACATTATGTTTTTGATGGGATAATTATTGGCATAATTTACATATGAAACGCTTAAGTAGTTCTTTTTAGGGTTCCGTACCCAAAGGGTAAAAACGGGACCCTATTACTGAGACTTCGCTGTCCGTCCGTCCGTCCGTCCGTCCGTCCGTCCGTCCGTCCGTCTGTCACCAGGCTGCATCTCAAGAACGGTGATAGCTAGACAGTTGAAATTTTCACAGATGATGTATTTCTATTGCCGCTATAACAACAAATACTAAAAATAAAATAAAATAAATATTTAAGGGGGGCTCCCATACAACAAACGGGTTGGTTGCGTTAACTTTGTACCTCATTTGTATGGGGCGCTATACATACCAGGTGCAAACTTAACTTAACCACTTAAGGATGAAAAGTGTTTGTACGGAACCCTCGGTGCGCGAGTCCGACTCGCACTTGCCCAATTTTTTGAACATCAGCGCAAGAAGCGTGATCCCAATGTGAACATTGCCACCACCGCAACCAGTCTTACCGGGCTTAGATCTTGAATAAAGGTCGTTACAGTTTATGCAAGCACAGTCCTCTTCATCATCATGAGATACATTGGGAAAGTCTTCTTCTTCATTAGTATCTTGAAACAATAATAACTTTTTCACAAAAAAATTACCGACTTCAATGAGTGAAATGGAACATCCTATAACACTTATATGATTTTCTCATCGATGTCTTTGTCGGAACTGGATCAAATTTAATGCATGGGACCAAGCGGGAAGCACCAGCTTTCAAATAAAAAAATAAGCATCAAAATCGGTTCACCCAGTCGAAAGTTCTCAGGTAACAAGCATAAAAAAAATATTAAAAAAATACAGTCGAGTTAAGAACCCTCCTGTTTTGTTTAAGTCCGTTCATAAAAGGGTCGTTCTCAAAATATTTGCACCGCCACCTGTCAACAGGTTTGTCTTAGAAGAAGTTTTTTACACCGCATTATTTTAAATATTCAATTATCATCACATATCTAAAGACACTTTTTACATAGAGGCCAAATGCTTTCAATTAAAAGTAAAGTATATTAATAGACAAAAAAACGATTTAAAACTAGGTTTTGTCGGTCACTTGCCGTGTCCCAACGCGAGGTACTCATGTTTCGTTGTAATAAAAACATATACATTACCGACTTAGCTTAAGTTCAGTACTCCAGTTTATTTTCATATATGATGAAGATTGAATACTACCATATCGAATAATAATACTATGCTTATTTTGCGAATTATTTTCAATTTAAGTTTGTCCACGCCATTTTTTGTCGTTCACTTGTCATGAGACAAACATTACAATTGTGTGACTACTATTTCGTTTCCCCTGCCTCACCCTGCATAAATCGAGACCTTCAGTTGCCACCTAACACTGTTCCGAGTGACACATCGTCAGTGTGCTGCACTAAAAAAATATGATACTTACACTTACGCGAGCGGGAGTTTGTAATGGGTATGTAGTCTATATTCTGCCTTCCATATTTTGGTTGACGTGTGTACTATTGCATTGATTTTAATTTAAAACGCGTAAAGTATGGTCTACTTTTATGTGTATAAATATGCAGTTCATCAACGAAATACTTTATTTGTTTTGATGACATAACTGTCATTTTGTCCATCACCTGTATGTCGTTCACTTGTCTATATAAAAACAGGTGAACGACACATACGGCAGGTGAACGACAATTATTTAAACACTTATACAAAATTATTTAAAAACCAGGTTTTATCGGTCACTCGCCGTGTCTCAACTCATGTTTCGTTGTTATAAAAACATATATTTTACCGAAGTAGCTTAGTTTGAGTATTCCACTTTACTTTGAAGCTGTCTTAAGAATCCTTAGCAGGCGGCGCCCGCACCAGATTTTTAAAGCATCAATCCTCTGCCTGTCAGCGGCTTTGAGCGTCCAGGTATCTGCCCTATAAAGAGATATGGAGAAGACAAGTGCACAGACGAGGTGCATGTTAGTTCAGTTAGGGATGTGTCTATCTTTCCATATTTTGCCGCGTTGGGTCATCGCTGTTTTGGCCATTCCGATTCGCCTGCGCATCTCTGGTTTCCATGTGCCTCAATTTGTGACAATGGAGCCAAGGTACTGGAACTGATCAACAGTTTCGAACTCTTGAAGCAGGTTAGTACTTAGTCGACTAGTAATGGTCGACTATCATCAGCTCGGTCTTATATTTATTAATATCGAGACCCATTTTGAGGCTGGTTGTTTTGAGTCATTCCAAATGTCGGGCCACCCGAAGCAGACTTCGGGTGATGCAAAATAGGCGATGTCTACCTTCAAGGGCTCCATATCTGTTAAATAGTATTGGGGATATTATGCATCCATGTCGTAGGCCTTTCCGGAACTTAAAGTTCTTGTATGTGACATCTCCTACTGACACCATTCTGTATCCAGACTCGTAAAGGCTTTATAAAGTGTTACCAGATGTGCTGGCAGCTTCAGACAATACCTCCCATAGCTTATCCCACCTAACGCAGCCGAAGGCTTTCTGGTTATCAGATGTGAAGGAATTCCTTGAAGATGACGAAAACAGCAGTAGGTTACTCAGCGGGTAGGAAAGAATATGTCAAAAGAGGCAGTATTAGGATGCAGAAACGTTATTTAAATGATTCGCTGTTGAACCTTCATAAGAAATTTGTAAAATTACGCGGGTATGCTTGAGTTTTGCATCTTTTTGCCGGTTATGACCTTTCAGGATTGTACAGGCTTTAAAAAACCTCCTGAGAAATGTCCTATGATATGAGAATTAAATGCTTGTTTTTTTATGCAAATTACTAACATAAGGAAAAAAGAAAAACAAAAACAATCAAAAAAGCACTATTTGACAGTTCAACGTAGGTTTTATTTAAAATGTCACTTACCTGCAACCGTCGTCGTTAACCTGCTAACAAATTCAGTGAAGTTGGAACATGTTTGTCGCAAACCTGCACCCATTGTCGATAACTTGGTAACAAATGTCGTTTACCTGACATCGATGTCTTTCACCTGTCGACCTAAAATTTCAAACACCTATATCTTCTAAGATATCCAATTGAACTACTTCCCTCGACGTGATATCAATTGTCTGAATATATTTCTAGCGATCCTATGAAAAATAAAAGAAGAAATCACAACTTAAAAAAATAATGCACAATTAACGCAGCGGTGCAAATTTTTTGAGAACGACTCAAAACAGTTTAAAAACACAATTTTTCTGTGCCAAAGTTACATTTGTGATAAATAATATGGCCTTCTGGCACATGTGTAGGTAACTGTCTTTCCACATTGGCCCATCCCAAGTAGCACGAAGCTACATTATATATTTCCACACAAGGTCCACATCTGTCGTTTAAGCTCTTTTAATGAATTATTAGTGTTTACTCGGACTGTATTAGCTGCATAGAAATAACGAGGCTCATTATAATGCATTACCTACTCTGTACAGCGATTCTATTAAGCGCTGTAGAGACGCTACAGATTTACTGCTATTCAGCGTTTAGTAGCGTTGTACGACCCTATCAGCTGCAAAAGCGCATTTTGTGGACGAAAATAGTGCAAATTTCTGAAAAGTGGTTCACAGGTGTACCTTTTAAGCAGTTGCATTTTGAGAGAGAACAAAAACGTACCTCTATAATGTAAACAGTCACGTCAAATTATTACTGTGTACAAAAGGCATAGTTACTTCACACATTATAAATATTATATTTGTAGTTCATTATATGCATAAAATAAAATAAAAACGCAATAAACCCAAATAAAAGATTTTTTGTGACTTCGTTATTACAAAATAATTGCAGGTTCGTGTCAAAAATACTTTAAAAAAACCGGCCAAGTGCGAGTCGGACTCGCGCACCGAGGGTTCCGTACAAACACTTTCCATCCCTAAGCCTAAGTGGTTAAGTTAAGTTTGCACCTGGTATGTATAGCGCCCCATATAAATTAGGTGCAAAGTTAGGTATTAAATTATAAAAAAAAAACTACTAACTAGATCTCGTTCAAAACAATTTTCATTGGTAGTTTTTATAGTACTGTACATCATATGTTTTTTTTAGATTTTTCATTTTCTTATTTTAGAAGTTAGAGGGGGGGGGGACCAACTTTTTTCCACTTTGGAAGCGTCTGTCACGCAAACTATTCGGTTTAGAAAAAAAATATTTTAGAAACCTCGATATCATTTTTGAAGACCTATCCATAGATACCCCACACGTTACATGTGTTTGATGAAAAAAAAAATTTTGAGTTTCAGTTCTAAGTATGGGGAGCCCCCAATATTTATTATTATTTTTTTATTTTTGCATCAAAATCTTATTGCGGTTCACAGAATACATCTACCTACCAAGTTTCAACAGTATAGCTCTTATAGTTTCGGAATAAAATGGCTGTGACATACGGACGGACAGACGGACAGACGGACAGACAGACAGACATGACGAATCTATAAGGGTTCCGTTTTTTGCCATTTGGCTACGGAACCCTAATAAAAAACCGGTCAAGTGCGAGTCGGACTCGCGCACCGAGAAATGAAATGAAATGAAATGAAATGAAATGAAATGAAATAATTTATTCAGTAAGTAGGCCACAAGGGCACTTTTACAAGTCAGATTGTGAATCTACCGGCATTTCGCAAGAGGAGACCGCTGTTGAGAAGAAAGCCGAAAGAAACTCAACAGTAAGTCATTTTTTCGTAAACAATACTTAGAACAATTAATTACATTACATTAGTGTTATAACTATAACTAATTATTACATGCGTACACGTATAGGAGATATATAGATACTCCAAATCAATGTTAGGTAGGAATATTAAAATAAAATTTTAACGATCAATTTAAAATATTAAATATACCCAGAGATGTATAAAGTCTCTAGGTGTCACAACATGCAATAAAATATAATTACTTAATTAATTTAATTCCACAGAGATGTATAAGGTCTCTCGGCGTCAATGTGAATAATTTACAATAGACAATAATTATTAAACCTAAATTTCTTAGAGATGTATAAGGTCTCTAGGCGTCACAATATACAAAAAAGAAAAAATAAATAATGATAATAATAATATGCTTATAGTTAAATTTCATTCCTCAGAGATGTATAAGGTCTCTGAGCGTCATTATTCAGTTCAGTACACTAAGTTTATTAGAGATGTATACAGTCTCTAAATAAAAAAAAATAAAAAAATAATAACTTCAATCGAGTACAGGATGAAGTCTCTCACGTCAATTCACTAAACGCTGGTAAGCAGTTACTACACAACTAATTTGGCCCTTGCTAGTGTGAACAGACCGGACCCCACAAACGGCACCCGTTCACGAGCATGACGCATATCTCAGCCATCGCCTCCCTCAACCATATTATAGGGAAGGTTGCGACCCGATCAACGACGCCACCGTAAGCAAAGACCTTTAAGCGAGCATGACATGCTCACACTGCCGGGCATTCATCACTAAAGCAAATGCCCGGTGAGAAACAACATAATGTGCTCTCATGTTACATTACAAATAAACTAATATTACCGATTAAAATATGCTTACTTTACATTCACATGACTAAACCACTGGCTTAAAGACATCCCTATCATCTAAAAAGTCATTTACAGTATAATACGCCTTGTTTATTAGGTGACGTTTTATGTGAGACTTGAATTTGCTGGAAGGTAAACTCACTACCTCGGTAGGTATTTTGTTATAGAAACGTACACAGTTCCCCACGAACGAAGAGCTAACTTTACGGAGACGATGAGCAGGCATAACAAGCTTATTCTTCCTTCTTGTATTATACTGGTGAATGTCACTGTTGAGCTTGAATGCATGTAGATTTTTCCGGACATACATTATATTCTCAAGGATATATTGAGACGCTACGGTGAGAATGTTGGCTTCCTTGAATTTTTCTCTTAGCGATGCACGGGCTCCTAGTTCATAAATAGATCGTACGGCTCGTTTTTGTAGCACGAAGATGGTTTGAATGTCCGCTGCTTTCCCCCACAACAGAATTCCATATGACATTACACTATGAAAATAACTGAAATACACAAGCCTTGCCGTCTCGACGTTTGTTAACTGTCTGATTCGCCTCACTGCATAGGCTGCGGAGCTAAGCTTACCTGCAAGTGAGGGTTCCGTACAAACACTTTTCATCCTTAAGTGGTTAAGTTAAGTTTGCACCTGGTATGTATATCGCCCCATACAAATGAGGTGCAAAGTTAACGCAACCAACCCGTTTGTTGTATGGGAGCCCCCCTAAAATACCTTTTATTTTCTTTTTAGTATTTTGTTGTTATAGCGGCAATAGAAATACATCATCTGTGAAAATTTCAACTGTCTAGCTATCACCGTTCTTGAGATACAGGCTACAGCCTGGTGACAGACGGACGAACGGACGAACGGACGGACGGACGGACGGACGGACGGACGGACAGCGAAGTCTCAGTACCTACTAGGGTCCCGTTTTTACCCTTTGGGTACGGAACCCTAAGAACTAAGAATTTATGTAAAAATCTTTAAAGTTACGTAATTTTTAGTGTCCGACCGAAACACGTTTTTCTGCCGAAACCGAAACCGAAACCGAAGGTTCGGTTCTGATTACAGTTTCGGCCGAAACCGAAACCGAACCTTTTATAAATGTGCATGATTAAAACGGTTTATAAAATGTCAGCGGGCCGTTCTTTCTAGATCTAATATGAATACTTACAATGAAAAATTTCGCTGGGGTAATTGACCGATGGAGCAAAACGTTTCAGTTTCAGCTTGGCCCAAAATTCTTTTATATGTGCGGATAATTGGATGCTTTTCGGCTGTTCTCGCCTGGAGGTCATATTTCATAACTGATTCTCATGAAGTTTTGTGAGTAGGTTTGATAAGTAGGTAAATATATACTTAGATTATTTTTGTCGATTAGAGAAATTTCAAGAAAGTGGAGATGGATATAGTGGAGTGGGGGTTGAAAAGGTAAAAAATTGCAAATTTCAGCAATTACACAACAAACTCACGTTTCACTTTTGTTCAATTCATATTTTAACATTGACACTTGGTCTAAATTAAATTACCGAAAAAATGAAAATGTAGCCTTAAGAGGTCTTATTCCTTTTACAATGCTGATTGTTTTAGACATTTTTATCTGTGATCAAATATGTTTCTTAACATATTATTGATGTTACTACCTAGAACAGGGCTATTGGGATTCATTGGAATATATTTGAAACCTACAATTTGAATTTTTCATTGATAACTTTTGTTTCAAAAACTACTCGAAATTGACAAAATTTACGCGGAAAATTAGATTTTTTCAACTTATTTTCGAATACACGCAATCTAAGCATGAAATAGCTATGTTACTTCCTAGAACTCGGGGAAAAGTAGTATTCACTTCAAAAAGTTGGTGGAAATTATCAATATATTTGTCATAATTTGTTTTTTTTTAAAGGAATAAGGCCTTTTTACAGCTGTAATATTGTGCTGAGGTAGCGATATTTTAATTGTAGATGGTATAAACAGAAACAAGTTAAAAATCATAGCAACAAAATAATTGATTGAGTTTTAAATTTTATAATTGCAATCAGGTGGTCTCGTAACGCTAATTCAAAGTTACTAATTGTATTACGTACACGCAATAATCTCTCCTGTTAACACGTGTAGCTTGACTGTAATGTGTTAATTTTATGGAACAAATAAATAAAAAAAATAAAAAAAAATAATGACGAATTCTAAAGATGTTTAATGAAATAAGTAAACTTCACTTTTATCCTAAATAACCAATATCGCCGTCAATTTGTTTGTAAATTAAGAGAATTTGCGTTAAGAATTACACTATGAGATGATAAATTCATAACAAAAACTAAATTAAGTAGTGATATTTTTAACCCTCCTATCTCCGCTATTTTGAAAATTTCGAAAAACTAAATCGAAGAAAAAATAAAAAATATAATATAAATAAGAAATAAATATAAAAATATACGTATTTATCGAACATACTCACAAAATTTCATGAGAATCGGTTGAGAAATGCGACATTAAGACAATAACAGCCGGTAAGCGCATGGACATCCTAACATCAGGGCATACGAAAGTATTTGTGGGCCAATCCTGAAACGGAAATGCGTTGCTCGCTCGGTCAATTACTTAACATTATTCGGGGAACAAACACAAACGTCACCTGACTGAACAAAGTGATTCAGCAGATTCCGGCAGAGTCAGGCGAGCGTCGCCATATTGCCAACCATGCCAACTGCCGAGCGCACCCGACGTTAGCGGAACGCGACCCGAAAGTACGATGTTGGAAGTTTCGGTGCGGCCAAAAGGTTCGGCTGTTTTTTGGCCGAAACCGAACCTTTGGCCGAAACATGATTTTTAGGCCGAAACTGGCCGAAACCGAAACCGAAACCAAAACTTCGGTCGGTCACTAGTAATTTTTGTGTTTTCATCCGGTTTAGATTTTTTTTTCGCACAGCACTATCCTTACCACAGTTGACATCGAAATGCGATTGAAGTTAGCCGAGTATCGTAAATGACGTCACGGTGTTTGACGTTGCGTACTCTTATCGGATGCGTGCTCTTAGACCAGGCTACCCTATTATAGCAGTTTCAAAGATACAGCCCTGTGACAGACAGACTGAAGGACCGACGAACAGCCACACACAGCAGAGGCTTAGTAAGATGGTCCTGTGGTACCTTTCGGGCAAGGAACCCTAAAATTATGTGAAAATAACAAAAAATACTAAATGTCTAGCACGAACTGAGGGAAAAGTGAGAAAGGAGCCCTTTACCATTTAATTAATGCTAGGGCACCTATTGGATACCAGTCCACTGTGGTCCCCTTCATACGACATATCTCCGACAATCGACAACATTCGAACTATAATTTGTTATTGCCTAAGTACTTAGTAATAACCACCCTACAAAAAACTATAAATAGTTTTGAAGTAATTGAAGACCATCAATATTTTTTGACCCTCTGAAGTAAACACACTTACACCACGTGATTAACCTTCTCAGTGAGTCATTAAAGTGCAAGTTGTTTGTTGATGAATTTCTAAAAAGTTGTTGGTTTCATCTTTGTAACTCATTATGGAAATTAATGACAAAGGTATGTTTTCTGATTTTTATTATTATTTATAGTCATTCTTTTCATAACTTTGTATTTATATACCTGCTACGAATCACTTCACTTTACACAAAAACATTACTTACCTGTATTTTCAAATGGAGATTCGACGTAGTTCAGATACATTCATAGAAATAATATTATATTTGAAATAAACCTTAAATGATGTAGTATTTGAATCATTTTAGACCAGCTGCCCGATTTTGCCCGTGCTTTGGTTATATGGCCTCTACGCTTTTCGTAGAGGGAGCTACGAAAAATATCGAATTTTTATGACATTTGTTTGCTTTCTGTCAGGCTCTTTTTTGCAGGTGCAGTTTTCAAGAATGCATGTATTTGAATTGTGGAGTAATTTTAAAGGAGAAAACTCAGCACGTATTATAGGAATTTTTTAAAAATGTGCCGGAAAATAAAAGTCTTAAAACTGAGACATTATGTAATCGTATTACATACTTCATCACATACTCGAGAGAATTTTATTAGCACCAACGCAAAATGGCTGGCTATCCTTGAAATAATTGAAATAGTGCAGATTTCGGAGGCGTCCAAAATCAATTGCCCGAACAAGAAAATTGTACTTCGAACATCGGCCGCCCACAAAAAGATTTTGGATCTTGCAGTAAGCGACAACAACAAAGAAAAGTAGCGGAGCTATCAAAAATTGACGAATATATCCCTTACGCGCGAGGTCAGAAAACAAAGCCGGCCTATCAATTAAGACAATCATCAAACAATCAAATCAAGACTCAAGAGTATCATCACCTTACGTATAATATGTACTTAGTACCCGCGTACTGCACATTAAACACAAAGTGGTGTCGTGGGTTTGGGTACCTAAAACCTAAAAGTAACAGATATTTTAACATTTTCACTTCCTCACGGCCATTTTTTTTTTTATTATAACTTTCAATGTTTCTACTTATTATAACATGTTTCTTTATTTTACTTCTATCAATCATCACTTAGATTATTTAACTCGTTAAGCTATTTACTCGAATCTTCAGATCGGGTATCCAAAATGCACTTGTGGAATAGTACAGGATGTCAGAGCTACCCTTTTCTTTTAGAATCGTTTTCATTTTAATTTTGCTTAAGAATATTTACATTATTTCTTAACAAAATCTATTGCCCTCTTTGCAAACTTGTACCGAATGAAGGTGTGGAGTGGACACAGCACCGCCGTGCAGCCCGTGCACCATGCGGGTACCTAGCAACATAATTATATGTACATGAAGAGTAACCTGAAATAACCGAATTAATGTTCCGCTGTAATTGTCCGGCACAAAGCGCGGGAAACCAGCCCCGAAAACCAATTTTCAGCGCTCGGACAGAAATGCAAAAAAACGGAATCCAGTTTTACTGACGACCGTGCGGCGGACGTACACGGTCGCCATTTTTTTTTCTTTCTCGTGTGGCATTAGTATGCGGGGCGCGGCGTGACGGGCCGCTGTGCGCGCCGGCGCCGCGCGCCGCGGACGCCGGTAACCGCGTTACGTTGCGTCTAACTGCGTTACGTGCCGCTCACAATGCCGAGGGCCACTCGTTACCTACTTGACTGTGTAACTTCGTTTGCGAGAGCGAGCGTCTGTCCCTACCCGAGCGCACCAGAGCGAACCGGACTCCAGCTATTTTTTGGGAGATTATATATCATAGAATCATAGAATGACAGGCATTATGTACAAGTTGTACAACAAGAAATAAGTAGCGTAATGGCTAACAATAAGTACCGTGGATTTATATGAATATAATTAAAATAATGTATAGGATTTCAAACCCTATAATTGGTTCCGCGAGGTATTGGTTTTTCTTTGGTTTTTCTTTTGGTTGCTTTTTCTATTGGTCTTGCTGGGTACCCTACGGTACAACTTATGTAGAGGCATCCAAAACGCTGGTTATACTGCTAATAATGAGCGTCTTCTGACACTGAAGAAGGCGATCCGCGGGGGTACCCGTTTCTTAATGCTATGTAAGTATATTCACTGAATCTTCAAGAAGTGTCGCTCGACATAATGATTGACGATTTTAAAACTTACGTACCTACCTATACGTAAGTATAGTCGGCCCTATGACGCGAGTTACCCTTCGTTTCTGCGTGTCTCTAGGGACTAAGGAATCATTTGTACAAGTTGTAACATATAGGTTAGTCACTGATGTAGCCCTCTTTTCCACTCAGTTCTCCGGTCTACTCTTTTTTTACTGTTCAATGGGGCTGCCCTAATAATGATGTAGTGCTCAAGCCCCCAACATCGTAAAGACGGCCCTGACTGAAATTCGAATGCCTTGTAAGTACAATGACAATCAGTGTTGCCAAAGCCATTGTGGCATAAGTTACGTTTCATTCCTCAAAAAGTTACATTTTTGCTGCGAAAGTTACATTTTAATATTAATGAAAAAACCGGTCAAGCGGGAGTCGTATTTGCGTACCGAGGGTTCCAAAGGTACAAACTAAGAAAGTGAAAGTATATAATATTTACTGTAAATAAGTTTGTAATATCAAAAAATATAATCGTCACTACCCAAAAATGTGTCATCAATGTCATCATCATCATATCAGCCAATATACGTCCACTGCTGGACAAAAGCATCCCCAAATTTCTCCACAACGATCGGTCGTGCGCCACCCTCATCCAATGCTTTCCATGCTACGTGTTCCGGTACGCGGTGTGACGTGAAGCTGTGTATAGTGTTGCAAACTGTCCATATATACAATAATCTTGTTGACGAGTTATAAACGACAATTGGACCAACAAATGTCAAAGTAAATTGACCAACAAATGTCAAAGTAAATTGACCAATGAGAATGCATAATTTTAGGTGTATTTTTTACAAAACGCATAATATCCGCCAACAGTTTTATATCTAAAGTTGAATTTTTAATTCATCATCATCATATCAGCCGATATACGTCCACTGCTGGACAAAGGCGTCCCCAAAGTTCTCCAGAACGATCGATCTTGCACCGCCCTCATCCAGTTTCTGAATTTTTAATTAGCCTAAGTGATTTGCCAAATGTCGTAATTTATATTTTCGTTATTCAGAAATTATAATTTAAAACAATGAATGAGAAAACACGTAATTGCTGATATTAGATTGACTTTTATGGATAAAAAGTCATATGTTGAAACAAAATTAAACTTAATTAAATTGCGCTCGTAAAAAATTGCGTCAGTTTATTCCGGCTAATTAAAAATCAGACTTTAAAAAAAATCAAGGAAAACGCCTCAGTTTTAAATGTTTTAATATGTTTAGGTACTCGCTAATACAGTCTGTTAAGCGACTCGTGTAGCTTGATAAAAGCAGCCAGGTAGCTCCTTTTTAGGGTTCCGTAGCCAAATGGCAAAAAACGGAACCCTTATAGATTCGTCATGTCTGTCCGTCTGTCCGTCCGTATGTCACAGCCATTTTTTTCCGAAACTATAAGAGCTATACTGTTGAAACTTGGTAGGTAGATGTACTCTGTGAACCGCATTAAGGTTTTGATGCAAAAATAAAAAAAATAATAATAAATATTGGGGGCTCCCCATACTTAGAACTGAAACTCAAAAACTTTTTTTCATCAAACACATACGTGTGGGGTATCTATGGATAGGTCTTCAAAAATGATATCGAGGTTTCTAAAATATTTTTTTTCTAAACCGAATAGTTTGCGTGACAGACGCTTCCAAAGTGGAAAAAAGTTGCCCCCCCCCACCTCTAACTTCTAAAATAAGAAAATGAAAAATCTAAAAAAAACATATGATGTACATTACTATAAAAACTACCAACGAAAATTGTTTTGAACGAGATCTAGTAAGTAGTTTTTTTTTAATATTTTAATACCTAACTTTGCACCTAATTTATATGGGGCGCTATACATACCAGGTGCAAACTTAACCACTTAGGGATGGAAAGCGTGTGTACGGAACCCTCGGTGCGCGAGTCCGACTCGCACTTGGCCGGTTTTTAAATTTTTCTTTAAGCTTTGATCTTTGTATTAAAGGCTTAAAAGCAGCCAATTCAAAATTCTTACTGGTATCTGCACTGATAGTGCACCGAATATATGCGTTAGATAAATTACAAATTTTATTTTAAAAACTTAATGAAGGAATTGTATTATATTTATGTTGACTGTTGACTGTTGACTTTCAAGGGACACGACTCGTTACACAAACTCGGTGATGATTTAAAAAAAATATTTCAAAAATTAAAACTGACGGGAGAAACATAATGTTAATCTTGCGAATTGTGTAAATATTTATTTTATTAGTTGTTAAAAGCATCATATACATACTATTAAATATTATAGTGTCTTGGCCGAAAGTGCAATAGTTGGACTAGTATTACCTAGGGCCTCATCTTTGCCCTCGAACTTACTCATCCATCCGTTGTTTACTTTCCAACCTCTACAAAAATTTGTTTGCTTCTTTTTGCTATATAAATACAAATTTACGGATTTACAAATTGACATTGAGGCGTATCTAATGAAAGGGCTTCGTAAGCTGATTCCGAATATATACTGGATTATTACATTAATGGTACTTATTTGAGAAAAAAGTGAAACACATTATCGAAATTTTCATTAAGTTTTTTTTCAGTGGTACACATGTTATATTTTTGCCCGATAGTACATGTTATTTGGATTCAGAATCTAAATTAATGTTCCCACTTTAGTATTTTTAACAAAACCTATTGAAAAGTTACGAAAATTCCCCAGAAATCAAAAGTTACTTACATGTTACGAGAGAGGGTCAAAAGTTACGAAAAATGTAACAAATGTAACCATCTGGCAACGCTGATGACAATGCTTAAAAGAGAACTTGTAAAATAAAGGAGAGTGGTAACTCGCCGGTGCGCGGTGTCCGCTCGCTCGTGTGTGAGCGCGCGTTGTATTTCCCTGCGGAGGGTCGCGGCCATTGTCGCGCGGCGCCATTACCTCCCGGCACAAAGATTTATTTAAAACGTTATTCTACACCCGCTCATGTACTCTTTTATATGCCATTACGAGAACGATCGGGATACATTTTTATTAAAATTAGAGTAAAAAACGCGCTCTATCGATTTTACGCCCAGCTCCCGGCTTTCCCATGCTTCAGGCTTCAAGTCTAGGGGAAATAAGAATAGGTTCGCGCTGTGATGCCATTTTTTTTGGAGTGGAGTGGGGTGGTCGCTCACCGAGTCGGCGCATGACGACTCGAACTCGAGTCGTGTCGTCGAGTCGCGCCGAGTGGGTCCATTACTTCGTTATTGCTACGGCGATGGCTGACGCGGCGGAATGTTGTGTCGGAACAGGGGTCGGGGACTCGCAGATGGACATTTACTTTATCGGGTTTTAAGCAGGTAATGATTTTAATACGCTTTGTCGCATTTAAAATGCATTTTTGCACAAGTTGATCATTTTATTTTATTTTATTTATTGATTATTTAAAGCCTTCCAAGCTTCTGAAACATATAGAATTAGAAAGGCGGATCGGATATGTATACTATATTATATATCGAATTATGTAGGTATAGTATAATTATGGAACATAGAAAATGTCCTCCTTAACTCACTAATATTTATTCAAAACAGCCCCATATGTTTGGACTCGTACGTTATACGTAGGTACGCTTGCAGTCACCTCCGCGGATGAGACTGCGACAGACATGAGATATTTGACAAATATTTGTAAGTATGTGAGCCGGAACTAATAGTGTTCACTTTGAGGGCACCTTTAAAGTCCCAGTCACCGCCGCAGCCATAGCACAAGCCTTTGGTAACGATGCGCTCCCAGGTCTGAGACGGCCAGGGTCTGGTCTTCTTGGGGGCCCCCGCCCCCTCAGTATGACTTGTTAGTGATGCGTGATGCTTTGCGAACGTCTACACGCACATAATATGGTGTATGTACCTACGTCACCCTAAGGCATGTTGAAGCAACTGGTTGAAAGATTCAATGGCTCTGACATCTGGTTCGGTGGTCCAATTGGCCGTTGGAAACGCAGGTTCGAATCCTGTCTGAACCATTAAATTTGTCAATTTTTCGCTTCATTGTAAACATTTGGTTTACGTTAGCAGACGTTACTGCTTTAATAAAAAAAAATGAATACATAATTGCTCAACGGACACCAGAGCCACGGCTCTCGACGTCCGTCCGTCTGACGGCGGCTGGAGGAGGGCTCGAGGGCGCGAGAACCCGGGCGGCTAACGAAGCCAATACCCGACCACTAATGACGCGCTCCAATTAATACTTCTTCAGGTCCATTCGCGTCCATTTGCGGATACTCTGGAAAATAATAGGGTACTAATCGTCCTCGTGTCGTTCAAGATAAAAATAAGTAGGTACTCATTTATAAATTAACTTTAAACTTTATCATTGCCATACAGAAAAACAGACAAGTAAGTAATTAATACTGAAGTTTTAATCACTACGCATTAAATTAAGTAATAGTAAATTCTAAATGTTACAAACCAAGATTAAGACACCTTATTAGTGTTTAAAGATTCATTAGGTATTAACGAGTTCTACTGACGAGCCTACACGCAAAACAATAGAATGAAACGGGGGCATTTGTCGGGCCGAGACTCGTTGCCGCTTGGAATGGAAGTTTTCAAGTTACTGCGCTCTAGCCAGTTAGTGCTATGACTGCACTTTGGTTTTTCTTGTATGGAGACAGTGACAAAAGTCGATATCTCCGAAAGTATTTAAGATATTGAAAAAACAAAAATATAGTCGTGTTTGCTATTAAAAGATTTATTAAATAAATGATGAGAAATAATAAAAAAAAAACATTTTTAATGCAATAAAAAAAATAAAACGAATTAATTAAATTTATGTCAAAATTACTTGATTTTGATGGTTTATTTATAATGCCTAAAATTAATAACTAACACTATTTAATTAAACGTGCATAAATTTGTACAAATAAATTATTTTATCGTTAACAATAAAGTCATATTTTCATACAAATATCTGCTTGTTACGAGCAGGTTAAGTCATTATACAAAATAAAATCTTTTACGTAAGTCCCGATATCTTAACATAATTTAAACTAACACTGACTATAAAATTAAACCCGTATCTACACTATGAATCTAATAGACTAATTTTATTACAGATTTAGGCAAAACAGTTTTTTTTTCAGAGATAAGTTTGTAAGGCTTGAAATCAATGGATCTTGAATTTAATAAAAGACGATTCAGAAGATCCTGGTTGGTAAACTCGCGTGATATTTTTCTAGTATTTTTAAGCCTTTATATTTTTATTTGTCGACTCGGCAGCTTCTTCTGAGAGCTTTCTTATGGAAACCAACATGTTGCCTATTATTTCAGCACCGTGAATAATAAGTGTTTTGAGTTATAAACGATAAAGTCTCGTGTGGATCAAAGTGGATCTAACTTCACATCTATTACTATGTTTACTTGTTACTGACGAAGTATTCAATAACGCACTGACAGCTGATACCCGCTACCACCTACATTTTTTTATCCGCCCGCCTTCTAAGGTGTAGCTTCTAGCATGCTCAATCTGTAGCTTAATTCAATTCCGAGATTAATTTATTCCCCTTTTTTGAATAGCTCAAAAAGTTATTGGCAAATTCTCAATTCAAGTCAGCAAAAAAATGACAAGTTTTAGAAAATCTCTAAAAGTTACCGACCGATTTTGGGTTCAAGTTGCACTTCATAAATCGGGGCACTAGACCCGATCGGGAAAACAAATATGTACAATGTTAAAACAGCAAATGAAAGTAGAGACTGAGATTTATTCAATATTTTTTACATGGCAATAATAGTTTAAACGTCAAATGTGTCAAACGGCTGTATCAATTGAGAAAAATATTCTTGACGATGGCAGAATTGTCCCAATGGACAGTAGCCATTAAGTTAAAAATGTAATTGAATTAAGAAAAACATTACGGTTATTATTTACGCATTCGTGTGAATCATGAACAAAATCATTAAAAGCATGTGTGTCAGTGACTTTTGAACATGGTCAATAAATATAAAGAATAAAATTGGGCAAGTGCGAGTCGGACTCGCGTACCGAGGGTACCGTACAAACACTTTTCATCCTTAAGTGGTTAAGTTAAGTTTGCACCTGGTATGTATAGCGCCCCATACAAATGAGGTGCAAAGTTAACGCAACCAACCCGTTTGTTGTATGGGAACCCTCCTTAAATATTTATTTTATTTTATTTTTAGTATTTATTTATAGCGGCAATAGAAATACATCATCTGTGAAAATTTCAACTGTCTAGCTATCACCGTTCTTGAGATACAGCCTGGTGACAGACGGACGGACAGCGAAGTCTCAGTAATAGGGTCCCGTTTTTACCCTTTGGGTACGGAACCCTAAAAACGAGACGAGCGGGAAGTGATTTCAGATAGGAAAGCAGCGTACTTACATTACATCAAAGTTCTTGGGTTAGTATGTTGTAGCTATTTTAACCGACTTCAAAAAAGGGAGGAAGAGGTTCTCAATTCGACTGTATTTTTGTTTTATGTTTGTTTCCTCAGAACTTTGGACAACAACAGAACGACTGGGTGAACCGATTTTAATGATTCTTTTTTTATTTTAAAGCTGGTGCATTCCGTGTGATCTCGTTTAAATTTGGTCCAGTTCTGACAAAGACATCCATGAGAAAATCATACCTATATATAAGTGTTATATATAGTATGTTCCATTTCGCTCATTGCAGTCGGTTATTTTTTGTGAAAAAATGATTGCATTTGAATAACTAAAAAGCAAAAATATAAAGAAATATTTTTTACTAAAAAAGAACCGACTTCAAAAATAAAACTGAAAAGCCAAAAATAACCGGATCATGTACAGATTGGGTTATTCTTTTTTTAGGGTTCGAAACGGTAAAAACGGGACCCCATTACTGAGACTTCGCTGTCCGTCCGTCCGTCTGGCACCAGGCTGTATCTCAAGATCGGTGATATTAGCTAGACAGTTGAAATTTTCACAGATGATGTACCTATTTCCATTGCCGCTATAACAACAAATACTAAAAATAAAATAAAATAAATATTTAAGGGGCCCCCAAAACAAACTTGTTATAGATTATGGTATGGAACCCTTCATTCGCGAGTCGGATTCGCACTTGCCCAATTTTTTGTTATGATAGGTACTTGATGTGCAAAATGTCTTAGAAAGTAACAATTTCCTAGAATATTTATTATAGTGTAGGAAACAGTAACTAGATCGAGTTATTCAATGGAAGTTGTGTTTTCAAAGAGTGATTTGAATTATTATTTTTAAGTATAAAGTAAAATGAAATCAATGAGTTTTATTTCTTCCCAAAATGAAAAATCTCGGAAATCGGAATCTATTAGAAAACTTTCGGAATTTATGGACTTGTCAAAATTTAACAATTAATTCAATGGACTTTATTTTTATGTATGGGTTTTAACCTTTTGGGACTTACCGTTTATTTTATTTACACCTCGTCTTTTTGTCAGTAACTTTTACTATGCTATTTGTTTTTTAGCTGATTAATTTTATTTTTTTGACGTAGGTACTCAGTTAATGCTATACCTACCTGTCTATTGAACTTCATGTTTACTGGGTTTTTTTATCAAAAATAGTTTCAAATTACTTAAATAAATATGGGTGGGTGGTGTGTTTAAGGACGTAAGGCCGTCCTTGGTGGGCGGTATGTTTAACCGACTTTACATATTTAGTTATGCTACTTAACCACAGGATGCCTCCGGTGGTACGGGTTTTTCACTATTTTATAATTACGCTATTTTACCATAGATGCCTCCGGTAGTATACGAGTATAAGTTTCTAACTATCTTTAATTGTTATATTTTTAATTTAAAAATATTGTTAAACAGTGTCACACCAGATGTCACTAATCCACTCAATTTCTCCTGTTTTCATAACTCCGCTCAAATATATTGTAAAATCATTCCAAAAGAACCAGTGAAAACCACCAACCAGTGGAAAGAAAGTGAAGTTTCAATATTAAACACTACTTTCATTAGCCAGACTATAATTGTAGAGGCGCCCACGCATTATTTATCTACACCATCGTTAAGTAATTCCCTGTGTCCACAAATTCACTCAAATTACTTAGCCCTGCCGTTTTACAATTCAAATGACAATCGGAATGTCTCTTACCATTATGGGAGTCCATTATTGATACAAATTAAGTTACAAACTAGATCAGCATGGCCGCGATTACTGTGTGTATACAATATTGAAGCGTATTCGCTGGACATACGCTGCACCGCTCTGCGCGGGAACACGAGCCTCCGTAATCGGATTTGGCCGCGAAACGACACCCCTATTAAACATCTGATGCGAAAATCTATTCGACAATAACGTCTGCGGTCTGCTGCCAACATAACCCTGCATTGGAAATGGGAAGGTGCGAACACCTGGCCGCCGCCAGCGCTACACGCGGCGGCGGCACGGATAACTTGGTCGCGTCGCGTTACGGACTGAGAAATATGAGCGGCTTACCTGGCATGCGGCTTAGCTGTACATTTGTAGACGTTTACTTTATATTAGAGCTGTTTACAAAAAAACCTAAATAAAGCTATTGTGGTGTGACTTGGTTAATAATCACGTGGGTGCGGTGCGTCACGGTGTGTCAAATTTCTGCTTGTTACTGACACGCACAGTGGAGCGTAGGTACCTATGTATTCGCGGTGCGACGTGCGGTATTATACTGCGCCGCGAATGTCAGTCGTTTACCAATGCCTAACCCTAAGGGGCAAATGTATCAAGTGCTTACTGTACCTACCGAGTTAATTATTTCACCATTTGTGTTCAGGGCATGCCTTTTGGGTTACCTAGCTAAAATACCACGGATAATCTACTCATTCATTGCTCTAATTTAACTCAAATGGGTAAATTAATTACTAATTTAAACACTTCTCATAATATGAACTCCAAAGAACAACATTCTCGAAAGAAAAAGAGCTGCCTACGACAGGCTCCAATATGAATAATAAGTTAGTTAATTAATATAGGACAACCTCACACAAATCAATCGAGTCCTACAGTAAGTTCTGGTAGGCTTGTTATGGACACTAGACGACGATAAACATACCTATATAGATAAATACATATATTCAAAAACAAATAACATCCATGACCCAGGCACAATATTCGAGTTCATCACACAAATATTTGCCCTTGCCGGGATTCGAACCCGGGACCGTCGGCTCAGTAGGCAGTTGCTTAACCATTGCGCCAACCATATATTATGTATGTATACCTATGTATAATATAAGTTCATCGTATTTGGGTTTTTTTCTCCCGACTTGTTTAATTATTTATGTGGCTGAATTTACAGCAGAAAATGCTGACTTTAGCAACCTGTATTTTTATTCTTAAAATTCAAGTTAAATAAATAATTTCAGGCATTTTAAAAAACCCGTCCTAAAATATTATAAGGTTGATGTTATAATTATCAACTAGCAAAGTAGTGATAAAATAAAATGTATTTACACTAAATAATAATAGAAAAGTCATAAAATAGCAACGCGGTAGCTGCTATGTTGTATATTGGCGACTCGTATCATCATCTATATAGCTGTATAATCTTACACAGCTATATCGTGATAAGAATTGATGACATAAACGTTTACTCGACTTCTTAATACGGCACATATAACACAGCTGCACAACACTATCCTTAACTGTGGTTTAGAGCAATTTCGTTGCATAGTAGTGCCTGTATACAGCTAAGTAACACTATTGCGGCTTTTAATGCGCTGCAATATCGCTGGTAATATATCAGTGCACTTATGGAGCTAACTCGAGATATATAAATATTAAATAATAAATAAATATTAACGGACAATCATACACAAATCGACCTAGTCCCAAACTAAGCAAAGCTTGTACTATGAGTACTAGACGACCATATACATAATATATAAATACATATATAGATAACATCCATGACCCAAGAACAAAATATTTGCACAAATATTTGCCCCGGCCGGGATTCGAACCCGGGACCGCCGACTCAGTAGGCAGGTGTCTACAAACCGAGCCAAACGCGTCGTCAAATAAGAACATTAAGAACATACCACAGCTGATATGCGTCTAGAAAGTATCATATATTATGATGTCGACTCCTTAACACCAGCGGCATAAAGTTGTTTAAAGATCTACATTAACACTAAACAGTTGCAAATACACTTTTTAAGACCTTCTATATCATCAGTGTCATCTAAACATTATTGTAACTAATATAATGCTAAATAAATGCATAGCAGCTGTTGTAACCTCTTTTATAGGATCTTTATGATAGTCAAACCAGCAGCGTCAAGAATTCGGGAGTTGGTTCCGTAGATACAAAAATTTAAATCTCAACAGAACCTTATTCTGGTTACCAAGATGACTTGTTTGCGACTGACAATTTTGATGACAATGGAGAAGATGAAGACATATTTATTCCAAAGCCATTCAAATCTGTTGAGTTTTATGAAATCACTTCTGCTTGACAAACAGTAATTGTCCAAAAATATAACCACTTTAATTTCATGCAAATGATCTGAACAATATTGAAGATACTTTATTTATTACCTAAAGGTCGGTATAGTATGGGGTTTTTTTTACTAGTCTTATTAAGGAACCCAAAAGTGTTTTGTAATGGCGGTGGGAAACTGTAAATTTGTGATATATCTGTAACCAGAACACATTTTAGATACATATTGGTAACTTTAAATAATTTGCTATTTTAAATATTTTTTATTTAATTCAATAAGTATTCGATATTTAATAGGGGCATTAAAAAAATTATGTGCTATTATTACATCAATAAAATTTAGAGCGCATGAACAATTAACCGTTATATTATGCACGTACCTAACAGCAATTTAACACTACTTACTAACACAAAAATAGTTTGCTATTTTATTTTACTTAAAACATTACCTGTCCTATTTTCTTCACACTACTTTCCACTCAGTATTTAGCACTAACGATATGCGACATAAAAGAATCCCTAACAACAATATAACAACAAACAGCTCTATATCAGCATTGCGGTTGCTTTCTTATCATAATTTAGTGATATAGTGATCCAGGCACCATTGGTGTAACACAAAGAGATTCATAAAACATATTGTAGTATTATGGATATACATCAAAGTAGTGTCGTGTGGTGCCAAAATACTCATGATATAATTATCATCAAATAGCTGTAATACTTTTCAGTGACAGAGATGTTTCTATCACGGATATAAAACTGCGTCTGTCACTGATTTACAGCTAAATTTAGTTCAGTTTTGCTAGTTGGATATGTCGATAGATGCGGATCTGCTTATTCACTGTTTGTAGCTAACGCGCTTGCATGTAGGTATAAAAAGTACGTAATTATACGTAGCACCGTAGACAGCTGTAGGTACCAACGGAGCGACACGTCGCAATATTTCTCGGTTCGCATCGAAAAACAAAGAACACAGTTGGTTATGTACCGATTGCATACAGCACATGCACATAGATCGGCGAATGTCGCCGGTATCAGATGGAACGTGACAACATCAGCATGCAGACACAGCCGCGCTCCCTGCGGCGATTATTAATCATCTGCAGATGCCCCTCCCTCAGATTTACATGACAATCCGTCCCCTGCCACGGCGACAATGTGACATTAGCGGCTATGTGCTGCGTGCTCGCTGCGTGCTCGCTGCGTGCTCGCTGCGTGCCCGTCGCGGCTCCGTCCAGTGCAGGGCGCGGCGACACTGCCAGCGTGTCACTCAGTGGACATGCGAATAATTTATATTTACTCTAACTAATAGGTAGACTTATATTGACTACAGAAACACTAATTATCATCGAATTTTTGGAAGGCTAATCTACCAGGAGAGCTAAATTAGCTTGCCTGTCTTTTACCACTATTGAATTTTATACGTACGAGTATACCTATAATCTGTAATCCGTGTTTGTTTGTATTTAAATTCTCGTTGAACTGTACAATCAATATTATTATATTATATTCCGGACTACCTAATTGCATATATGTTTATGTATGTGACAGTGGTAGGTATGTCGGTGTGTTCCGGCACCGCGCTGCCGCCAGAGGGCGCGCGCGGCGCGGCGGGGCGCGGTGCCCGTGCTGCGCCATTCTCATTTACCGGGTGACAATTTATATGATTACTTACGAGTAGGTACCTTTGTCCCTTAATTACGGTTTTGTACATCATATAACAGACCCAATATTAGTAGGTATGTTGTATCTGAAACTATGTCTAATGCGCGGATATACTTACGTCTTACCTATATACATTGATACTTATATTTGACCTACGGACCTACCTATGAATGATGGTATCGTGAGTGCTAAATAATTGAACAACCGTAAACAAACCAACACACTGAAGAATTTGAATTTATATTCAGTCCTGAAACTCTAATGTTATCTCAAAAAACGTTCCAAAAAAGTTTAGGTTAGGTAAACAAGTCGAACAATTTTTGCGCTACCATTTTCGTTACTAACTTTTTCTCGTACTTACTACTCTAATATAGTTTTCATTGAAGAAATCAATATAGTAGAGTTGTTAGTCCGCTGTTTTCTAACATAATTGTGCGCATCGGGTTACAAGCATGAAATTTCTACCACAGATAGAGTGTTCCACGGTGATTATTTTCAGATGTGGAGGGAAGTCAGATTTTCGTCCCCTGTGAGGCGGGAGAGTGGAGTGAATACGGCCAAGTATCCCTCTTTTCTTTCTTTATTGATGGTCAGTTAAGTCTACCAGGACGTGTTTGGTATCGTTTCCGTGTAAAACAAATATCAGAAATTCATTTTTTATTTTATTTTTGTATAGTTCTATATAAAAATATGGGTGTAATGGCCGAAAAGGTAAAAATCACAACAAGTTTTTTTATTCAGTGAGGTAAATTAGTTCAATTTCGTGATCATTTTCCAATTATTATTATTATTTCAAAAAGTTCATTTAATCTGGTTTCTAAAAATATATTAATGTTGGGCACTTCTCATACAAACAGTAGCTGAAAATATATCTTTACGTCGGCGTAACCAACGTAAATCTCCGAACGCATCCTATTTCGCTTCATTAAATACATTAAATAATGATTATTAACATGCTTTTACATATAATATTTACTATATACGTACCTAGAAAAACAAATTAATGTAATTAAAACAAATTTTTTTTTGCTAATGTATCACGAGCACGCGGGCTAATCTCAACATCAACAATTTATTTAAGTTACTGTTTGTATGAAGAGTGCCCAATATTTATATATTTTTAGAAACAAGATTAAATTTGCTATTTTGCAATATTTTTTTTAGTTGTAAATATTCAGGAAATATAACTAATTTATCTCCCTGAATAAAAAAAAATTGTTGTGATTTTTACAATTTCGGAAATACAACCATATTTTTATATGGTGTTATGAATAAATAACATAAAAAATGAATTCTTGATATCTGTTTTACACGAAAACGATACGACACAAGTCCTACTAGCGTTACCTGATCAGTAATATAAAAAGAAAAAGAGGACTCCTTTGTCCTATTCACCCCGCTTTCCCGCCGCACAGGGGACGAATCTGACTTCCTTCTACATCTGAAAATAATCACCGCAGAGAACTCTATCTGTGGTAGAAATTTGGTGGTTGTATCCCGATGTACACAATTTCGCGACTTAGCAAAATGTACTAGAACACGCAGGCTAGGATTAACATCAACATTTTTTTCAAGGTACTTTTTGTATCAGATGTGCCCAATATGTATACATTTTTAAAAACAACATTAAATTTGCTGTTTAGTTATATTTTTTTAAATTGTAAATATTCAGAATAGATAACTAATTTATCGTTCTGAATAAAAAAAAACTTGTTGTGATTTTTACCTTTTCGGCAATAAACCCAAATTTTTATATGAAACTATTCTTAAATAACATGAAAAATTAATAGCTGATATCTATTTTACACGAAAACGATGTCGCACAAGCCCTAATAGCCTTAACTGATCAGTAATAAAAAAAAGAAAAAGCTCCTCTTCACCCCGCTCTCCCACCACACAGGGGACGAATCTGACTTCCCTCCACATCTGAAAATAATCACCGTGGAACGCTCTATGTGTGGTAGAAATTTCATGCTTGTAACCCGATGCGCACAATTTCGCGGCTTAGCAACTCTACTAAATATAGTTTCCATTGAAAGTGCTTATAAGGCCTTATTTTTATAATTTTGTCCATATTTTTTTGACCAGTGGTTGTAAAGTTAGAGGGGGCACTATTTTTTGGATTTCTGGAGCGAATATTTACAAAACTGCTGACTTTATCAAAGAATATGTTTGAAGACCCCTATTATTTTTAAAAGACCTATTCAACAACGCCCCACACACTAGTGTTGGAACGAAAAAAAAACACCCACGCAAAAACACAACGTTCTAGTTAGTGGAACATCGTAACAGCGCCGGCGCAGCCGCGAATAATCACATTCCGCCGCCTCCACCAGCCTCCACTCTACAGCTACCCCAGCACTTTATACCCTGTTCCTGGTATTTTCCGCCGCGCCAGCGCCGTCTGCGCAGGATCCGCGCGCCGACCTCCGCCCCGCGGGCCGCGCTGCCCGCTCCGGCCGCTTCCGACCGCCATCTTGCCGGCGCTGACGGTTATGTTTTATTATCAGATTTATGCCTCAGTCTGTTACGATTTCAAATTAGGTAAGTACTTATACCTTAATCCTAAGGCTGGCTGGAAATAAACAGTGTCGTCACACGCAAGAACGGCTAATACATTACCTACACGATTTTTACAGTGGCATTTCTAGATAGATTAATTTATTTCAACGTACCGTAACATCGGGGTACTTTGACACTACAAGGTTACTTTGTCCACCCATGAAAACCCATTTTATATAGGTAAATAATATTTTTTTTAAAAACGACACCTAACGCTTATACAGAGACAGTTGAATCACGTGATGTTGTTTTAAAGAATTAAATAAGTCAATACAATGGTTTTTTTTTGGTGGACAAAGTAACCTTGTAGGGTCAAAGTACCCCAATGTTACGGTACCTAAAATAAAACGTAACGACGCGCAACGTTCAAGACAACCTAAATATGGTGTTATTTCAATATCAACATCGCATGTTTATTTTGAAATAGGACAGCTGAATAAACGGTGGCATTATAGTTATAGACACCGAAACGCGCCGCATTCTCCTGGTCCATGGTCAAGTGCCGGCTTTGTCTGCGGTCACGTCCGCCATTGTCGTCGCTGGCCGGCTCCGGCTCCGGCGGCCGGCTGCCCCGGGACTCGGGACTCGGGATGTTGTGTTGTTCCAACTGGACCGCGCGTGACTCGCTTGCGCATTTGCTTGCATTCACTGCGTAATTAGGGCCCCAGCTAATAATGTTTTGACTGGGGATTTTATTTTCATTTTAACGCTCTCATGACAGCATAATAGAATTCATGAATATTGAGCATGAACGGGAGCCTGTTTACTCGTACTTCGTGGATCTAGTTGGACCGGCTCGGCCACCTAGGTATCTGAGTAATAGCTTCGAATCCGTCGTAAATCAGCAAAAAGTGTAATTGTAGTCTAATTTAAATTACGTCGTAGTTAGTAATGCGGGTATGTATGTATGTATGTCACGAGCCTTTAACTATGGAGTCTCACCGTTCATTGTTCACTGTTCCTTAAAATCTAATGCAATGTAATGTAATAGTGTTAGGTTAGCTAATTTGAAATGCAAATAATAAGACGAATTCAAACAAAAAAATGCCTGAGTCCACTCATTAAGAATTCTCTATACAATAACTCTTTGCACATGACTTAATTACAATGAAAAAAGAGTGTTGCCGATGCCGTTGCCGTAGCCTTAGTTTGCCGCGGCTGTCGCTCTCGTGTCGGGCTCTACAGCCATCTTCGTTAGTGCCACACTTTATTAGAAGCTGTTTAATTCATCTTTTATAGATGTGCCTTCCTATAAAGGCCAATGCTGATGATAAAGTCCAGATTTGACGACGCCGTTGGCTCGGTTTGCCTACTAAGTCGGCGGTCCTGGGTTCGAATCCCGGCCTGGGCAAATGATTGTGTGATAAACTCCAAAATTTGTTTCTGGGTCATGGATGTTATATATATATATATATATATATATATATGTACCCAGAGTCGGTCCGAGTACTAGGTCGATTCGTGTAAGATTGTCCCTTACCTAGTATTTATTTTATTTATTTAGGGTTCGCGTATATCCTCTGGACTGGACATGTGCAAAGTTAACGATTTCAAGGCTTAATGTCATGTCTAGCCACGTATCCACTTAACGGCGTTCATTTTATAATTCTATGTAAGGAAATTATCATGATTCTTGCTAACTCTTGGTCATGGAAGGGCACCATGTTCGACAACGTATGACTGAATTGTATTACGATTGAATTTAGGTAGTAATAGTAACATAAGCTGCCTATGTTCGTATTCTACGCTCGAGTGTTAGAATTAGAACTGCAGCTAACATTTGAGTGCTGTTGGGCGGCTGGCGCTGACACGGCAGTGGGTGAGTATTTTTTCATGTCGCGGTTAATGCGAGGGGCGCGGCGGGTAACGATAACGACCGCGATACCATCGCCGCCGCGCAGGAGCCCGGCCCGGCAGGAAGGAGCCGGCCACGCCGCGCCGCGAGTTGTGTTGCGGCGCACTTGCGTCCTTCCGTCCCAGGCGCCCGGCGCGGCGCCGACACAGTTCCTTGCACAGGCTAAAACAGTCTTATGCCGTTTGATTCCGCGGCACATTCGTTTCGTCCATTAGCTATGAACGCTCGTCTTCCGTACCGCACATTCCAGCCATAATATCTACATGTTCACTTGAATTAATTACATTCGGTGATACATTAGGTTTGAGAAAAATGTACATTTAGGTACTATTTAACCGGTTTGGGTATCTCTTTAGCGAACAATCAAATAGAAAAATTACTGCTTCATTAAAGTTAAAACATCAAACTACCGGTAGGGCAGGCAGGAATAAAGTATTACCTAACTAACTAACTTACTATACATAAAGCCCAACGGCCAAAGTGGAAGTAGATCAAAAGATGTGGACATTTTTGTGATAAAGGAATGTGAATAAGTTATATGCAGCGTATATAAGTATGTGCGGGTTAAACGAAGACGATGTCCAAGATAGAACGAAGTGGAAGCAAAACGCTAAGTGGATGACGATTATGATGGAGCGTATAAGTACCTACGTCTACGTCTATTTCAGTAGTATTCATGTGGTTGCACCTATAATGGATTAGCATAACATTTTGAGTGTTGAACGGCTTGTCGAGACTGCGGCGACATGTCTTTGTGGCTTTGGGTCCGTCAGATGGCACCGTGACATGCGAGTTTGTGATCGGGCTGAAGGCGAAATTCGTAGAAAGAATGTGTTTGAGGGGGTCGTCTTGAAATGTGTCGTGATTGTAATCATATTTAATCGATTGCTTTCAAATACCTACTTCCTGATTAGTTTTTCTCGGGAGTCTGGCATTCTAAACCCAGGTGATTATATTCTGTTTGCTGGCGGCATGTGGCGTGTGGTGCAGCAGTGGGTGGCGCGGCGGGGGGCGGGGCCCGGCCAGCCAATCCTGTAACCGATACCCTACTTCTTCACCGCTCCAGCTCGAGCGAAAGCGCGCCCTGGCGCCGCCGCGCACGGTCGCTATTGCGACAACCGCGGGCGCTGATTGTGTAAACGATACCCTAGTTCTTCTCGTCGGCGTGAATGATTTTCAACCGTACAATTTGAGAATAAAAGTCCATTTCGGTTTGGGGTGGTTTGTAATGGATAGATTTAGTTTGGTGTCGTAAACTTTATGGCGTTAGTTATTGGGCGCAGGACGGGGCGCCGCCGCCCGCGCCCGCGGCTGCCCGACGCCGGCGACAGCTCACATCCACGAAGATTTATTACGGTTGACAGTTAGTGTAACAGGGACATTTCGGGATGGCTCATTTACAACTGGTCGCCAGACGCATTTCCACATACCCTTATACAAATCTAATAGCGGTCATGGCTCCTGCTCCCATACGACTTGATAGCGGCATAATAACATCGCGATATCATAAATTTCAAATTACAGTCAGTACCTACATATCCTGTCCTGTCATTTATTTGACCCAACAAAATCGACGTAAGTAAAGAAATTTCATCAACAAAAGAGTCCGTTAGCAAACAAATGTAGAAATAAGCACCTGACGCAGGAAGTCATTAGTAAATAGATGGCGATAGCGCCCCACTCCCCGAAATTACCAGAAACTGTGCGGAGTGAGTCCTGCCCGCGCCCGCGCCGCAAACACGACCTTACGCGTGCAGCCGACAGAGCCGGCCGCCGCCGCGCGCCAGCAAAAACAACTTTGCCGGCCAGTAATAACAACGTTATCGAATACCGCTCGAAACAAGAACGGAATCGTAACCGGAGCAGGTAAGATACTGTTTCGAAGCATACTCGATTCCCGGCCTGAATATGCCGTGGTGGTATCTTTTTATAAAATATGGCTCTGGCAACACCCTATTGACCGTAACCGTTATCTGACGCATCTCCGACCCGCCGGGGCCCCGCACGGGCCCCACGTGCCCTCGCGCTCCAAGCGGGGGCGCACGCAGCCTTCAGGAAAGGTTTTCTGCAGAGTGATTTCACCCTTATATTGTCAGTTTACACCACCACTCATTCGCACAAAGCGATTTGCTTCATCATTTCTATAATGCGACCTGCTAAGGAATGGAACTCGCTCCCATCGTGTGTATTTCCAAAAAAATATAATTTAGGTATCTTTAAGGTAACAGTGAATAGGCTATTACTGAACCGGCGAGCTATATCCTCGACCCCGTAGTCACTTTTCATCAGGTGATACTGAGGTCAATCGCCGGTCAGTTTGTGAATAAAAAAAAAGGTTGACCTCATCACCTCATTCATTACCTACTTGCATTACCTTCTAGTTTCTCGAAATGCGTTGAACTCAACCTATACTCTCTAGATTCTTTACTTACATCTAATCTTTCCTTGGGATTAAAAGATAATATGTATATCAGTTTAGGTACGTTAAGTTTGCACCTGGTAACTGAATGGCGTCGCGCGTCCGATACAAATGAGGTCCGAACTTAACGTAACCGGGTTATACAAACCGAGGTTTCGTTCTCGTCTGTTTCCTCTTCCAAAAGTTAACTAATCTGTACGAAGTTTTAGGAACTGAATGGAAAGGAGAGGTTGTTGTTTGTTGTTTCGATTTTTGCGCAAATTATCCAGACAAGGAATATATGAGGATTGTTCAACAAAAGGTCGCTAGATTTATATGGCAACAATTTTACAACCAATCGCAACCGCACTATACCTAGGTAATGACATTAGTTTAAATACCTGTCATGTCCCTTCCCTATGGTAACCTCGTAATATCATAATATAATCGAATGCACTCTTTTCATGACTGTTTTTCGTGTAGTTAACACGTGTACACTTCATTTATAATATCTAGACACGCAGCAGCGTGCCCAGCCAAGTTCACCCCAGGAGCTGGCGAGCAGCAGCCGTGTGTTACACGAACCCTTTGGAGCCACTTTTGACCCCTCAATAACTCCAAATCTATTTATCATAAAAACATGAAATTTGGCTTATGTATTTAGATCCCTTAGAACAACTAAAACCCCAAATTTCATAAATATAGGTGAAATAGTTATTGAGATATTAAAGTCCAAAAAACGACAATTTTACCACTGACTGACTGACTTAGTGACTAGTAATCAAAAACCTAACCCACTTCCAGGTGACCTAGAAAGGTGAAATTTGGCATTCAGCTTGGTAAATGTGGGGGTACACATAAAAAAATCGAAAAAAGTGTATTTTATTTTTTATTTTATAATTATTATTATTTATGCTTCTTGCCTCAGAACTCCATCATTTATTAACCGATTTGGAAAATTCTTTCTATGTTTTAAAGATGTACGTACTATAGCATAGCACACACACTCTCTCTCTTTCTCACACACACACACACTCACACACACCAGAATCCAACACATACTAACCGATTTGGAAAATTCTTTGTTTGTTTAAAAGACGTACACTAGAATAGCACACACACGAGTAGGTAATTAATAATGAAGTAATTTACACAATCATTATAATTTCTGTACAAAAAGTAAGTAATGATATCCCATCAAAAACATAAATGTTAAATGAGAGCAAAGTTCAATATCGCGTGCACTTCGCCGACAAAAGAAACATGTCAAATCTTGATTTTGAATTACACCCAAAGTAAAATAAATGCATTGAGTATGTCGCATGGCCTTGTATCTAAAAATATTAGGACAAAGAACCTGCTGGCGCCCATATAATAGATCTCAATTCTTTTGTCGGCGAAGTGCACGCGATATTGAACTTGGCTCTCATTTAACATTTATGTTCTTGATGGGATCACGTTCACGACTGTGAATGGTTTTCGCCATTTTCTTTGAATATTTTATTGATTTGTCATTTAAACAAACCACCACAAACTTACCACGAATGACGTTGTCATTGTTGACAAACCATCATAAAATCATTGCCAGTGTAAGAAATTAGTTCCAGTGAAATTCCGCAATATGGCGCATCCTCATATTATATTTCTGGTCAGGCTTTAAGTACTAGGCGTCTGTTTTTGGGCTTATCCGCCGCAAACCGACGCCTGGTACACCAGGCGAGAACGGGACCTCGATTTGTATGGAGCAGTGGTATATTTCCTCTTAATTCTCAGCTATTAGAAGCCGTGACCCCGCGCCGGCAGCGCCCCGCGCCCCGCACCCCACGCCAATCAGGCCGGACCCCAAACGCAAAGCCAACAGCAGCTCGCGAGAGGGCGCCTCCGTTTGTTAGCTTTCCAAAACCAACAATCGTGATTAAATCGCGCGTGCACTAATAAAATAATAAGACTGTGGCTAGCGCGGGGTTACATGCCGCCGCCACGCTCCCTGCACCTCTCGTAGGTACGAGACGGATCTGTGACTTGACGGATACGTAACATGATATATATTGGTGTCCTATCTCAACTCTGAAACATAGTTTCCCATCTGTAATGTTTCGCCGAATTTTCATTTGTCAGAAAGTATTTTTTTCCTGAAACCCGAAATATTTTCAGGACTTTATAAACATCGTTTTAAAGAACCCATTAGGTTAGGTTCCGTTTTTTTTATAATTATTGTGAAATATGAACAGTTTTCGAAAAAATGGCTTTCAGACAAATAAAAATTTGACGAAGCGTTACAGATGGGAAACAAGAAATCGGACTTTTATTGGATACCGTTATTCGTAAGTTCATAACTACTCTCCAACTTTCGCCGCAATGTCACCATTTAACTAAAAACGTTTGACAATTCCACAGTTCTCAAAATAGTCGTTTTAAATAACATACAAATGTTTTTTTCACACTAAACTAGGTCGATGCAGAGTCAGCCACCGGCTAAGCTTGCACCATAAATTGGAGCGGAGTTTTTTTTTTTTTCGAAATTTTCTCTTCGTCACGACCTAGCAAAATTTAATTTGTGCATTTTAAAACAAAAATTTCTAAAATCGGTTGAGAACTCGCTGAGATCTGCGCATTGTTACAAAGTCCATTCGAGTCGATCCATGGGAGCTTCGCTCGCTTCGCTCGCTCCGCTCCAATAATTTGTGTAAGCAAATAACAAATTATTTACTTGACAAATCAACGATTGGCAAAGTACCTACCTTACGTCTACCTTACGTTTAATAAAAACACATTCCTTGATATATGATTTTATGTAACCGTTGTATAAGAGGGGGCAAAAAACGCGAGTGGCATGGGTTCGCTACGCTCACATCGTAAGAAAGATGCCACGAGCGTTTTTTGACCTACTTATACAACGTTGCATACAATACTTTTTCTACGACTCGACATTTCATAAATAAAATGCAAATAAACAACGAAAATAATTACATGTTCCCGCTTGGAATCAACAAAATAAAAAAAAAACATAGTCTCCGATACACTTTTTTTTTATTCACGTCCATCTGTCAATAAAATATGAACTTATACATAAAGGTATACTTTCACTATACTAAACATCTGTCAAAAAATAATATGAACTTATACATAAAGGTATACGTTCACTATACTAAACATCCATGCACTGAAGATAAAACTTTTCTTTTAAGTTGGCAGCAATGCCTTACAATAAGTTTTTTTTTAAATTGAAAAATTGTGTGAATGCAGCTGTTTATCTTGCAATCTGTGGTACTAAGTGATGCTTTTTTGGCGACATTATAACATCGTTTAGCAGTGTTTTTTGGGCAGTAGAGTATAGACTTTTACAGACTTTCATAATTTATGTCCTTATATTAGAGTTAGTAACTATATAAATGACAGAAAAAAGTACTGGAGTAGAAAAAATACTTTAAGTACCTATAATTTATATCTAAACTCTTTCATTTACCAGTAAATGTAGCTATGTTATTTTATAAATTTAATTCATTTGACCATTGAGCGAAATATAAATATTCAAATACAAATACAAAAACAAGTACTCTTTATTGCACACCTCATAAAATATACAGGAGAAATACAATGCAAGACATTACAATTAGAGGTAAACAACAGGCGGTCTTATCGCTAAAGAGCGATCTCTTCCAGACAACCTTGAAAAAAATAAGATTTTGTTATTAGGCGGTGCAAAAATCGGAAAATAATAATAATAATATACCTACACATAAAAAACAAATAAATACATAAATATAATATACAATAAATACATACATATACATTCAGCCAACAGATAATAGAACCATTTGATTAAATTACGAATTATGAAAGGGATAGATAGTGTTCTTTCAGTTGAGTTATATTCGTACTGGTTAAACGGTGTTACTTTTCATACCATAGACTTCTTATATATTTTCCTGTGATCTATAGATATGGAACAATTTTCTGTATTTTTTTGAAATTTTTAGGCTCAGTATTTAAGGAGGTAAGGGGTGTGCCGGGAACTCGTATATTTTCACCGATTTTCATAAATAACTTCAAAACTGTTAAATTTAAAACTACGAAAAATTATATTTGCGATGCCCATAACGTACCCTTTCATTTGATAGGTCACACGATATAGTTTGCATATTTTTTTCTAATTTGCGCCCTAAACTGGCCCCATATTTAAAATTAATTGATTTACGTTACGTTACGTTACATGTCCATGTTTGGGTCATCAATTTACATATGTGTACCAAATTTAAACTCAATCGGTCCAGTAGTTTCGGAGCAAATTGGCTATGACAGACGGACGGACAGACACAGACACACGAGTGATCCTACTATAGTGGTTCCGTTTTTCCTTTTAAGGAATCTTAAAAAGGGCCTTCCCTACTGAACGTAACATCACGTTCAAAACTTCGAGGTAATTAAATAAACATTCTTTGAACGCGATTAAGTCCCTTTTTAGGGTTCCGTAGTCAACTAGGAACCCTTATAGTTTCGCCATGTCCGTCTGTCCGTCTGTCCGTCCGCGGCTTAGCTCCGTGATCATAAGTGTTAGAAAGCTGAAATTTGGTATGAGTATGTGTATGTATCACGCCAACATAACGGTAAAATAAAAACTAAAAATAAACTTTTTTTCGGGTACCTCTCGTACACCTAAAGTGGGGGTGAATTTTTTTTTTCGTTCCAACACTAGCGTGTGGGGTGTTGTTGAATAGGTCTTTTAAAAACAATAGGGGTCTTTAAACATAATTTTTTGATAAAGTCAGCAGTTTTGTAAATATTTGCTCGGGAAATCCAAAAAGTAGTGTCCCCCCTCTAACTTCTCAACCACGGGTCAAAAAATTATGGGAAAATTCATGAAAATAAGGCCTTAATTATTATTACTTTCAATGAAAACTATATTGAATAAAATCGGTTGAGCCGTTTGTGAGTTATCGCAAAATTTCATAATTTTCTTTAAAATGACGTAAGTGCCGCGCGGTGTTCTTATACTTCGAACGTTACACATATAAGTTAAGTACCATACTGCATTAAAACATTCCGCTCAATCTGGTGCGTATAATCGATAACTTCCAGAAGGTAATAAGTAATTACAGTTACTTTGGCGTTTACAACCTTTTTATAGCTTGAAATCTTTCTCGTAATTTAAATTTGATTTTATTGTCTATTGTGAAGGATGGGCAACTACGGAACCCTACACTGAGCGTGGCCCGACATGCTCTTGGCCGGTTATTGTTAAAACAATGTGTAAAAATTGTACCTACAACTTTTTTGCGAAATGATATATAGTAAACCATGGAATCATACATTTCTAATTCACAGCTAGACAAACGACGGTAACAGGTCATTTAAGTACAAATTCCAATATGCATACCTATAAGACTGAGATGTATAATTTTGTCAAAATGTACCTACAAGATGTTTGTGGCAAAGATCATTTTGTCTGAATATTTTCAGGGCAAAATAAGCCTAATAGTCTAAATTTTTGTTTTTAAATTTGGACTCAAAAAATGCAAAAAAGAGTTGTTACCATGACACGGGTGTCAGGCTGAAAGGCGGGCTCGGGCGCCTCGTCTCCGCATACAAACCCGCGCTTGCCGCAAATTCGATTACAATTAGCGCGATGAATAATTCAGCCGCAAACAGCAAAGGGTTGATTGCTCGCTGTTTGTCGCCATCGCTGCATCGCCACTCATTTGCCTTCTAACGAGACGAGCGCCGAGTCGAGCCCGCTCGCTCGCTCGTTAGGTACTATCTAAGTACTGTACCTCAGACCATATGGTCTGAGTACTGTACAGTCAGCCGGTCAGTCGCACTATGTACTCTACACTCGCACTACTACCTACCTACGCTCACGAGAAAAATAATTGCATCACCGCATTTTTTCATCATTCATTACCGATTAACTTTGTAAACGATTTTATTCAATAGGTATAGTTTTCATTGAAAGTACTTATAAGGCCTCATTTTCTTAAAATTGATTTTTTGACGTGTGGTTAAAAGTTAGAGCCCCCCCTCTTTATGACGCTTTTTTTTTATTTTCGTAGCGAATATTTACAAAACTGGTGACTTGATCAAAAAATAATGTTTGGAGACCCCTATTATTTTTTAAAGACCTATTTAACGACACCCCACACACTAGTATTAAAAAACGAAAAAAAAATTCACCCCCACTTTAGGTGTGAAAGAGGTACCCGAAAAAGTTTATTTTTTGTTTTTATTTTACTGTTTTGTCGGCGTGATCCATAGGTATACATACCTACTCATAGCAAATTTCAGCTTTCTAGTACTAATGATCACGGAGCTAAGCGGCGGACGGACGGACAGGCGGACATGTGGAAACTATAAGGGTTCCTAACTAGGAACTTTTTTTTAGGGTTCCGTATTCAACTGACTACGGAACCCTAAAAACAGGTAATAAGTAGGTACAACAAGTTAGGTTTGAAAGTCATCGAGTTGTGAGGGCATCAAGGCGACAGTGGCTATTGTACAAAATAGAGACAATTTTCAGTCAGAGGCACGGCACAGGAGTCTGCGAGTTTGGATGATCATAAAAACCGCTGACGGACCAACAAAGTACGACAAATTATTATTAACGAAGACATGAGACTCGTAAATATTCTTAGACGGCGGTGAGATGTCAATTTAAATATAGCCGTGACGTGTTGACACTGTATTTAGCAGTTCATTACTGACAACCCTGCGGCTCCGGTTACCGGTGCCTGCGCCACGAGCGGAAGCGGGGGCGTAGCGTAGGGGGTAGCGAGTGCGACAACGGTCATAGGTGACGGCGTGAGCAGCGCGACTACCATCGTGGACGACGGAAGAGAGCGAGAGCGAAGCTACGCAACTACCATAAACGACAGCGGGGACGGGAATCATTTTATTATTATGGCTGACGTCATCGTCATATTGTGGGAGCTCCGTAATCACTAAGAGCGACCAGGGAGACAGGAGGGTCAAATCCTCCTCTCAAAAGGTTCCTTCACCCTTAGTTATATCTATCGGTCCGTTGTCCTCGCAACAGCGACAACAACCAACACGCTTGTGGTCGCTCGCCGCTCGTGGGCCGCACCGCTGCGCGCGCGCCGCCGGCTGCGTGGCGCCGGCGCCGCTTCCGTAGCTCACAACACAACACGCACGTTACACCAACACGCTTTTTGTCTACCAACCCGGCAGCGTGACAGCTCGCATTCTGACAGCGTAAGTTTATATCCTTGTATGCGAGTTAATAAGTAAGTGCTCCGTCCCATTCTTGGCGCATCTCAGGCTCTAGACTGAGAATCGACTACAAAAAGATATGTTTATACTTCGAGTGAATTTCGACTTGTGAGCAAACTAGATAATATTGTACCTATGTATGTATTATGTATATATTATATTTATCTCTGAATATTCCTTCAATATTCCTGAATTGCCCTTCAATTTCATGTATGTACCTAGAACAATAAGTCTCCAGAGTTTTCTCGTCAATAAGGAAACTTTGAATGATTATCCTTGAACAGGTGAAAAGTTTCGAATTATTTATGCATCGAAACATCGGAGGATTATTCAATAAGCTTGATGTAGTCCAAAAAATTATGCAAAAATTATATGATAATAAGCGAAACATTCGTCAAAAAATTGGGCAAGTGCGAGCCCGACTCGCGCATGAAGGGTTCCGTACCTATACATATATATAATCTATAACAAGTTTGTTGTATGGGAGCCCCCCTTAAATATATTTTTTTTTTTTTAGTATTTATTGTTATAGCGGCAATAGAAATACATCATCTGTGAAAATTTCAACTGTCTAGCTATCACCGTTGTTGAGATACAGCCTGGTGACAGACGGACGGACGGACGGACGGACGGACGGACGGACGGACAGCGAAGTCTCAGTAATAGGGTCCCGTTTTTACCCTTTGGGTACGGAACCCTAAAAAGGCTGAGAAAATAATATTAAGTTACTGCTGGAAGAAAAGAAGAAGTGAAGTGTAAGTTGAAGCTGTTTTGGTGAACAACATTAGTGACGAAACCAATTGCTTTTATGTCTTAATTACCATCAAACTATTATTTTGAATGCTGTGAAATAGAAATTCCTCGTAGTTATTATTATTATTTATTTATTTATTTTACGACGAACATTACGTACCTATAATCTAAAGCCCATGTGAGACTGTTATGACAGTTTGTCTACAGGAAGACTTATTAATAACTAAAAGTATAATTTATAAAAATCAGTATCAACTTCTTAAAGATATAGTTACGGTGTATCTAGTAAATGCTTTTTAGGGTTTCGTAGCCAACTAGGAACCTTTATAGTTTCGCCATGTCCGTCTGTCCGTCCGTCCGCGGCTTAGCTCCGTGATCATTAGTACCAGAAAGGTGAAATTTGGTATGAGTATGTGTATGTATCAGGCCGACAAAACGGTACAATAAAAACTAAAAAAATTTTTTTGGGTTCCTCTCGTACGACCTAAAGGGGTGACATTTTTTTTTCGTTCCAATACTAGTGTGAGGGGTGTCGTTGAATAGGTCTTATAAAAATAGTAGGGGTCTCCAAACATTAACTAAACTTTTTGATAAAGTCAGCAGTTTTGTAAATATTCGCTCCGGAAATCCAAAAATAGCGTCCCCCCCTCTAACTTTTCAACCACGGGTCAAAAAATTATGGGAAAATTCATGAAAATGAGGCCTTTTAAGTACTTTCAATGAAAACTACTTATACATATTGAATGAAATCGGTCGAGCCATTTTTGAGTTATCGCAACATTTCATAATTTTCTTTTAAAGGACGTAATTACTTTGGCGTTTAAGACCTTTTTATAGTGTTTAAAATCTTTCTCGTAATTTCAACCTCGGGCTTAAAACCGCTGTTTTAACCCCGTCTATTGTGAAGGATGAGCAACTACGGAACCCTATACTGAGGGTGGCCCGACATGCTCTTGGCTGGTTTTTTCAACTTTCTTTTAAATATCCGTTTATTTTTTTCGAGACGAATGTCCTCGGGTAAGCTACTCGTATTAAAATTTTATAGCAAGCGTTTTTTTTAGTGTGCTGTCTCCGTAATAGTGTTTAATCCTAGGCATATCAAACTTACCCATGGACACCGACCTCGTGCCATGTTCATGGGTAGTTCTGTACAGGTTATACTCTCCCGACTGTCGTAGTTGTTAATAGCCAGGAGGTATTTGTGTTTTAAGGTGACGGGAAGTATTTTACAAATTTGTAAAATTTTCGGTAATCATTTTTACAGTTTATTTTAATCTTTTATGGGACGAGAAATTTTAAAAATCTTAGTTGCAGGGATTCTAATTTATCTAAGTAAGTTTTAAATGTGAGACCATAACAGTGAAGAGCATACCCTAGTACAGAAGCTACCAACGCAAAGTATAATAAACATTTTAATGTGCCAATAGGAACTCTATAACTGAGTTGGTAAAATTTAGCTTGCAACAATCTTAACTTATCACAGATGTAATCTATATGTTGAGACCAGGAAAAACTATGATCTGTTTGTACCTACTCCTAAATATGTTACAGTTACACAGTCTACTTATCTATTAGATTACATTGGCAATTGACTAGATTACTATGCAGGCACTGATAACAATGGGCAACTAGCTGGAAAGTCGGATCTGGTATTTTCAGATATGGCGAGTGTAGGTATTACAAGTATATTACAAGTAGGTTGTTTTTCTCTTTTTTAACATTATACTTCCGTTGTCATGGGACCATTGCACAATTGCATCTATATCCAGTTGTACCTATAGACCGAGTCATTTCAATGTTGTTAGTACCTACTCCGAATTACTGAGCATACGAAATCCCATATAGCTAGGACTATTTATTAATAAACTTGACAATTTGCTTTTTCAGTTGACTACTAAATATAAGAAAAAGAAAATAATAAAGTACAGTATGTTAACTCATGGTTTTCATACACATGTCCACAAGCCGACCAGACTTAGCGAAAAAGAAGAAGCACTGAAGCTCTTCACAGTCTCTATCTACCTATCTGAGAACGACATGGCCCAAACTATGTCTCACACTCCTGACAGTGACACTGTTTCAGGGATGCGACTACCAAGATTTTAACTAGAAAAAACATGTACTTAGATTATTTTGTTCTAAACTTGAGCCGTTCACCTTATTAAAAATAAAAAAAAATATGAGTGTCGTGAATTCGTCAACATTCGTTGTTGTACCTACTTGTGCTGCGTTTTATGTGGACGTGTATTATTTGTACGTATATAAAATGCAGTTTAGTTCATTCATTCATAATTTAAGAGCTTCGCTCTTGTCGGTGGAGTAATCGCCACTCTTCCCTATTTCTTGATAGTGTTTTGGTCTCCTGATACGACATAGTACCCACTTTCTCTTTCACTTGACTAAAAAACGTAATTCTTGGTCTTCCTCTGCCTCTTTTCCCGTCCACTTTGCCTTCCAGGATGTTCACAAAGAAAGCATCATGTCGCATCAGGTGTCCAATCATCCGTCCTCTTCTATTTTGGATGGTTTTCAGTAAGCAACGGCCTTCCTTTACCATACTCAAAACCTCTTCATTGGTTTTCTTTTCCGTCCAGCTAATACTTTCCATTCGCCTCCAACACCACATCTGCAGTTTAGTATCTATTCGTAAATACCTAATACTTATTTATACCAACCCGTAATTCGCCGTCGCGGCTTGCGGCCGGCGCGGGGCGCGGCGCGCGGCCTGATCCAGCAACCCACTGATAAAAGAGACGCCGAAGCTCTCAGTTGGATCAACATCTTATAGCCTAATGTTTTCAATGTTTACAGTGATAACAATCGCCGTGTAGTGTATTCTTTTCGCCAAACACGTCCCGCTTGTCTGCCCTGCGCGCCTAAACAAACAGAGCAGCTTCCGCCATGACATTAGACGTTTTGCAAAAAATAAACATAAGTATTAAATTGCAGAGTTTATCTCAAATTCGGAATTCTCACGAGGTGGCGCCAGTTTTTTTTCTCAAATTGGCTCTTTGTGGTAAGTAAATAATAGTTTTAAACCTTTCTCCGAGTTTTTCAAGTGGCACGTATGATGAGGGCAGTATTAAAACAATAATATTAAATTTACTTTACATTAGTAAAGCAAAAAAATAACGTGGTAGCCTAATATTCTACTTACTTGCTTATTTTTTAATGCATTTAATCAGTGGCGGATTATCCTTAAGGCAAAGTAGGCACGTGCCTAGGGGCGCGAGGCTGCAAAGGGGCGCCAATGGGCCGCAAAGGGGCGCAAAGGGCTGCCAAGGAGCGCAAAGGGGCGCCGATGAGGTTTTTGCCTAGGGCGCTCTCGACCCTTAATCCGCCACTGCATTTAATGTTTCCAGGTGTCCACCCTCGCACCGGCTTGCGTCGTGTTGCAAAATAATATTTTTGAAATGAAAAAGGAAACGTGGTAATGAACTCGTCATACTTAATTAGAGTGAGTGGTCACGTAATGGCCGCGCTGTGATAGAGGGGTCTGCTAGGTGACAATGACAATCTTTTCGAAGTAATCTGACATGGTCAATCTTCTGAAACAATGTTGTGTCTGTTAGCTTGCACTTCGAGTAGGACAGGAAGGGTCCGGGTCCGTCATCCTCTTTTCCCAGTAAAAAAAATGATGCAAGCCTCATCTATTAGTTTGGATTAGCATTGATTAATACTTTTCCCTCTTGATAATGTGAGCTAAAACTGTGCGCGACGACGGAGGTGCGAGGCGAACAAATAGAGTCATGTGCCTGCCAGCTATTTAAATATCGCCATAAATCCGCCAAAATCAGCCCGACAGGAGTTCGCGCGGATTCTTTGATCACTGCACTCAGTCACAAAAGAATTTTTCCTTTGTGAGTATCGGCGATGATTGACGGCCTATTCGCAGCGCGAGGTCGACCGCCGGCCCTCTGCGCCCTCCGAGCCCGCGCGCAAGCCAACTTCACCCTTACACTCGTACAAACGAAGCTGAAGGATCAACGTTTCCTCGCGCAGCGATAACGTTGTCGATGAGGAAAGAAACAAATGAGCGTTTACGATATTCCAAAGCGAAACCGCCTCATTCTGGACCGAATTCCTCCCGTCGTAAGATTCACGGGTCGCTTCTTCCGACGTCGTTATAGATGTGCGCTAGTCTAATAAGTGTAGAGGCTTCGTCTTTGGAAAATGAGTTTCCTTGCGGCGGCGGCGGCGGGCGCGGGGAGTAATTGTCGCGGGATCAAAGCGGCGGCTCGTCGCGGAAGAAGGGTGTAAGCGCGGTGCGCACCCGACGCACGTGCGCCTTTCTGCGCTCGCGCACAGCCCTCGGCGCGACGGGCGCGCCCGCGTAAGGCTAGGCAGCGTTTGGTCGCTCTGCTCTCGAAAGGCTATCAAATCTAACATCTACCTACATGAAAAAAGTTTCCAGAGTTAGACAAAATAGTAATTAGTAAATTAATTAGGTAGGGACGTACGTCTACGCACTACTCCGTCATTTATGAGTCGATTTGGAAAATTCTTTTTTTGGTTCATGAGTAGACATCTCCAAATTAGTCCCATTAAATTTTGGTGAAGATCTGATGATGAGATCCATGAGGAAACGAAGGAATTCCTTAAATATTATGGGCACATCTATGGTGATTTTGGTATTTATTACAAGAGTTCTATCATTTACACCCGAAAATCAATCACCATTTGGTGCAGCGAAACTAATAATGAAGACACAAGCCACCAGTTAGTACTGATGAGGGCTCAACCAACTAGTGTTATTTATTTCACGGATCTTAAGTCGATTTGGACCGATTTTAAAAATTATTTTTTTATTTGAAAGAGTATGAGGTGGTCCCATTATTTATTTATTTATTTATCGTAGGTATGGCATTATAACCTAGTTGGGATCTGATTAAGGGATCTCAGGGAAATCGAGGGCAACCCTCAAAACTTTATAGGCACTCATAATGTTTTTCATTTATTTTTTAAAGCTATTTTATGGTAGTCGTCATCTTCCTATGCTGAGCTGATGATGGAAGGTATAACTCCTTAACGGTTAGGAGTTTAGGGTATAATTCAAACGAGATGCATGCCAACAAGACCTCCTCGATCACCCTGCCATAAGTATTTTATTTGAATCACTAAAAATAAAAATAAAAAATTGGGCAAGTGCGAGTCGGACTCGCGCACCGAGGGTTCCGTACAAACACTTTTCATCCTTAAGTGGTTAAGTTAAGTTTGCACCTGGTATGTATAGCGCCCCATACAAATGAGGTGCAAAGTTAACGCAACCAACCCGTTTGTTGTATGGGACCCCCCCTTAAATATTTATTTTATTTTATTTTTAGTATTTGTTGTTATAGCGGCAATAGAAATACTTACATCATCTGTGAAAATTTCATTTGTCTAGCTATCACCGTTCTTGAGATACAGCCTGGTGACAGACGGACGGACGGACGGACGGACGGACGGACGGACGGACGGACGGACGGACAGCGAAGTCTCAGTAATAGGGTCCCGTTTTTACCCTTTGGGTACGGAACCCTAAAAATTACTAAAAAAATAGCCGACTTCAAAAAACTAAAAGCCAAAATCACTTTTTGAAGTCGGTGCCAAACCTCACGTAAACTATAATATTTAAATATGGAACAAAATACTCGTAAATACCAAATGGTAATCATTATGAAAGGCTTTATGCGCGGCATCTTTTTCATATTTAGTTACAATTGAGGTTTTGTACCGACTTCAAAAAGTAATTCAAATGTAATCTGTACATGCACGGGTTAAGTATTTTTGGCTTTTCAGTTTTTTGGAATGGGTTCTTTTTCTGTTAATTTTTTTATTGATTATCGTTCTAAGAAGTAATAATAATAATAATAATAATCCGCTCAGCACGCTGCTGAAGGATTCAGGACTAGGTTGCCGGCTTCGAAGAGGAGGTGAGGTCATTTCTCATCTGCTGTACATGGATGATCTTAAGCTGTATGCACCAAAACGCCAGGATCTGGTGGAACTACTGGAAGTAACAGAAACCTTCAGTAGTGCCATCAAAATGGAGTTTGGTGTAGACAAGTGTGCGGTCATGCATGTACAGCGGGGGAAAGTCGTAAATTCTGCGAACTTACAGCTTTCTGAGACAATGTCCCTCAGGTCTATCTCCGAAGTTGAAACCTACAAGTACCTTGGTATGTCACAGTCATTGGGTATTGCGGACGGAGACATTAGACAGGCCTTGAAGGAGCGTTTCTTTTGTCGTTTGACAAAAGCACTTAACAGTCTTTTGTCCGGTGGCAATAAGGCGCGCGCCTTCAACGCTTGGGTGATGCCTCTACTCACTTACTCCTTTGGCATACTAAGGTGGACTCAGACTGAGCTGGACGCCCTGGATACGAGGGTCCGTCAGCTGCTCACTACACATCGCATGACCCACGCACCCACGCTCGTCAGTTATGAGAATGTACATCCCGCGTAAGTGTGGGGGCCGTGGCTTTTAAACGCCAAGGACCTCCATAACCGCGAGGTGTGCAGTCTTAGGGAGTATTTCCTAAACAACGAGTGTGGGATTCATCGCGATGTAGTAGCAGTTGACAAAGGCCTCACCTCTCTCTCCTTAGCGAACGAGAACTGGCGCAGACCAAAGGTGCTTAGCACCGATGACCGCAGGGCTGTATGGAAGAGCAAGGAGCTACACGGGCGGTTCTACAAGGCCCTTACGGGGCCCGATGTGGATCTGCTCGCGTCGGTGAACTGGTTACGCTTCGGGGATCTCTTCGGGGAAACCGAAGGTTTTGTCTGTGCAATTGCGGACGAAGTAATGATGACGAACAATTACCGGAGATATATCCTGAAGGACGGTACGGTCGACATTTGTCGGGCATGCCGCCGTCCCGGTGAGTCACTCAGGCATATAATCTCCGGTTGTTCTCATCTTGCTAACGGCGAGTACTTGCACAGACATAACCAAGTAGCCAGGATCATTCACCAGCAACTTGCTCTTCGATACGGTCTTGTGGGGTCTGAGGTGCCGTACTATAAGTACGCACCGATGCCAGTTCTCGAAAATGGTCGTGCCACGCTCTATTGGGATCGATCTATCATCACGGACAGGACTATTGTAGCCAATAAGCCTGATATCGTGTTGGTAGATCGATCTAAGCGCCAGGCAGTGCTCGTCGACATCACCATCCCGCATGACGAGAACCTCGTGAAGGCCGAGAAGGACAAACTCAGCAAGTACCTTGACTTAGCTCACGAGGTGACCGTCATGTGGGATGTTGACTCGACGATCATTGTCCCGATAGTCGTTTCGGCGAACGGTCTTATAGCGAAGAGTCTCGACAAACATCTTAAGAGACTCTCGCTAGATGGCTGGATCAAGGGCCAGATACAGAAGGCGGTACTCCTGGACACGGCGCGCATTGTCAGGAGGTTCCTCTCTCTGCAGCCCTAACCACCGGTAGCCTGGGCCCTGCCCCGCTGCCGGCGGCACCCTAGGTTAGGTTTTTTATAATGTGTTTATATATTTTGTAATTTCTTTATTGTATTTTACTTTTGATATAACTTTATTGTAAAAAACCTAACTTAAGATTTTAAATGAATAAAGGAGATAATAATAATATGTTTATTTGCAGAAAATGGGTACTATCAATTCAATGGGTATGGGTAGTATCCGTGGTGTTGTGTACTAAACAATGTAAATATGACATAATATCTAATCCGGTACGTGGAGTCGGCACTGTCTGTCTGGACTCTGGACGCGACGAATCCGGCCCGCGCACGGGGAGCGACCCGCGCGGCGCCTTTTGATTGTTTCCCAGTTTTTGCCACCTGTCGCGCGGCGGTTATTTACGCGTCGTCGCCTCGTTACCGTGTCGTCGCGTTGACAGCGACACCTACACTCCGCATCCCGCACCAGACTTGATGATAATTACTCCGGTCCGGCGTCTAACCACGCTACTAAACTGAGTAAGGAGTGGGTGGTGTTATTCCAGCTGGTAGGGCAGTCGGCAAACTGCGGCACATCTCGTGGTGCCAACGCAGCACGCAACAGACCTACATTAGTATCGTATAGGCCTCCCTGGCAGCAATGACCTCTTCATTGGACGAAAATTTCTTTCCACCGAGCCATTTTTTGAAATTTGGGAATAGGAAGAAGTCACAGGGAGCCAGGTCTGGGGAATAGGGCGGATGAGGCAGCAATTCATAATGTAATTGCTTTAATTTGGAGTCTGCGATTCTTGAGGAGTGAGCTGGTGCATTATCATGATGAAAGAGAACTTTTTTCTTATTTAGATGTGGTCTCTTTTTTTCAAAATGGTATCAAATTCTTGCAATAAATTAGCGTAATATTGCCCGGTTATCGTTCTTCCTTTTTGTAAATAATCAGTATGGATGATTCCCTGCGAGTCCCAAAAAACAGTCGCCATGACCTTTCCGGCCGATGGAACGGTCTTCGCCTTCTTTGGAGCTGATTCCCCCGGCAAAATCCACTGTTTAGACTGTTCTTTACGTTCTGGGGTATAGTGGTGTATCTACGTTTCATCAACAGTCACAAAACGCCGAAGGAACTCACCCAGACTACTTTCGTACTTATCTAAACAGTGCCTTGAAATTTGCTTCCGGGTGAGCTTTTGTTCCTTGGTGAGCAAACGCGGCACCCACTTCGCCGAAACCTTCTTCATGACTAATTTGTGTTCTAAAATGTGCTGCACGCGTTTCATCGAAACATTTACAATGTCGACAATTTCTCTAACTTTTATTCGGCGATCGCTTAATACAATATTCCGATTTTTTTTTACCATATCACCTGTGGTCACCTCAACAGGACGTCCTGGGCGATCTTCATCAAAGATGGACGTTCTGCCTCGTTTAAATTCATTGTACCAATATCTAATGGCTGTCATAGAAGGAGTATGATCATTGTAAACATCTTGCATATGTACTTTTATTTCATCACAAGAATTTCCTTCCAAAAACAGAAAACGAATTACAGAACGATACTGCTCTTTCTCCATTATTGCAATAACAACGCGAACTCCGTCGTAAAAAGCCGTTAAAAGAAAAAAAAAACAAAAGAACGCTGTATTTTTTTTTTTTAATTTTCTATTCCATAAAGGATATGCCTAAAAAGTTCGTATACATAATTTCAGCCAGTAACAAGAATAACTTTTTAAAACGTGTATTTATCAAACAACCCTCGTACATCATATGTTTATTTTTTTATTTCTCATTTTCTTATTTTAGAAGTTAGAGGGGGGGGGGGGACCAACTTTTTTCCACTTTGGTTTGGAAGCGTCTGTCACGCAAACTATTCGGTTTAGAAAAAAAATATTTCAGAAACCTCGATATCATTTTTGAAGACATATCCATAGATACCCCACACGTATGTGTTTGATGAAAGTTCTAAGTATGGGGAGCCCCCAATATTTATTATTATTTTTTTATTTTTGCATCAAAATCTTAATGCGGTTCACAGAATACATCTACCTACCAAGTTTCAACAGTATAGCTCTTATAGTTTCGGAAAAAAAATGGCTGTGACATACGGACGGACAGACGGACAGACAGACAGACAGACAGACATGACGAATCTATAAGGGTTCCGTTTTTTGCCATTTGGCTACGGAACCCTAAAAATATATAGGTATAGGCGGTAAACTCATACCAGATGGGTCTAATACCAATGTAAAGTAAAGACATGTTCCAGAAGAGCATTCATTATTACTTACTTCATTAAAGAAATATCTACAAGCGGTTCACTATGACTATGAGGCTTGTTGTGGAGAAAGAACCACCAAAAGATAACTTCTGCCTTTCAACTAGGATATACCTACATTTAAAAACAAAATCTCAACATATACCACTTTTACCACTATTTTTGTTTTACACCGTTCGAGGTCCAGGGTTTCCAGTCTTGTGTCTCGCTTGATCCTTGATGAATGTAAAACTGGATCCCAAGCCGGTGGCAATGACAAACCGTCTTATCTATTGAAATTAGGATATTTTTTGAAACGTCAGGGAGGCTCAACTCAAATAATTAATATCCGCGATAGAATTCTTTTAAAATGTTTTAAATAAATAAATGTGTGTAGGAAACCGAAGATAATATTTTCAAATACCTAGTGTTCAGTTTTAACTATAATTTGATAAATTTATTATAACATTTATAACACAACCCAAAATTATTCTTCTTAAGTATAAGTACCAACTAGTTTTTAAATTATAAAAAAATGTAAGAGCAGCGTTATCTTAGAATCGGCCTGACTGAATTGATATGACGTCACCTTGTGGAAAATTAGACGGTCATAACAGACAAAAAGAACAGTGATAAAATTTCTATACTAAATGTGCCTTAATAGTCTGATTAACTCCACTACCCAAAGGTTGTCTGGAAGAGATCGCCCTTTAGTGATAAGCCCGCCTGTTGTCTACCGTTATTAAAAATATTGTTTCTGTGTTCAATTTGTAAACTTTATTTTTGATGTGCAATAAAGCATTTTGTATTGTATTGTAGTCTGATTTTCTGCGTTGTGACAACTGATCGCCTAGGTACACTTTTTTAGTTTCTTATATTTTTTTTTTGATCATATTGAAAATGTAAATATGTGGTAATACTTAATTTACTATCTTTTATTCGATAATATCGATAAAAACCGTGGTTAAATAAATGAAATATTGTCAATACACCAAACCAACCAACACAGATACACTACACGGCACGCTGTTCTACACATACCCTGATCTGGATCCACGGAAGATCAGCGTCGTGGTGCTCAAGAGTGCTATGACATATGCTGAGTGGACTCCATTTTTGCAACCAGAACACCGTTTAGCTCATAGAATTACTATAGAAGTATAGATTGTTTTAAGTTAAATTTAATATAAAAATGTAATTCAATTATTTAGATGTAAAATTTCAATGTAATTGGTTTGCAAAATAAATGTATCTTCTTCTTCTTAATTAGAATTGTGCGTATTTCTTAAGTGCTCGAGAGGAGCGGAGTGATCGTCTGTCACCGACAACATCACGCGGGCGGCGGGCGGCGGGCGGGGGGGGGGGGGGGGCGTATTGTTTAAAGCCGATCCGAAACTTGAGCGCGCTCCTATTTGCTCAGTTTAAAAGACACGTCAACAGCGTGGAATACAAGGGCTGGCGACTAGAACTTCTTAAAAATATATGCAAGCTTTTGCTTTTTAAGAAATGAGAGATAATTACTTAAAATTAAGGTTTTCCCAGAAAAATAACGACTTACGTTCGAGTCGAGATGATTTTTAGGGTTCCGTACGCAAAGGGTAAAAACGGGACCCTATTACTGAAACTTCGCTGTCCGTCCGTCCGTCCGTCCGTATGTCACCAGGCTGTATCTCAAGATTTGCACCTCATTTGTATGGAGCGCTATACATACCAGGTGCAAACTTCACGTGACCACTTAAGGATGGAAAGTGTTTGTACGGAACCCTCGGTGCGCGAGCCCGACTCGCACTTGACCGTTTCTTTCTTTTTTAGGGGCTACCGCGCCGCTGTTGGTGAATTGTGCTTAGCACCTATTTCGGTTGTTATAAGTTTACAAAATTCCCAACCTTGTGGGGTTGGACCTTTTAATACTTATGCATAATAGACAATATATCTACTAGGTACTTATACTTTAATTTGACTTCATCACTAAAATAAAATAAGTTAATAAAAAAAGCAATTGGGTCGAAATTTAGTTTGGTACTACTTTAAAAATAGTTTTGTATGTAATGAGAGTGACAGCCCTGCCCTGACTATACTGACGGTGTAGAAATGCGACACAGCTCGGAGTAGTGGGTGTTGTTTTAAAACACCTCATGACAAGGACGAGACGAACAAACAGGCGGGAGCGGCAGCGGGCAGCGGGCATGGCGCCCTTCACTCCCACGGACAAAATCAATGTAGGGTTTATCATTCTTTCCCAATTTTCTCATATTTTCCAGGGCAAATGCGTTTTTCACCGGAATCCAAGATTTGGCGCTAACAAATTCTGGACTCCTGGGAGCTACTGCCACGTGCCCCGTGACCCTCGCAGCCGTGGATCCGGGTGGCGGGAGCACGGGTATGGTATGGTCCAGGTTTTCCCACGAATGCAACAGTTCTTTAGGTGCCCGTTAGGCCCATTTGAATATGATCGGAACAAAGTGTCAGGTAATCAGGTTAAGTACTGACTTAGTGCCTGCCTCTTTTTAGGGTTCCGTAGCCAAATCGCAAAAAACGGAACCCTTATAGATTCGTCATGTCTGTCTGTCCTTCTGTCCGTCTGTCCGTCTGTCCGTCTGTCTGTCCGTCCGTATGTCACAGCCATTTTTTTCCGAAACTATAAGAGCTATACTGTTGAAACGTGGTAGGTAGATGTATTCTGTGAACCGCATTAAGATTTTGATGCAAAAATAAAACAATAATAATAAATATTGGGGGCTCCCCATACTTAGAACTGAAACTCGAAATTTTTTTTTTCATCAAACACATACGTGTGGGGTATCTATGGATAGGCCTTCAAAAATGATATCGAGGTTTCTAAAATATTTTTTTTCTAAACCGAATAGTTTGCGTGACAGACGCTTCCAAAGTGGAAAAAAGTAGGTCCCCCCCCTCTAACTTCTAAAATAAGAAAATGAAAAATCTAAAAAAAACATATGATGTACATTACTATAAAAACTACCAACGAAAATTGTTTTGAACGAGATCTAGTAAGTAGTTCTTTTTTAATACCTATTAATACCTAACTTTGCACCTAATTTATATGGGGCGCTATACATACCAGGTGCAAACTTAACTTAACCACTTAGGGATGGAAAGTGTTTGTACGGAACCCTCGGTGCGCGAGTCCGACTCGCACTTGGCCGGTTTTTTAAAGTACTTTGTCTTTCGTCCACCAGTAAATCGAATGATTGAAAAGAGTAGCCATGTTGGATAGATCAATCAGTTGCTAGAATTTTTATATTTTTCGTTGCGAAAAATGTCCGGTGCCCGCGTTCCCCATTGCCTGGTTCATAGGTACATATACTTACTATGGGATCGAGTCATATCATACCACTTTTCCTTCCAGTTCCAATCTCGGTCTAACCATACCAAAATATTAAATTTCCAAAGCATTGATCAATGTCGCGCCGTGCGCACGGATTGACAGGTGTCAACGTCAACTCTGACAGACGGCAGCTGTCATGCGCCACTAGCTGTAGGTAAAAATATGTGGATACTGAATACGACAGTTAATTATCATCGAAATGTCTTCAAACTACTTATAACTGGGCTTCCGGTTTGTGACTTAAGATGGCCGCATGCCTTTAAGTTTAGTTATTCGTTATTTATTCATTTTGGTTGTTCAATGTGTAGTATTGATAGCCTATTGTGCAGTGAACTAACGTATGAGTGAATGGTTAATGAAGAATTCAACTTGAAGCGTACATAGCCCTTCTTGGGTCAAGGCCCGGTAGACCGCGTGGTTTTTTGTAAATCGCTATCACTTTACAAAAAGCTCAACTCACCGTACAACGTTCGTCAACTTTGACACTGGCAGAATTGACCCAATGGGCAGTAGCCATTTTTTTTTTATATAAAATAAATAATAATAATACTTATAACTGTCTTTCTGCCTTACCTAAACAAAACTAATTAGGTTTACTAATGAATTAGAATTAAATTGTACACAAGCACATTCATCCTTTCAATTTGATTAGGTATCACTAATTCACGTTAACGAACAACGTAATGATCACATTTCACGATTGCATTTGGAAATAGGTGAATAATGTAAGACCGATATCAAAAGCATTTCACCCGAGTGTGTAAAAAAAATCTGTTGTCCTCAGGCCGCCGACACAAAGCAGCGGCCTGCCGTGCACCGCGCTTGCGTGCGCCGGCGACGCGGACGCGGCGGCGGCGGCGGCGGCAGCGCGCGAGCAGCGGCAGCGGCAGCGCGCGCGCATTGTTCTACGCCGGCTAATCGAGCAGCGGCGGAAGCGTCGAGTGTCGCGCGATCGACCCCAAGCTCTGCTGTCGCGGCTCTCGAGCGACTAACCTTAAAACAAGCCTGTCGACCGCGAGACAAAGCTCACGATCCTGCAGCCTGCGGCCCCGAATACGACGTCGCGAGGTTTACTCCTCATAAAGACGATGAACTGAATCAGAGCTGAATGGCATTGTCGAGGAAACCGACGAGAGTATTGCGCGTCAAAGACGCCGAATTGTATGCGTTCGTCGGAGTGCATGCGAAATTAGTAGCTGTGTTAAGGTTATCACGTTTCTGTAATTGGAGTTCCGCCCTATCCTAGACAGCCGCTCGGATAGTCGTGATCGACACTGGCGGAAACGGAGACCACGATATATGAGAGGGCACACCAATTTTCTCTAGTTCTAGCGTTTTGTCTATCCACTGACGATTTGATAATGTCTGTGCAAAGTACACCGGCACATTGTCGCAGTTGCGTCGCACTCGGACTGGAGCTGCCAGCGCATGTATTAAGCAAACATACTTTTGCCAATCGTACATGATCAGTAAAACAAATCAATTGCAAACAGCGTTTGCGCACTGAGGGTTCCGCTCCTAAATGTTGTTGGATACTATGACAATAATTATTTTCTTCGGTTTCGGCGATTGTCACGTCCCTGACGTCTCAGTAACTTTACAGTTAACTGTTGTCAAAGGTCGGCTGAGAAAAAACAATGGTAAAAGTTCACAGTCAAAGTTACATTTCGTGCACCATTCATGTCGGTGTCGCGGGCAACATTCACTCGGCTATTAAAAATTATCCTCATTATGTTTTAATACGGGATATTATTAATGGCACAGCAAACAAATAATCGCCTATCAATTTATTTTCATCAATTATAATACTTTTTACATCAAATTAATTAATGCACAGAAAATAAAATAAATGCCTAGCAAAAATTGTACTGCAGATAATTAGAAAATACACATCAGCACGACATTGCTTTTCATCTTAAAGAACCCAGTAGGTTAGGTTAGGTTTGTTTCATAATAATTCTGAAAATAAACAGTTTAAAAAAAAATGGCTTTCGGACAAATGAAAATTTGGCGAAACGTTACAGATGGGAAACAAAAATTAGTGTTTCAGATAGGTAATCTAATCCTGATCAAGTGATCACCTTTCAGAGCAGATCCGACTCAGCCTGATGGTTAGTTTAGGTTACTTTTTTTTTATATATAGGTATCCCTAAAAAACGCTCCATAATGTGCGGTAGTCATTATTAGCTATTCATTACTAAATATGCTTTACTTTTAAATAAATAGATGCACGCCAAAAATATAAATTATAGTATATTTAGTAACATTTTGAGTGCAATATTTGCTGTGCAATCAGTAATTTTGATATAAATTTTGATTATTTTGCATAGAAAAAGTTTTTTTTTGATGTGCGTTTAAATACTACCCTTTTAATACCACCGTGGACAGCGGTGATCGAGTGTTCATAATAACGTTATTATAATGCCATTATGCGAACTGCTCATTTTATTCCGCAATGCGAATTACAACTTACAACTTCAACCGATATATGTATGTGCATATCGGTTGTAAGTTGTAATATACTTTTAGCTACGCACATATCATTAGTGCTCCAAAATGCGTTCAGAAACCGTAGGAAATGACCAGCATTACTACAACCAATTTTACTATGAGAACTTTCTTATCTGTGGCAGTAGGTAAAATTTGTACTGTAATGTTATAAAGCTATCAATTTTTGTAAGGTTATGAGTTTAAATTTGGAACAGCTGTCAAAACTGAAGTAGGTCTCTATTCTAGTATCCATAGATATTAATATTGTTATCGATACGAAACGTCAATTCAGTATGCTTTTTTATAAAAACCGCACGACATTTGATCTCGAGTGACATGAGAATATGGATACATTCGTTTGTAGGTATATGATTTAGAAAAAAAAAACATTAGTCTTGACGGAGGTCCGAATTGCCGCCATTATTGTTGTCATTTGTTTGTTGGTTCTTTGCTGTTACGAAAGTAGAATTGAGAAAAGTTTATTGTAATTCACATTTTAGTTGAAAATATTGTTTCAATGTAAATGTAAATTACAACTATTACAATAAATAATCTGTTTATGTATTTGTTCAGATTTATTTCTTACTGCATTAGTATATGTCGTTTTTAGATATTTTACAGGTAGCACTAGTGGTGCCGGTCATTTCCTTATGGCTTCTGAACCCATGCATCTTAGAGTACTTATGATATGTGTGTAGATAAAGTAGTGTATACAACTGTACATAATTAGGCCTTAAAACACTCGTGTGATCCTATTATGAAACTCGCTGACGCTCGTTTCATAAAACCACACTCGTGTTTTAATGCCTCTCATTATGTATCAGTTGCATAAACTACTATTAAATACGCTAATTATCCTTATTATGTTTATTTTTGTATGCCCCTACATAATTATGTATGGCTGTATGCACTTTATCACGCATACAAACTATGTTGACAAAAAATAAAAAACAATACATGTGTTCAAAGGCAAACTTATCACTATAAGAGATTTCTTCAAATTACACTTTGAACAAATGAGAGAAAAAAGTTTTTAAAGTTTTAAAAAAAAACTAGACATTGAAGTGATAGACAAGCAAATTAAAACGCAAATTGTTACTTATAAATGGCTACGGTGCAATAACAAATACCAACAAAAATGTCTACTTTAATTAAAATAGGTGTTTTTAAAGGCCGGTTAATACCTGAGCGGCCCGTCGGTAGAGTTAGTCGCAGGCGTCGATATTCACAGTGTAATCGAAGGAAACGGGTGCAGTGGCAGCGTGTAATTTGGCGTATCATCTCACATTAAAGTTTCAGTCGACGGCGGCGGCGGCGGCGCGTGGCGCGTCATCAGCCGCCTTTGTGCGCGGGGGCTAGCCGGGGCTTGCGATTATCGCCGGAAGACTGATGTTCGGTACTGCAAGACCAACCACCTTTTCTTTCGGTACCTACAAACAACTAGCTAAAACAGACGTGTTGCGTTCCTTTAAGTTAATATCTGGTATCATTAAGTCCATAATCTTCTTATTCTGAGAAGCATGTACAGTTATCAGTCTCTGGTTAATTGTTTGTTAATTCTAATTTTCAGTCACATTTTTCAGACAGAACGGTGCAGATTTATATGCAAATATACTATATAAATATAAAATGGTATTTCGCTGTTGTTATTAATGCACGATTAGGTATAAACGATTGGAGGGAGAACTACACCGTTCAGTGTGATCACAATAATGTCTACCTACCCGTAATTTGCTTAGGGTTAATTGCAATTGTGATCTACCTACCTTACTAACGATCATCGGTTGCACGTTAAAACTAAGGAAATAACGATAATCGCTAGCGAAGTTCGTCGCGGCGATAATCGCCGGCGCAGGCGTCACGGCGCGCGCCGGGTGGGCCCGCGGTGTAATTGTCAAATTAGCGCGCAGATCAAAGGATTCGGCGATTTGACGCTTTTTGATAATGTGATAAGTTTCGCGCGCGATTACTCCAGGGCGGGGGCGCGCTGCTAGCGGCTTCCGGGATTTTTTCAAGCTTTTACTTAATTTGCAATGTATGTATGTGTACTACGTAGAAATAATTTTGAAGTTTGAAGCTGCCCAAGTCACTATTACTGAGTTACGCAACGAAGTCACCAGTTTGCGAAATAGTGCTCCAGCTCAGTCGGTAATAGCATCAAATTTCAAGAGCGACGACCGGCCCGCCACTATAAATGCCGAGTGTTAATTTGCGTGTTGCTGACACTGTACCTACTGTAAAAGGTGCCGCACCCGCCGCTCCACCGCCCCGCGCCCGCGCGCCCCCCGCGCTTGCGGCTGCCTCAAGTTTCGACGTCATACCAGCGTGCTTATGCTGACGTCGCCGGTCAGCCTGTCTGTTGCTGCTAATCGGGCTTCCTTGCTTTCTAAGGATGGCTTTAGTGTAACGAGGACCGTCGCGCGGATCGCTCCGCAAGGAGCGATATGTATGGCGCGTCCGCGCGGACCCGTCCGCATTATTCTAAAACGCTCCCTTAAGCTTAATACATCGTACCGTACGTGATCCGCGCGGACGGTCCGCGTGCGGTCCGCGTGACACTAAAACCAGCCTAAGGCATGTACAATACGGGTTTTCGATAAAGAAAAGTCCTCCCGCACCAATGTGGATAAGGAGGGATTCACACTGGTTGACGATGATTATGCCGGATACTGCATTTTATTATTCTATTATTATTGCTGTACTTCTATTATGATGATGTTGTATTTGACTTAATTGAATGATTATTATCTAATTTTATGTTCCTATTGACGATCATAATATCAAGATTCATGTAAATTAACTTAAAATAATTTATAATGTAATTTTTTATTATGAAGTAATTAAATGTAAATCTACTTGCGGAGCGGAACTCGCCCGCTGCAAGTGCGGGGGCACGCAGCGCAGCGCGCCACCCTCGCGAATACTTTCTCCCGGCAATTTCTCGTGCGCCCGGGCGGCGGGCTATGCCCGGGGTCGGTCGGGTGGCGGAGATCGCTCCCGCTGGCTAAGGTTACGGTAATTCTTCCATTCGCTTGATACCGGAGAACTGCTACTGGCATGAAACGGCCATGAAATCGGAAACAAATTATTCTTGCCCCAACGTATGATCGCTCATATACGAAATTAAATATAAAACACCTACCCTTCGACGTTAAGGTTGCAAAGAAAAGAACCTTCCTTTCGTATCTAAGTAGCTAAACATTATTTAATTTTATGTTATTTTATTAGTAATTACAAGAGAAAATTAAGAATGGCCGTAAAACATAGCACACGTGCTTGCAATAAAATAAATAGGTGAGTGGCATTATATACCACAAACACACTGAATAATATGAATACCTGTCCATGTCCATCTAAATATATAAAAGAAGAAACTGACTGACTGACTGACATATCAACGCACAGCCCAAACCGCTGGTTCTAGAGAGTTCAAATTTGGCACGTAGGTTTCTTATAAGGTGTAGGGGTGCACTAAGAAAGGATTTTTCAAAACTCACCCCTAAAGGGGTGAAATGTGGTTCCAAAGTTTGTATGGGGAAACAAGATTAGTTAGACTATTTTATTCGAAACTTCACAGGAGTATTTCTAACGATAAATGAAGTAAATACGTGTTTCAGGTTTTTTGCAAATTTAACCCCTAAAAGGGAGAAATGTGGTGACAAAGTCTGAAAATCAGCATGGTTATTGTTTTTATGGTTTATCGGATCGCTGATTACGAAAACCACAACGATTTTAAAATCCAACGAGGCGGACGTGAGTTACCATCTCGCCTGTTGGGGTGAAATGGGGTTGAAATATCTAAATACTAAACCGCTGGTTGTAGAGTTCAAATTTGGCACGTAGGTTTCTGATATGGTGTAAGGGTGCACTAAGAAAGGATTTTTCAAAACTCACCCCCTAAAGGGGTGAAATGGGGTTCCAAAGTTTGTATGGGGAAACAAGATTAGTTAGACTATTTTATTCGAAACTTTACAGGAGTATTTCTAACGATATATGAGTAAATACGTGTTTCAGGTTTTTTGAAAATTCAACCCCTATAAGGGAGAAATGTGGTGACAAAGTCTGAAAATCAACATTGGTAATGCTTTTATGGTTCATCGGGTCGCTGATTACGAGAACCGCAACGATATTTAAAATCTAACGTGGCGGACGTGAATTAACATCTCCCCTGTTGGGGTGAAATGGGGTTGAAATGTCTAAATACTAAACCGCTGGTTCTAGAGAGTCCATATTTGGAAACCTACGTGTCCTTATAAAGTCTAGGGGTGCAATAAAAGAAGCATTTGTCAAAAGTCACCCCCCAAAGGGGTGAAATGGGGGTCGTAAGTTTGTATGGGGAAAAAAAGATTAGTTAGACTATTTTATTGTAAACTTCCAAGGAGTATTTCTAACGATAAATGAGTAAGCACGTGTTTCATGTTTTTTGAGAATTCAACCCCTAAAGGAGGAGAATATGGTGACAAAGTCTGAAAATCAACAAGGGTAATGTTTCTACGGTTTATCGGGTCGCTGATTACCAATCCACCAAGCAACGGAACGTAACCGATGGAGACAACTAGTTGACGGAATCAGAAGGAGTCACGATCCTCAGCAGTGAGGGAACGAAGAGAGAGAGAGATTTTAAAAACAAACGTGGTGGACGTGCAATACCGTCTCGCCTGTTGGTTGAAATGACTAAATATGAGTATGGGTGTAATTTTTATGGTTTCTTGGGACGTTAATTACGAAAATACCACCGATTTTGAAATTTTATATTGTGGACATGAAAAATCTTGAAAGCATTTGCGCCAAATTGCAATTTAATCGGTCCAGTAGTTTTGCAGCAAATCGGTTGTAATAAAAGACGAACTGACAGACAGCTACACGTGATCCTATAAGGGGGTTCTATTTTTGCTTTTGAGGTATGGATAGAGACCCGCGTTATCCTAATAGATTAAAAAAATAGTATTTGATGTCATCTCGATCGTCGTCAATCGGTACCTAGGCGGGCGGCGCGTTTGGACGGGAGGAGTAATGATCGGGAAACTTCCTGCATCCGTAATAAATACATTCAAGCTTTTCAATAATAATGTTAAGTCATTTCAGAATTCTGAATTACGTTTATCTGGCTCAGAATAATACATTTTTCATTCATCAACGAAGAGAACTTCAATATCTTACAATAGAACATGACGTAATTTAGAACATGGCTTAGAATCATTAAACCAATCTCGAATATCCCAAGTCGATAAGCGGAGACTCGGGACATTATAAAAGCTTTATACAAATAAAATGCACACATATCCTGGTGTCTTAGCTTCACTTCGAGTTATGAATTTTGAAGTGAACTTTATTTGGATACTTACAGTAAAAGCTGAGATCGCTTGATTTGAGTGCTTGAGTTTTCGGTATGATTTGTTAAAGTGGAGTTGTGATAACATAAAAAGTATTTCCCAGTTATATTAGAAAAGCGAAAATGCACATTGCAGATTATACCCTAACTTAACAAATAGCCTACTTTTAATCCTAAAAAAAGAGCATTGTTCCCGTAGGATGATGTATATAATATAGGCACGCGAGCGAAGCCGCGGGTTAATGCTAGTATTTTCTAAATTTATTCAAGTGTCATCTTGATTGATATCTGAGATGATCTCGAAAATCCAGAATTTTTATCGTGTGCTCTCACGTGGAAGACGCAACTATCCAGGACTTAGGGAAGTACACCGGGAGCGCTTGTAGCTGATTGTGGAGTGCTCGCATGCGAACGGGTTGAGGATAGTAAATGCTTATTAGACCTTTGAGATTAGCGCACGTGGCTTAAACTGAGTAATGTTAGTCTTCTTGATGTGATATGAAACGGATGTACCTACGTGCATCTGCAACAGGAAGCTGGATCGCGCAGGAGTGGCGGACAGGACATACGGACACACGCGCCAATCAGCGGCGCCGGCGCATCCTCATTGCGCCGCGCAGGAAGACACCAATCGCCGCCGCGTGTCCTGCTCGCCGAGGACGTCCACGAGTCCAGCGACCACTTGACCACTACCGCCTGCGTAGACACATAGTGCACGCTACATTTAGTTACTTAATTGCTCCAAGGGAACCAGGAATGCCAACCAGGAACAACCGTCAACCTTGACAAGTCAGCTATGGAGGGCAAAATCAAAAAGTTGGAATAGAAATAACGATATCATGGGAATGATTAAGTATAGGTAATTATAATATACTTTCAAATGTCGCGAGCATGAGATATAACAGGTAGCAAAAAATAAGGTAAAGCTAGTTTTACATTAAAATTCTTACAACGCAATACGTTTAGCTAAAAAATATTACTTAGTTTTGTGTTTTGGTTTGGGACAAGCGTTACCGCGCGTTTCTTTTTTGCACAAACATCAACGCGCAACGTCGAGGGTAAAGATAAATTATTCTAATTTTGCGACCGTCTCCGCGACAGGCGACTTGTTCTCGATATTTTACGATATGACAACAAATGAAGATCGTTTCTACAGTCCGACCAAAAAGAGTAGAAATTAAAAAGTGGCAATATTGTAGTGTCTTCCCTTTCTAATCAATATAAGAAAACGGGGACGAGACTACAGTATTGCCACTTTTTAATTTCTACTCTTTTTGGTCGCACTGTAATCCGGGTTCTCTCCTCCGCCACCATAACATGGCATGGTCAAAAATATTCAGTTCAATGGAGCACCGGCTTATTATTTGTTCAAATTCGAATTCAATATTTTTACCGTAACTACTCGTAACATACAGTATATTGTGAAGTTCAAAGTTTGTAAAAGTTTAATTCGCTTAAGTATTTGCTTACATACGTAGACGCACATTTGAATAAAAAAAGTAGCTTCAACTTATGAAATACGTAATCATGGTTAGGTATAGGTACCACGTAGGTACTTTCTTTGCTGGTTTATATGTCTAAAAGTCAATCCAATTACCTACTTGTATCGTAAAATACCACAAAACCATCAAAAAAGTTAGATCAGGTAAGTTTATTTATTAATAAAATCATAGAAAAACAACCCTTGTTTTGAAATTGCCACTCAGTGGCTGAAGGGGCATGTTTACAAGCTAAACACGGCCTAAGCGTTGGCTGACAGTTCCCGCCCCAGGCAATAAGTCAACCGCTGACACTCGATCAATATTTATAGTGGCACGACAATGGCTCGAGAGTTAGCGTTAATTGTCGGCGCTCAACGTCGGCCGAGGCCACCTCCGACATCAATGGCTTTTCTTAACCTGGGTCTTGGAAGACCAAGACATTCAGTACATGAACTAATTTAGATGCAATAATATGCCAAGACAAACTTTTTGAAATAATAGGCCATGTAATTTTTTATAAATATATATTACAAAATTTAAACCATCGACTCACTGATGTTCACGGATGTACAAAAACAGCATATTAGGTTTAGATGGTAAGCACTATAATTATTAGTATTAGTAAACCATAATTATTATTTAGGTATCGTTTATTACTTTTTAGATTGTTTGTTTTTTATTTTATCCTGCCAATTGTTTGTGTTGCGCAGTTGCAAGTCAATCAATACAATACCTACCTTCATTTCAGAAATGGCAATATATATTCTTGTTTGATGACAAGTACAAATCTGCCTCTTCTGTAATCTACTTACAAGGGGGTGTTATAGCTGTATTAACGTCTACGTCCACTGTGGTTGGTTACGACTCTAAGACGCGATCACGGCATTATTTGCCTAATAATCCCACGCTGGTCGGCATGAGCTCTGCCCCGACCAGTAGCTAGTGCACCGGATAGTTCACATCACAGCAGTGAGCAGAGACACGGTGGCCAGCCACCAAGCCGCGGAGTAGCAGCTTGTGAGACCGCGCACTTGCCGGCCGTGCGTAGTCCGAGCCCGAACCGAGATGCTGCCGAATAAGTCATGGCCGGCCTGTCGATGCTGCCCTCACTGTAACATTGGCCCTTTCTACTCCTATGCAACAGCTAAAACAGTAATGTCAGTATTGTGATTGAATGCCATGATACGAGCAGCACATGAATTATCACAATTTTAACTTTATTTATTTGTATTAATGGTTTATTGCACAAAACAAGGCAGTATAAATGGCGCACGTAATGTCAAATGGCATTCTCTACCAGTCAGCCATAGGGCCAAACAGAAATACGAGAAGTTGGGTGCAAAACAGAAATAGAATTATGCAGATAGCATCTATACGTAATATATGTACTTATGAGCGAGTATATATATTTATCTCAAAAGATGTAGGATTTGCGAGTTTGCAAAACACATAAAGTTTGCAAATCACATAAAATTTCGTAAAGGTCGGTTAGGTTCAATTTTAAGAAGACAAACATAATATCCATACCAATGAATATGTAAAAAGAAAGGAGTATCGATTAAACAGGTAATTAGGTATTTTAGTACATAATTGTTCTTAACTAACAGAGAGTGAAGAGCGTGAACATCTAGTAGGTAACATACATACATGATTGTTTCTAAACTGAGTGTATTTGTAGAGATCGACATAATGCATCTAAGTTATAATACTGGAGTAGACCTTTCTGTGGCTGCCCAGACCGTCTGTCACGGCACAAAAGGAAATGAAAAAGAAATAATAATCGGTAGCCGAGCTGTCAGGCTTTGTGCCTCTAACGAGCCTCGCTGCGCTCGGGCTCCCGGCTGGCTTCCGTTTACCGCGTTTGTTTATCCTATTGTGCATAAACAGATCGTTCTTCCTTCTCTCCCGGACAGAAACGCCGCAAGACTGTGCGATGCCGACCCTTTCTTGTGACCTTTCGGCGCGGGCGCGGGCGCAGCCTAATTGTCGGGCTGTTTTTTAACGTTAATCAAATAAACATTAATTTGGAACGTCTGAAGCGATTACTGCGTTGTTGTTCTATGCGACGACGTGTGAAGGAAGTAACGGATAAATTCATTTTAGATAGGACAGGTGAGGTTGACCGTGTATTTAACGCTAAGATTATTATCAAATGGGCAAAAATTCAATACAGGCGTGTGCCCCAGAAAGTGAAGACAAAAGGACGCTCAGCGCCCCAGCGTGGCGGCACGCGGGACGGCACGCGGGACGCGGGACGCGGGTCGCCGGTCACGCTGAGCCTGAATCACCCGCATCAGTATATTTTTCTGCGTAGAATTATTATTTATTTTATTTTTTATTTATCTCTATACCAAACTTCCCTTTATTCCTCACAGATAACCAAGTTAGATAACCAGTAGCCAAGAAAGAAAAAAAATCTTACCAGATAACTGGTTTTTTAACAGGAAGGATTTCTTCCCGATAGCAAACCATCAGAGATGCAGTAATCTACAAATAATAAATATTTCTTCCCTGATTACTGGTTTTTTAGGTTCTAACCTAACCTACTTTACTGGCAGCAGTTCGGTTCTGTTGTGGTCGCAGTTCTAACCTAACCTAACCCATTAAGTTCGGTTCTAACCTAACCTACTTTACTGGCAGCAGTTCGGTTCTGTTGTGGTCGCAGTTCTTAACTAACCTAACCCATTAAGTTCGGTTCTAACCTAATCTACTTTACTGGCTGCAGTTCGGTTCTGTTGTTTGCGGTTCTAAACTAACCTAACCCATTAAGTTCGGTTCTAACCTAACCTACTTTACTGGCTGCAGTTCGGTTCTGTTGTGGTCGCAGTTCTAACCTAACCTAGGTAACCCATTTTACTGGTATCAGTTTAGTTAATAATCACCTAATCTAACCTAAAACCTAAACTAGTTTCCTAGCACTCGTCTGTTCCGTAAACTATGTTCTGCCATATAAAATTATGTGAAATAAAAATCGGTGATACTAGTGTTCTGCCATATAAAATTATGCGAAATTAATAGTATGCTAACTGACAATTATGATACATGAAGAAGAATCATTCGGCTGTAAATGTTTCGGTGATAGCTGCTATGCGAAATGTATTTCGGAGAATCGATATTATGCAAGATAAAGGGAACCCACCTCGTTCAAATGCCTGGCAGAGAAAAATGATTACCTGTTTTAATTAGTCACCGATAATATTATGCTCTAGCTTCAGTCATCTGTCGATCATTAAGTTATTTGTGCTATTGCATAACTCTATAAACAAAGATAATGGAGCTAAATAACAGAAATAGGTGCTACAGAAATGGCTTTCTTGATATTAATAATGGAATTAATTTTACATTACCCGCGAACTACACAATGAGCTTGAACAACATTATAATAACGAAGTGACTCCTCAATCAATAACATACTTTTAGGGCTATAGGGAACATTGGCTATTCTTTTATGATGCGAAGACGGTGTTAAATGGGCATTAATAGAATATTAATACCCATTAGGATACTTTTTAGGTACTAGAAATAAAAAAAAATATGATGTGCTCCGTTCTAAAAGGTTTAGAAGCTTTTTTCTTGAATGCTCTCATCATACCTCAGTATTTTCAATTGCCGCTGTTCTACAAATGCTGGATCAACGTGCAATGTTGCCGTAATTCCAGTTATCAAAAATCACACGTCTCTGTGTTCATTTAAAATTTGTGTCGCTGCACTAGTTTGTGATATGACATGGACACAAACAACTCTTCAGCCCAGCTCCCGTAGTTTATTTTTACTCAATTTTATTTTCTTCAAGCAAACAAAGTCGAATTAAGTACCTACTATAAAAAAGAAAAAAAAACAATTTAAGCTGACAGAAGCTCATTGAGCAGCGAAACGTATTCAAATATCGAAATTGTTGACAAATTAAGTTCCCTGCGAGACTCCAACTCCCTTACCACTTGACGACTCGCCTCTCCAAAATTGTACAACTTGGCCAAGCGGGGTGTGCACTGCCGCGCCGCCGCCGCGCCGCTATGGCAGGGGCGTAGGGCTGATATTGGAACGGGGATCGCGTCGCCGCACGAACGCGGGACTTGGTCATTTTATACGAAGGGACGGGACAGCCGTTCGTTTTACTAGTTACTCAATTAGGCCCTTTGTATTTGTTTATCTGAGTTTGTATAGCCGGCGCGAGAGGGACGCGCATACGCCGGCTCCGCGGCGAGACAAGGACGTCCTCTGTAAAGTAATTTGAGACAGTTCTTTTCACCGGCGCGGTAATACGTTCCTATTTTGAATGGCAACACGAAACGGCGGGAAATGCATTTACATTTTTTCGTTTTCTAATTTGTGTAATGGCTGTCACCGATTTTCTTTGATACATTCCCGTTTGGAAAGTTAATGCGGTTCTTTGATGGTTTGTGACTGCTAAAATGTTTGTATTGGCTTTAATGTGGCAATCTTTCGGAAAGTCGGAACAAGTAATGGTTTCTGACGCCGCGGCGACCTGCCGAGGCCCTGTGGGGTCAAGCGTTTACTTTGCGTGTTACTGATTACACAAGCAAATCTCATTCGCTCAGATTTTCAATGTTTCTACATGGATATATATATGTCTGACATTTTCTCTGCTTCTCGAAATTTAGCTAGTGTGGAAGGAGTCACGCAGTATTCTTTAAGAATCGCCGTGTCTTATTTGCACACTGCACCCTTACCATGAGTTAACGTGGCCGTACTCGTTAGTGACTGCGTAAACGATTCGTATGGAGCATTGTAGTTCTACAAAGTGAGCTCTAGGGGCGCTGTGCTATTTTTCATACAGATTGTTTACGCAGTTGTTAGCGAGTACGGCCACGTTAACTTATGGTAAGGGTAGGTGCTGGGTATAATATTCCGTTACATTGAATATTAGAGATAATTTTAGAGATGTCACTTTCTTACGGGAATATTTTGAGGAAAGGTATTGAGGAAAATAAGTAAGATTACTGATGATAGTTACTTTTAGATAAGTTGATGTTTTGAATTTATCATTGATTCTACCAGGATGAGTTTCCACAAGTAGGTAGGTAGGTAGGTAGGTGCCTAAGCGCGCAAAGACAGCCTGCGCAAGACGCCCCGCCGTACGAATAATCAATCACGAAATTCACATTCAATTTGCCTCAAACTAGAGCCCCAATATTGACTCGCGTTTTGTATTCGTGTCATACATGACTTTAGGTGTTACAAAAAAGATTTCCGTGCCCCCCTCCCCGGTACCCCCCGGTGCCGGGGCCCGCGCCTGCGACCCCGCGACTCTAACGCGACGATCGCGACCGATTGTGCATAAAACATCGCGGAGTCAAACAAACCCGGCCGACAGCGCGCCGCGGGGAGCCAACACCTAGCACGGGATAGCAAGCCGTGCAGAAATATAGAAATTTAACAACTTTACTCGTAGGTTTGTATATATGTTACAACAACTACCGTTTTGTTATTATCTTTGTTGGTAAACGAACAGGAACGAAACCAAAATGCTTAATACTAAGAGTGTAATTTGGAAAGCTTTTCTAGTGACGTATAAAATTAAGTAACTAATTTGTTTTTTGATGATTATCATTATCGCTTTTAAGATGTTCGGTATTTTTCACGGCGCCATTTACAAGTCGAGAGAAAAGCTCATCATCACTCACTCGCAGCCCATATTCTATTGTATGTTCTATAACATGGATAAGAATTACAAATAATATCAGTTGCATAACGCGGTCCATGTATGGCAGCACCCTCGCACCCTTTGCGAGTTGAACCAGGGTTCATAACGAGCCCACGCCAGGAGCAGACGAGTCAAACCCGACCTTATCCCGGGGGCGCAGGGCTCACGGGCCCGCGAGGGGGCTCGCTGTACACTTCGCGTCTTATCAAGTTTTTTATAAAACCCGTTAGCAATGTTTACTTTAAATCATGGAGTGTTTATTGACTCGACTAATTTGAACAGGTTTTGCATTCCGTTTCGGAAACATCTTCGTTAAAAAAAGATATCCATATTGATACCAGGGATAAGGCATAAACCTAGTTATAAATGTCTACATTTTAACAAAAGCGTGTGTTTTGTGATATGTCTCAAATGTGTCAGATTTTTGGCTTACTTAGTGCAGTTAATTTGTAATGTTTTAGCTGGTAATTCAAAAAACCTTATAGTGTTATTTTGCCAAATTTACACCAAGACCTTACGTAAACGTGAAGAATTAATAAACGTGAATAAATTCACACAGATCACATTGAGTACATGGCTTGAGAGATCAGATTATATGAATAATACTTGCAGCAGTTCAGTGCTACACCTGCTATTGGCGCGTGTGTGTAGTACGCTGTACGGCCGAAACCTAAATAACTTTACAAATTACATTTGCTGATTTTACCGACAAAAATACAAAAGATTTACTAATTATGTATAAATTGCAAGCATTACATTAAGCACACGTAATAGAAACTTTGCGATGATGTAAAATTGGAAAGAGACCAAAAGTGTAACTCTGGGACGGCCGCGGCTGAGGGCGCTCGAGAGTCGAGCAGCCAAACATTTAACGAGCATTCATTAGAGTTAAAAAACCTGCGGCCGACGGCTGCGCTGCCCGGGCCTAAAGAGGAGCCATTACGAGGAGCCCCGTCCTGGTAATGGCTCCTCTTTAGGCACGAACCCCTCAAGCCGAGCAGTGCCAGTTCTCTTCAACTTCAATCATCAGGTCACTATACAGTAATACGAGAGTTCTAAATTATTAATGCAACTAATACCACCAATCGGGACTATGGAAACAGGTGGAGATTGTGTCTCTCTTTTTGCCTACTACACCTTTACAAGTCCTCATTTGATTACCGATCCCTTTTTCGATTACTTGCTAACCAATACGTCGAAGTTCTTCTGCCGTTTAAGCCTGTCTCATTTGTAACGTCCATCCTAGAGGGGCACCCTACAGTATTGTTAAGCCGTATTAGATAATATTATTAGCTAAGGCAAATATTTTTAGGCTTTATTTAATTAAATTAACCGATACAATATCACTTTAAGGCGTCACAGTTGAGAACAGGCCGGTTGCAGTCTCTCCAGCGGTCGTTCAGGTCTGGGAGAGGGGGTGGTTCGTAGCCTCTGGTCATAGCGAGCCAGGTGTTGGCAGAGCACAATATTGGAACCAAGCAAACATAATTCATGCACCAATGCAACGGAGTTGGAGAGTGACCAAAAGTGTATGCAAGTTGGCTGCGGCCTGCGGCTCTTCAGGCCGAGCCGCCGGCTGCTAACGAGCATTAGCGCCGAAAAATGCAACTTCCCGAACTTTGCACCAATTTTAATTGTCCGAGCGCGGCGCCACTCGCCCGCTCCCAGGCGGGAGACTCAGGGAGTCGGGGAGCGCAAAAGCACTCGGTTGTGACTGATTTTTAAAGAGGAAAAAGTAATTATTACGGATATTTTATTTTTGTACTTTGCTCAATATAAAAAAAAATAGGAGATAAGCAAAGTTCTATGTGTATTAGTTATCATAAAGTAAGTTACTAACTTAGCCCATGGTCAACTTAGGCCATTGGTTTAATTGGTGGAAAATTGGTATGTTTTGAGAATATGAAAATTTATTTTCATTATCTATAAAACGTTACGAAGTTTGTTACGTAGTTGTTACTAATCTAAAAAATCCATTTACTAATCCGATGCTTCTTCAATTAATGTCTTTAATTATAAACCAGGCTTTAATTAAACCATTTTTGTTTTGACAAAGCTCGTTATTTCTGCACCCAACTCACACCTTGTGAGAATATTTCAATCACAAAACCCGACTGCAAAATTAACTTCTTTGTTTCTAAAATGGCGATTGGACTTTACAAAGTCAAAAGTCACGAATGTTCCCACCATCCCACCGATACGAAACAATTTAAAACTGTGAAACAATTGAAACAAAGTGCGCGCCCTCGACGCGCGAGGCGAGCGCTGCTCGTAGCGCAGCGCAGGGCGCGCAACAAAGCGCGCCACCGCCACTCCATTTAACTCTATTTTGCAAACAGTACCTACTCCACTCCACTCCACTCCAGCCTCAACAGCAATTCCTTCACATTTAATTCTGTTTCAATTCTCCGAGCAGCACTCCACGTGGGAACTCCGTTTGATTGCCGGGTTGTTAATTGTTTTCATTAACACGAGTTCTGGATTGAACTAAGGAGAAGTCAAGAGAGGCTTGAAAATTGTTCTTTGATGGTTTTCTGTAATTCCACTTGACATTAAGAAATTCTGCAGTTCAATGTAGGTATAGGCACTTAAAAATACGGTTACTTTTTTAAATTGGGTTTTGAAATATTTCCGTTTCCCACGGACTTCATTACCTATTAAGTAAGTGTAAGTAGGTATGTTGGCGGGGATTTTCTATTAGGCTGATTAAGTAAGTAAAGTATAGTTATAGCTTCTAGGATTGCAGAAAGCCAGTGGACGATTAGTCCGGAAATCACTGAATGTAAACATGCCGCGACTGTGGGAGCTCAGCGTGGGTTGTGGGTGAGCGGGGCCCGCGGGCGCGTAACGTTTTCTCATTTATATTACCCGAGGACAGACGTTTTATATTAGGCTGCAAGAGCGATTTGCAAACACACAGATATCCAATTTTCCCTCGTTTGTGTCGCATTTCCCGGCTCGTCTCAACACAAGGGCGGGGGCGCTCGCCCCGGGGCGCGCGCGCAGCCGAGCCGCGCTCGCCTCGTTACGCCGTCGTTATATCACTCCGCCGTGTTATTATCCCTCTAATAACATCTTAATGAACATTCCGAGTCGGTTTGATGTAATTTTTAGGGATATCTTCTGAGAATATCGCGTTTGTGAATTGTTTCATAAAATCATCTCAATAAAACTGGGTCATATGGGAAACTGCAGGTGACCTCGCGTCTGACCGATACGAAGTGGATACACGATAAACAATGCTCATGCATGTAGTAGTGATGGTATTGCATATAGGTGACACGAACAGATATCGCGTTTAACATTTAAACATCACAAACGCCTGGAGCTGTCCTGAGAGACGACTGGTGGTAATGGGAGTGTTTTCATAGTAGATTCCTTAAGCTAGGCTATCAAAATTCCGATATCAAACGGGCCAAACCAAGGAGTAAGTCTTCCTCTCGGCGGCTCAAATGAAAGTCACAATATAGTAGTAGGGATTCGCCGATACTACGATACGGGGCGGACGGGCCTGATGGGCGGCATCCAGGGCGGATTTGGCGGACCACCAAACCTAAAAAAAAAAAAAAAAAAAAAAAAAAAAAAAAAAAAAAAAAAAAAAAAACAAATAGCCCCCTACTTAGAGCGTTTGGAATAGGTCCCAGGACGCTCAGACAGCTCTGTCAAGACTTACAGAACGCCCTACGCTAACAATGCAACACCTTCCCCGACCCATCGACCCTTTTCTATTGTCTATCCGAGCTCGGGTTTTATTTATTGCCCTCTCGGACGCCGAGCTCACTTTTATTACGGTCTACTATTGTTTCCCTCTTTTATATTTCTCTTTGGCTACAACTGTCTACAACTTCCTTTGCAAACGGTATACATCTTTTAAGAACATTCTTTAGGTAAAGCTGGACAAATACCTAAACATCTCATACCTAAACTATCAGACTAGGTCCGTCACCTTGGTTCTTATTGGAATCGCTGTTTCAACGCAGCCTGTCTCACATCGTGTCTTTACTCCAGGTTTCTTACTACGTGATATGTGCTACGGTGTACGTATCACTAATCTAAGCTAACCTATGCTAGATCACAATTCTAACCTAACCTAACCTAAGCTACAGGACTACGCCCAGCTAACGCAGGATACGTTACTTGACTACTTAACTTCAGGTAGCCTTACTTCAAAGTATGTCTCTTGTTGCTCACTACATATGCTGCATTTGGAACGTTGTTCTATTTATATATTTTATCTTGTTCAACTTAACATTACTTCTAACTTAACTATCACTTAACTTCAAAAACTAATTTTGAAGAACTGCTTTATATACTTACCTACTTAAAACCAGCTACGAGCACAGCACAGTTGTTTTGGTCTTAAGAACGCTGTTCTAACCTAACCTAACCTTGCATAAATTTGACTACGTACTCAATGTTACTTTCATTTCTTTTTTGTAATAACCGACTTCAAAAAGGAGAAAGTTCTATGTAAAAATATTGCATGTAGCATAAGGATAATACGAATCTAATCTTACAATAGTAATGCGGTATTTTATACAGTAATAACTGCTTCAAAACTATACTAACTTATTTAAGCTGTAAGTTAAAAATACGAGTTCTATTTTTGCATATTTATTTATTTCGCCAAATATTATGTTCTTGAATAGATGCTTAAGAAAATACCTGAATAAACTTTGTAACTTGTACTAACGTGTATTTGTAGTGGGCTGAACTAAACTCGTTGATTTTTTAATTTGTTTGTTGGGTCCATATTGTTTGTAAAGATTTATGACAGGTTTCTTCTCCGAATCATCAAAAGATTCGAAAGTCTATTATAAATTTTATTACTGTTTGTTGGTGGCTGTTGGGCGCGGTACAAACTAGTCGAAACGTGATTTTAACGGTAATCTATTGTCACATCCTTATAAAAGCCGATGGACAGTGACGATCTATAAGTATTCAGAACCGAGTCGTGCTTGTTACCAGAGCTCTCTCAGTGTACAGTGACATAGTGTTGAATCGTGCTACAGTGCTTATAAAAAATGGCAAATGTAAGTATGTACTATTTTTTATAAAATATGTATGTAGTATTTTTATGTACTATTTGTTTAACAGTGTTTTTTTTTTCTGTAACTTGTGTTCATCGTGTTACTTGTTAAGTGTGTTAATCGGATGTATAACTTATTGTTGAATATTGTTACAGTTCACGGAAAACACTTTCAAGAATTTTTATTACCCTGAACCTGAACATGATGATTCAGGGAGTGATGAAGAAGGCACACTCGGTTTTAAAGTGAAACAAGCCATAGCGAAGAAACGTCCTGCAAATAGTATCGAGAGTTTCTTTGAAAAACCGCAGAAAAAAGTGAAACCAGTGAAGAGATCTTCCAGTGTGTCGCAAAGTTCCCATACCGGTGTTGCTTACCTATCTTCGGGTAAAGACGATGCTGCGTATGCATCACACCTTATTAAAATAGAAATATACGATCTTGAAAAAGTTAGGAACATCGCACCAGAAGAGCACTGGAAGCACGCCGATGTGAGATTAAAATCTTACATCTCAACTGAGCAAGATCCACAGCTTGAGACTGTCCGTGATGTTATATACAACATGACGAAAGAAATAGCTTCGAAGGACACGTGCGTGAAATATTTTATAAACAATACGAAAAAGTAAACTAAGTGTTTGTGTAGTTTTAATACTAGGTTAAAACTGTATTTATTATATAAGACATTAGATAATATTTTATAACATACCCTTGTGTACTACTAGTATTATATATTTCTTACTGCTTAAACAACAACTTTTTGTTATTCAAAATTGTTAACTCGTTTTATAACCACATGTTGTAATTTGTTTTGTAGCCTAATCATATTGAGCTATTTCCCTTTGCAAATGTATAAAACTCTCCACCCTTTAATATAAAATCACTAAGCTACGTTTGTTATTTTAAGGAAAAAATTTGTTGTAATGTAATCACTATTTTCTTAGACACATCTCACGATGGACTGTTTAAGCTGTGATGTTTACGATTCCGAGCTCGTCAGGCTATGCGAAGAAATTGAAAGTGATCAAGAAATGTATGAGATCGGGGAATTACTAAGCCAGCTACATAGTCAAGGGTGAGTACTCTTGTTCCAACCTGTTATATTGTTTATTGATATTGTACTTGTATATTTAGACATGCAATTTAAACAGTTTATTCTTGTTCAAACTTGTACAAAACCATTGACCAGTGTCATTGAGTTGTTGCCTTTTTATGGCTCAGTTTCATTGTTCTCTGTTGGGTGGGGATCCTGGAAGGTTCTTTATAAGCGACGTCTCTGGTGTAGAAATCATTCATTATTCCAGTTACTGTGTTTGTGCTAGTACTGTGTCTGTGTATTGTACAAAATACTGTTTTAAAAATGGTGCTTGGATACTTTCATATGGGAACTAGTTTAACCCACGACAAAATTGCAGTTTTAAGCAAAGGATTCATTTTAAAAGTATTTCATAGAAACATAAGATTGTGGTATATTGACAATCAATTACCTCAGGCGCTTTTGGAAGATGAAGATATTATACCCTATTACACACCATGTGATGGGCATATCAATAAGTCGATGCATAACTTGTCATCAGATGTCATTGATGGGGTTTTAACAATGCAGGCATATTGCCAGCAATGTCGAAAAAACTTAAGTTAGTATAATGATAATAATTTAATCATTGTTTTGAAGTTTTAAATCTTGTATTAAATACTAACGTTTCACTTTTTCTATTACAGATCTAACCAAGTAGGACGGGGGAGAAAAAGGACAGCTACAAGTACGGGTGCAGAAGTACCAGTGAAGAGAAACTACCCTTCCAACAGTCGTGATATGTCTACATTCTCAAGCGAAGAACCATTATCCGATGTCAATGTAAGTACAAAAAATAATTCTGAAATTGAATGTTCGGTGTGTAAAAAGTTCGTGTCAAAAAGATATTTTGGTAACCATTTAAATAGTAATATTCACAAAAATAATGTGTTGAGATCCGATAGTGAATATGTTAATGTCCAATTAATTGAAAATGCATTCAAAAACAGAGTCGCTACTTACAGAATATTATTTAATGAAATGGATCACCAACCTCTTGATCCCGAAACTATTTTACAAAAACACAAGGATAAGATCTTTACATTATTAGATCGTTCACTTAACAAACATCACGCTTTAAAAATAAATTTTATTCTTAATGCAAATTTTACACAAGATACCAAACAATTAAATAATACATTTGATTTCCAATTAAGTAATAGTATTGTTGATATCAGCACTGATAAAGCTGCTGTTTTTACGTCCCTAGTAAATGAAATTGTGATAAGGTTGTCAAACTTTGAAAGAAAAGATAGTGGGTGGAGTTTAGTAACATTTAATCATATCGATCTCAATATTAACAAATATAATCCATTACGCGGCTCTTCTTTTATCGAATTACCTCGTGATATAAAGAATAAAAAAGCGGTTATTAATGTAAAAAACAATGACCATGAGTGTTTTCGATGGGCTGTATTGTCTGGTTTATACGAACCCAAAAGTCATTCAAATATGGTCAGTTCATACATATTACATAAGAATAAATTGAACTTTGAAAATTTAACTTTTCCATTTAAATTGGGAGATATCCATAAATTTGAAAAAAATAATGATATTAGCATTAATGTATTTGGTCTCGAGTACAACTCTCAAAACAAGAAACACGATGTTATAGGCCCACTACATTTAACTAAATTAAAAAAGTCTAATCACTTAAACTTGTTGTACATAACTAAAGATAACCAAGGACATTATTGTTTTATCAAAAATTTATCGAGGTTAGTGTCTAAGCAATTGTCAAATGCACAACATGCTGTTCATATTTGCGATGGTTGCTTAATTAAATTTACATCACACGAGAGACTAAACCAACATCAAAAAAACGACTGCTTCCACGTATGCACAAACTTACCATCCGAAAAAGAAGACACAAGAAATTGGTTTAACGAATATGTTCCATCGAATCAAGTTACTTTTAATAATTATGAACGACAATTAAGAGTACCTTTTGTTGTATACGCTGATTTTGAGGCATTTTTAAATCCAATTCAATCCTGTTCTAACAACCCCAGTACATCTTCTACTACCAATATTCAAAAACATGAAGTTTATAGCTTCGGTTACTATATTAAGTGTTCTTATAATGACAAGTTATCTGTGTACAGAACATATACAGGTGAAGACTGTGCAAAAACATTTATGAAAGTCATAAAAGAAGATTTAGAAACTATTTGTAAAAGTAATGCGTTTGCTAAAACTTCTTTCCCTCTAACAGATGCTAATAAGGTAGACATTATGCAAAGCCATGCTTGTTATATTTGTGATAGAAATTTGAATGATGACTCAACCGTTTCTTATAATTATCATACTGGACTTTACGAAGGCGTTGCACATAAATTTTGTTCTGAAAAATACAAACCACCCAATTTTGTACCTGTATTTTTCCATAATTTGAGCAATTACGATAGTCATTTTATTGTACATGGACTTGGTCTTGAAGATGGTGACATAGAACTAATCCCACAAAATAAAGAAAAGTATATTTCGTTTTCTAAGTCTTTACAAGTGAATAATCGTGTTGTAAAATTGAGATTTGTCGATTCTCTTAAATTTATGTCGAGTAGCTTGGATAAATTAGCTAAAAACTTGACTACTGACCAATTTTACGAATTGAAATTGAACTTTCCTCGTGAAGAAGACTTTAAACGTCTAATACGGAAGGGTGTCTATCCATATGAGTACATGACTTCGTATGATTCACTGAAATTAACTTCGCTTCCTACACAGGATCAATTCTATAGTTCTCTTACTGACAGTCACATTTCCGAAAACGATTTCCTACATGCTCAAGATATTTGGTCTCATTTCCAATGCAAAAATATGGGGGATTATTCCAATCTTTATCTGAAAACAGATGTTTTATTACTAACTGACATATTTGAAAATTTTAGAAATGTGTGTCTTAAGACATATGGTTTAGATCCCGCCCATTATTATACCGCGCCTGGAATTTCCTTTGATTCGATGTTGAGGACTACCAAAATAAGTTTAGAACTTTTAACAGATGTCGACAAAATAGCTTTTATAGCGAAAAACATTCGAGGAGGGATTTCCCAATGTAGCAACAGACATGCAAAAGCAAATAATACATTTATGGAAGACTATGATCCAAATATTCCTTCATCTTTTCTCATGTACTTAGACGCAAATAATCTCTATGGGTGGGCTATGTCACAATGTCTTCCGTCTGGCAAATTTGAATGGGTAAATAAAGATACCGATTTCAATGTTTCAGACGATGCTGAATATGGGTTTATATTAGAAGTTGATCTAGAGTACCCCAAGGAATTACATGACTCTCATTCAGATTTGCCGTTCTGTCCAGAAAATGTATGTCTAGGTGATTCTAAAGAAAAAAAATTGATTCCCAATTTAAACAATAAATATAATTATGTATTACATTACAGAAATCTTAAACAATGTTTAAAAAATGGGTTGCGTTTAGTGAAAATCCATCGTGTGTTGAAGTTCAAACAATCTACTTGGTTAAAAAGTTACATAGATTTGAATACCCGAATGCGTTCGCTGGCGACATCTGATTTTGAAAAAGATTTCTTTAAACTTATGAATAATTCTGTTTTTGGTAAAACAATGGAAAATGTCACGAAACGTGTGAATGTTAAATTATTAAGTCACTGGGAAAATCGCGGAAAATCCCAAGGGGTACAGTCCTTAATATCTAAACCTGAATTTCATAGTTTATCAATATTTTCTGAGAATTTAGCTGCTGTGCAATTGAAAAAAACAAAAATCTTTTATAACAAACCAATTTACCTTGGATTCTGCATTTTAGATCTATCGAAAACTTTAATGTACGAATTCCACTACAATTATATGAAATACAAATATACGGAAAATCTCAAGCTCCTTTACACGGATACTGATAGCTTAATATATGAAATAAACACTGCTAACTTTTATGAGGACATTAAATCTGACCTGAACTTGTATTATGATACATCTGATTACCCACCCAACAATGCATATGGTTTACCATTACTAAATAAAAAGAGGTTAGGTTTTTTTAAAGACGAAAATAATGGCAAAATTTTGAAAGAGTTTGTTGGTCTTAGATCAAAAATGTATGCCTTAGATGTTCAAAATAGTGGTATTATATCCAAAGCTAAAGGAATAAACAAGTGTGTTACCAAGAAATTAACCCTTAACGACTATAAAAGTTGTTTATTTGATAGAAATATACAACATGCTCAAATGTTACGATTCCGATCAATAAAGCATGTTTTATTTACGCAAAATGTCAATAAAATATCATTATCTTACAACGACACAAAACGATATTTATTGAAAAACACTTCGGATACTCTTGCGTGGGGTCATTATAAAATACCTCATAATTCTTAAAAAAAAAAAAAAAAAATACACGGAACATTCAATTTTCATATTTATTTTTTGTACATAATATTGTATTTTAGGATGTTTTTTTTTTTTATTTTTTAAGTTTTGGCAATAAAATGATTGGCAAAAAATATGTTTTTGTAAATTTTTATGTGATTTATCTAGAATAATATAAATATTAAAAAATAATTAGCAAAATTTTTGTTTTTTTTTTTTTTATTTGTTACCCCATTTTTTTTTACCAAATTTATTTAAAAAGCTATGGTCTAGAAATTTTCTCATTTGAAGTCAATCCGTTAACATATGAACACACATATTTAAAAATTTATAATGATTCATTTTAACCACCCTTTCACTACAATAGTAGCGGGTCCAAGTGGGTGTGGTAAAACTCAGTTTGTTACCAATTTTTTAAACAATGCAAAAGAAGTATGTAATGTTGAATTTGATGAAATTATTTGGTGTTATGATGAAATGCAACCTTTGTACAATCTGGAAAATGTAAATTATAGCCAAGGAATACCAGATTTTTCTTTATTTGATGGAAAAAAGCCCAAGCTTCTCATAATTGATGACTTGATGAGAGAATCGGATGGACGAATCGTTGATATTTTTACAAAAGGAAGTCACCATAGAAACTTAAGTGTTTTTTATATTACTCAAAACATATTTCATCAAGGCAAAGGACAACGTGATATTTCATTGAATACCAGCTATATTGTATACTTCAAAAACCCGAGGGATAAAACACAAATTCGCTACTTGTCACGACAAGTTTATCCGGAGAACCCAAAATTTGTAGATGAAGCCTACAAAGATGCCACTAAAGATGCTCATGGTTACCTTATGATTGATCTGAAGCAAAATACCGATGACATATGTCGTTTTAAAACTAAAATATTTCCTTTTGATGGGCATTGTACCGTATATGTTCCCAAGAAAGGGTTTAAATACGACAAGAATCAACACGTTTTAATCAGTTCCAAATAATGCATCCAAGAGTACACACATATAAACATTTACTTGAAGCACTGCAGTTACTTAAACCAAAGTATCGCACAGCGTTGCTAAAATCTTGTGAAGATGAAGAAATTAATATTATTTGTGAGTGTATTTATAACGTTTTAAAAGGAAAAATACCACTGGAATCAAAAGATAAATCAAAACTAAACAAATATAAAGACACATTACGAAAACTAGTTTCGAAAGGGAAACACAAATTGAGGAAAACTGTTATTATTCAAAAAGGAGGTGCATTTCTACCTATTATATTAGGTGCAGTTTTAAGTGCCTTAGTAAGCTCCGTAACATAAAATAAAATGGAAAACACAAAAAAAATGTTGTTAGTTGAACCAGACTTTATTGAAAGACTCAAACGAAATGATAGCCAACCCGAAAATGTATCATCTCGCCTAGACGGAGAGATGCAAAAAATCCTGAAGAGTAAAATTAATGATCGTGAAAAGTGGGCATTATATTCTCAAGCACTACAACGATTTTTGCACTTTATTGAATCAGATCGAAAACCATTTAAAATACCAATAGTGATGGAGGGGTTTGATCAACTCAACGATGAAAGTAAGGATTTAAACTTAAAAGTAAACAAAAAGGAGGAGGATGAAAATTATGAATCAGTTGCAAATAAAACACTACCAGATGGTGATGTTTCTGCAGTTACTGCAGCTACACCGTCTGATACAAAAAATCCAGAAACTGTACTATTCAGTCCATCTCGTATTATAGATAATTTACCAAAATCATATGAGAAAAAAACCAGAACATTATTGACTTGTATTGTGTCAAGCAGACCAAAAATATGGTGGAAAACAAATGGTGAAGTTGTAATAAACAATCGAACTATTCCAAACAGCAATATTCTCGATCTGGTAAGCGATACGGTTAGATCTCTTAAACGCCCTAAGCCAACAGGATGGGAAGAGTTTGCTTTATTTTTAAGAGATATAAAAGTTCCTACGTCTTGTATAGGTAATCCTACTAATCTAGAATTTATAAATAAACCTCAATCGAGTGAACCTCACGCATCATCTGCTCCATCAAGTGCTCGATCGTCATCGTCATTTAAAGACACAAGCGCCAGTACACCTCTTTCAAGTGTACTGCTCAAGGCAAACAAAAAGAAACTAGATTGGGAAAGATGGAGCCCTTATTAGACATTCATGCAATATACTACGATGTATCTAATCCAGCAGGCTACAGTAGTTTAAATAAATTAAGTAAACAAATGAAAGGACGAATGAACAAAGACGAAGTAAAGAACTGGTTACAATCTCAAGAAACGTACACACTGCATAAACCGGTTCAAAGGCGATTCACAAGAAATAGATACGTCTTATCTAACTTTAATGAACTCTGGCAAGCTGATCTGAGTGATATGGGTACTTACAGTCAATATAATGATGGATACAAATATATTCTGTGTGTTATTGATGTGTTCAGTAAATATGCTTTTGCGAGAGCTATGAAAAAGAAAGATGCCACAACCGTTATAAATTGTTTTGAAAGCATATTTACTGAAGCCAATTCTACTCCTCGTCACATCCAATCTGATAAAGGCACCGAATTTGTTTCAAAGGCAGCAAGGGATTACTTTAGGAGCAAAAACATTAACTACTATACTACTAACAATCCTGACATTAAAGCAAGTATAGTAGAAAGGTTTCAAAGAACTCTTAAAATGAAAATGTGGCGTTACTTTACTCATAAGAATACATACAAATATATAGATATTTTGCAAGAACTTCTTTATTCTTATAATCACAGTTATCATTCTAGTATTAAAATGCGCCCTATCGATGTAAATTTTGATAATATCATGACTGTTTGGTGTAATTTGTATAACAGAAAAAAGGATAGACAACTTACTTTGGAAATCACAAAACTAAATGTTGGTGATCATGTTAGAATTACTAAATATAAACATATATTTCAAAAGGGTTACGAAACTAATTGGAGTGACGAAATATTTAGAATTGATTCAATAATAAACCGCTTTCCACGAGTTGTGTATACGTTAAGAGATTTAGAAGGTGAGCCTATCGTTGGTACATTTTATTCTAAGGAATTACAAAAAGTGACTTATCTCCCCTCCATTGATTATAAAATTGATAAAATAATACGCTCACGTGGGGTTGGTGCCAGAAAAGAAGTACTAGTGAAGTGGCGAGGTTATCCTAACAAATTTAATTCTTGGATACTCGCTTCAAGCTTAAAAAAAATATGAGTGAAAACAGCTTTTATATTACATTGTTAAGTAACAGTTCCTCGGACTACTATACCGATAATACGACTGCACACTTCTTAACCAAATTACCCAGGAGTATAAAGTTGGAAGGAGAATGGGTAGTTGGCTTAGTAGAATTTCAATACCCTTGTTCAATGTACAATGTTCAAGATCATGAAAATATGATTTATTTAAAAAAGAAAGTAGTGTCACCCACTGACAAGATAGCCAAAATTGTAGATATAAAAACTCATATACCAGCAACTACATATGACAACGTTGACCATTTTATTCAAGCTTTTAATGACAACCCACAACTGAAAAATAATGTAAAGTTTAGATATGATAATCTAACCAAAATGGTTGGGGTAGCAACAATTAATAACGATATAACTTCTCTTATAACAACCCCAATACTAAGTCTACAGTTAGGTTTTAAACCGAAAACAAATTTACGGCAAGTTTCATTTGGTAAAAATCCTGTTAATTTGTATTTGGGCTTACCATCACAATTATTTGTTTATACAGACATCATACAACCACAGGTAGTTGGTGATGTTATAACTACGTTGCTTAGAATAATACCATTAGATCCAACAGAATTCCATTATGGAGCATATAAAACACACATTTTCTCACCCGCTCATTATGTACCTGTTTTACGTAGAGAATTTGATACTATGGAAATAGATATAAGAACAACTACCGGTGCAAGAGTGCCATTTCAATTCGGAATTTCCTGCGTGAAACTACACTTTCAACGGCTAAGATGAATTATAAAAGATCATCTCACTCTTGTCCCTACGATCATTATTATACCCATCAAGCTGGTTCTGGTATAGGAATTGTCTATAAAGGTGTTCCGTTTCAGCGAGGGCATGGGATTGGAAGTTTTTTGGGGGGACTGTTTAGGTCAGTAATTCCTTTGTTGTCTAGTGGTTTTAAAACTGTTGGAAAAGAAGCGTTAGATGCGGGGGTTGGTTTGTTATCTGATATGGTAAATTCACGCCCTATAGATAGTTCAGTTAGGTCTCGATTTAAAGAAGCTAGTGCTAACTTAAAAAGAAAAGCTGATGAAAAGATCGATTCTCTGATGTCGGGATCTGGGTATAAAATGTCAACTAAGAGACGGGAACCTCTCATTACCTTGAAAGCATCGCGCCGAAGAGGAGCTAAGAGAAATAAATATAGTGACGATATATTTTCAAAGTAAATCATGTCATTCCTACACAATCATTCGTGTGAATGTGCAAAATCTGAGTTAGATATATTTGCCCTGCCTTCGACACAGACAAGTATTGAGAGTGGACAGTGGGTTCATTATAAACCAATCTCATCTTTAAGTGATGATGGTCCTATTGAGTTTCAAGTCCCCGGTTCAGGTGATGACTACATTGACTTATCACATACATTATTACATATAAACGCCAAAATATTAAACCAGGATGGTACAAAGTTAAAGCCTGATACTCAAGTTGCCCCCGTTAATAATTGGTTGCACTCCCTTTTTAATCAACTTGACGTATATTTAAATCAAAAACTAATCTCGCCACCAAACAACACATATGCTTACCGTGCTTACATGGAAAATCTACTTAACTATGGACCAGCCGCTAAAAAAACTCACCTTACTTGTGGGTTATGGTATGAAGATACAGCACATTATATGGACACCGTTGACGCAAATAACAAAGGATTTCAGAAAAGGATGGAATTTGTTACAGATAGTAAACAAGTTGAAATGATTGGACATTTACATGGTGATATGTTTAACCAAGAGAAGTTTCTAGTGAATGGTGTAGAAATGCGTGTTAAGTTAGTGCGATCAAAAGAATCGTTTAATCTTATTTGTCACCAAGATAAGAAATTTAAGGTACAAATAATGGACGCTAGTCTCATAATAAGAAGAGCTAGAATCAGTCCAAGTGTTTTGTTAGCTCATCAGAAAGTGCTAGCATCAACAACTGCAAAATACCCTATCACAAGAGCAGAAGTAAAGGTACTTACAATACCGTCAGGAATACAGGGTAAAACTTTAGATAACATATTTCTTGGACAAGTACCTAAAAGATGTATAATTGGTTTTGTATCAAATTCATCGTTTAATGGTAATTTTGCATTGAACCCTTTCAATTTTCAAAATTATAATATGAACTCTTTTAGTTTATTTGTAGATGGTCATGAAATTCCTTCTAGAACATTACAACCATCATTTAGTTCTGGTTTAATAGCATCAACATATCATACTCTATTTTCTGGGACTGGTATTCACTTCCACAATGAAGGTAATGCAATAAGCAGAACCGATTACGGGGAAGGTTACTGTTTGTTATGTTTCGATTTGACGCCTGACCTGTCAGCCAGTTCTACCTCACACTGGAACCTTGTAAGACACGGAAGTGTTCGGATAGAAGTTCGTTTTGATAATGCCTTGAGCACTACTATTAACTGTATTGTGTACGCTGAATTTGATAATGTTATTGAAATAAACAAAAATCGTGATGTATCTGTAGATTACAACAGTTAAAATAAATATAAATACAGTGAAATTAACAATTAATCTCATTTCTTCTTAATCTGTGTTTGTAACATCATCGATGAATGTATACATATTTTATTTATTATGGATACTAATGAAATTCAATATTGTATGAAAAAAATTAACCCTAGATTTAAATCAAATGTTTTTGCTGCTAACCGAATCCCTATTTGGGTTGCTCGTCCAGTTTTTATTGTAAGCAATTTGGACCCTGATTCGAAACCAGGTTCCCATTGGGTTGCAATGCATATTGATGCTAAAGGTGTAGGGGAATACTTTGACTCATTTGGTCGGAAACCTACTGGTTATCATAAGTTATTTTTGAATAGAAATGCAAAACGGTGGTTTTATAACCAAAGACCACTTCAAAATCATTTTACTTCAGTTTGTGGCGAATATTGTTTAGTTTATTTATATTTTAAGTATCAAGGAAAAACTATGAGCGATTTATTGAGTTTGTTTTCTGAAAATTCTCTTTGTAACGATTTAATTTTAAGAAATATGTTTAAGTCAATTTTTGTGAAATAAAACAATATATATATACTAAACTGATTTTTTTTATTTATAAATAATACCTTAATTAAACCTCATTTACCTAAAAATAGTGATTACATTACAACAAATTTTTTCCTTAAAATAACAAACGTAGCTTAGTGATTTTATATTAAAGGGTGGAGAGTTTTATACATTTGCAAAGGGAAATAGATCAATATGATTAGGCTACAAAACAAATTACAACATGTGGTTATAAAACGAGTTAACAATTTTGAATAACAAAAAGTTGTTGTTTAAGCAGTAAGAAATATATAATACTAGTAGTACACAAGGGTATGTTATAAAATATTATCTAATGTCTTATATAATAAATACAGTTTTAACCTAGTATTAAAACTACACAAACACTTAGTTTACTTTTTCGTATTGTTTATAAAATATTTCACGCACGTGTCCTTCGAAGCTATTTCTTTCGTCATGTTGTATATAACATCACGGACAGTCTCAAGCTGTGGATCTTGCTCAGTTGAGATGTAAGATTTTAATCTCACATCGGCGTGCTTCCAGTGCTCTTCTGGTGCGATGTTCCTAACTTTTTCAAGATCGTATATTTCTATTTTAATAAGGTGTGATGCATACGCAGCATCGTCTTTACCCGAAGATAGGTAAGCAACACCGGTATGGGAACTTTGCGACACACTGGAAGATCTCTTCACTGGTTTCACTTTTTTCTGCGGTTTTTCAAAGAAACTCTCGATACTATTTGCAGGACGTTTCTTCGCTATGGCTTGTTTCACTTTAAAACCGAGTGTGCCTTCTTCATCACTCCCTGAATCATCATGTTCAGGTTCAGGGTAATAAAAATTCTTGAAAGTGTTTTCCGTGAACTGTAACAATATTCAACAATAAGTTATACATCCGATTAACACACTTAACAAGTAACACGATGAACACAAGTTACAGAAAAAAAAAACACTGTTAAACAAATAGTACATAAAAATACTACATACATATTTTATAAAAAATAGTACATACTTACATTTGCCATTTTTTATAAGCACTGTAGCACGATTCAACACTATGTCACTGTACACTGAGAGAGCTCTGGTAACAAGCACGACTCGGTTCTGAATACTTATAGATCGTCACTGTCCATCGGCTTTTATAAGGATGTGACAATAGATTACCGTTAAAATCACGTTTCGACTAGTTTGTACCGCGCCCAACAGCCACCAACAAACAGTAATAAAATTTATAATAGACTTTCGAATCTTTTGATGATTCGGAGAAGAAACCTGTCATAAATCTTTACAAACAATATGGACCCAACAAACAAATTAAAAAATCAACGAGTTTAGTTCAGCCCACTACAAATACACGTTAGTACAAGTTACAAAGTTTATTCAGGTATTTTCTTAAGCATCTATTCAAGAACATAATATTTGGCGAAATAAATAAATATGCAAAAATAGAACTCGTATTTTTAACTTACAGCTTAAATAAGTTAGTATAGTTTTGAAGCAGTTATTACTGTATAAAATACCGCATTACTATTGTAAGATTAGATTCGTATTATCCTTATGCTACATGCAATATTTTTACATAGAACTTTCTCCTTTTTGAAGTCGGTTATTACAAAAAAGAAATGAAAGTAACATTGAGTACGTAGTCAAATTTATGCAAGGTTAGGTTAGGTTAGAACAGCGTTCTTAAGACCAAAACAACTGTGCTGTGCTCGTAGCTGGTTTTAAGTAGGTAAGTATATAAAGCAGTTCTTCAAAATTAGTTTTTGAAGTTAAGTGATAGTTAAGTTAGAAGTAATGTTAAGTTGAACAAGATAAAATATATAAATAGAACAACGTTCCAAATGCAGCATATGTAGTGAGCAACAAGAGACATACTTTGAAGTAAGGCTACCTGAAGTTAAGTAGTCAAGTAACGTATCCTGCGTTAGCTGGGCGTAGTCCTGTAGCTTAGGTTAGGTTAGGTTAGAATTGTGATCTAGCATAGGTTAGCTTAGATTAGTGATACGTACACCGTAGCACATATCACGTAGTAAGAAACCTGGAGTAAAGACACGATGTGAGACAGGCTGCGTTGAAACAGCGATTCCAATAAGAACCAAGGTGACGGACCTAGTCTGATAGTTTAGGTATGAGATGTTTAGGTATTTGTCCAGCTTTACCTAAAGAATGTTCTTAAAAGATGTATACCGTTTGCAAAGGAAGTTGTAGACAGTTGTAGCCAAAGAGAAATATAAAAGAGGGAAACAATAGTAGACCGTAATAAAAGTGAGCTCGGCGTCCGAGAGGGCAATAAAACCCGAGCTCGGATAGACAATAGAAAAGGGTCGATGGGTCGGGGAAGGTGTTGCATTGTTAGCGTAGGGCGTTCTGTAAGTCTTGACAGAGCTGTCTGAGCGTCCTGGGACCTATTCCAAACGCTCTAAGTAGGGGGCTATTTGTTTTTTTTTTTTTTTTTTTTTTTTTTTTTTTTTTTTTTTTTTTTTTTTTAGGTTTGGTGGTCCGCCAAATCCGCCCTGGATGCCGCCCATCAGGCCCGTCCGCCCCGTATCGTAGTATCGGCGAATCCCTACTACTCAATATCATAACGAAATTTCCATAAGTAGGTATCAATATAAGTTCAAGTTAAACTGGTATTATGCGAACACTGTGACAGTAGTATAATGGGAAGGTTAATGATGTGCGGTTCAGCAGTCAAAAAGATTCCACAAATCGCTGCTACCAATATGCTTAGCTTTCAATATGCTAGCATATTGGTAGCAGCGATTTGTGGAATCTTTTTTAACATACCTAAACCGGAACTCGCCTGAAACTGCGAGGTAGCAGGGGCTAATGCGATCAGGGCGGAAGAGCCGGCTGGCGCGGCGCGGGCGCGGGCGGCGCCGCGGGCGGTTCATCTGGCGCTCAAAGGAGCTCGTTTACCGCCAGAGCCGGCTAATTGTCGCGGGTAATGGAGTGTTAGATGGCGCTGCGCCCCGGGCCCCGTCGAGCGATTACACCGTAAAGGACACGCTATATCCGATTACTGCAACTATGTCGGCTCTCGCAAACAACATTGCCAAAATGTTATCTTTCGTGACGACGAACTCAATGTTTCGCTACAGAGATATGAATAACGTCCCCTAGACAGTCACTGACTTGCGGTTGGATGCCCAGTGCCCACGGGGCCGGCTACCCCGCTGGACTGAAAAGCTGACGCGTTGATCGAGGAATAAGCTGCCTCTAAAATCTCCAGTCTGTTGGGATAATTTTTGGTGGAGCAAATAGTCAGGACCCAAGATCTGTGTCACGAGTGCATTTTAACAAAAATAATTTGATAAGCAATTCGACGAAGACTACACAGCACCCTACAAAATCAACATAGCCAGAGTTCAACTGTAAACAGCGAAATAAAGGGGTGTGTAATATTTTGCATAACAACAATTTGCGAATTTTCATTTTGCATAAAACGAATTGCATAATTTCAACCTGCATAAGTGATCATATAGCATAAAAACAAAATGCATACAAACGAATTGCATAATTTCGAAAATTATAATAGTTTAATTGCATAATAGACTAATAGCATAATAGTCACTTTGTATACTATACCATTGTCATATCATACTTTTTTCATAATAACTTAAAGCATAAATGTTGCCTAAATAAATACATCCACCAAATATAATATTTTTTTCTTATTCATTCTTCCCCATTGCCGAGCCAAATTAGGAGCAGTTACCTTTTAAGGGTCATAAAAAAAACCCTAACCCACCTATCTCTGGGAGCAGTTTCGTTTTTAGGGTTATAAAAAAAACCCTAACCTACCTATCTCTTGGACTTGGGGCAGTTTCATTTTTAGGGTCATAAAAAAAATAACCCTAACCTACCTATTTCTCGGAGCAGTTTCGTTTTCAGGGCACAAAACCCTAACCTACCTATCTCTGGGAGCAGTTTCGTTTAAAGGGTCATAAAAAAAAAACCCTAACCTACCTATTTCAGTGCTCACAAAAACTTTTTATTCAGGACTTATTTGATAGGTATGATATTTATGCAACTTGATAATTATTTTAAGTGTTTTTATGAGTTTTCATAATTATTCTGAATGAATGTTATACCAAGTGACATTATGACTTATGAACATTATAACGAATGTTATTATGATTATTAATGGTTATGATGTTTAAATAATTATGCTTGACAAAATTATGAATTTTGTTTTTATGCAATGTGTTTATTATGCATTTTGAAAGTAGTTAAATGAAAATATGCTAAAAGTTTTTATGCAAATTGAACCGCACCCGAAATAAAGTGTTCTCACGTTTGATTGTATTAGTTTTCAATTTGTCTAATATTTCATTTGAAACAAAATCAAGTCTGATAGAATTGAAGCAATATGTTAACATGATCAACGGCGGGTCGCATCCCGGCGGCGACCCCCGAAACCCGATACCCTAATCCGGCACTATTATGCTCTCTGGTATCTGCTTAATGAGAAAATAACCCGATGTTTCATGCTCGCTGCGCGGGCGGCGCGCGGGGAGCGGGCCTCAAACTTTGCAAAGGCAGCCAAAGAAGCTATTTTCTTGCTATTTAAACTCCGCTGCTTACCTATAATAATGCCTACTCCTTTCAATGTATGTACATCCTTGAATTACATTTTGTACATAAGTAAATGTAACGATCTTAACTACACTATGATCAAACATGTTTTGCAACATAATATCGGTGTTACTAGCTAGAACAGGGCTACGCTCGAATTTGCTATTACAGGGGTATATGTGTCAGGCTGCCCTCTAGCTCCCCTCCGTTATAAAGTAATACATTCCATGTGGGAGGAGTGTTAGGAAAGGGGCCTCCCCGGTATGTAGAGGTTGACGATGAGCTCGTTAAATATGTCCAGATGTTAGGATGTTCGGAGATATTATAAAACAAAATTATGGGCATTATAGTACATTACGTAACAAGGGTGGTAAACGGGGAATTACAAACGAGTGTCTATTAGAAGCCCGAAGCCGAAGGCCAATGAAATTCCTTTACCACCAGTCACGTACGACGTTTTTCATCACACTTTGGAGGAAGTAAAACAAAAGTACCTAATAAATAGTAGTCACTACCAAAATGACTTACCGCCCTAGGGAGTAATATACGACTTACCGCCCGCTTTTCTAACCTGTAAACACTTGCTTACGACAAAGTGTGATGAAAGAGACATTTTCGAACAACGATACAATATTCACACTGATATTATTTACTTGTAAGTGTACATACAGATCGATTTTGAGTTCTATGGTAGTAATTAAGTAGTCAAATTCAGAAATAAAGGGTCACTCTCATTCATAATGTCGAATATCGCTGAGTAAATTTTTTTTTTTTTTTTTTATTAAGAAACAAACAGTCTTAAAATAATATAACATTGGTGTTGTCATAGGACTAGAAATCATCTTAATTGTAGACCTATAGTTTCATACATGGTATTATACGAGTAGTGTTGAAAATTTTACATTACACTGACCAAAAGTTTTACTGACAAATTTGTTGCCAACAGAAAAAATAAAAAACAATTTACTTAACTATAAATTAAACAATAAAAACCAAAAAACAAGACATTTTTTATACATAAATTTGGAATCGCTTACTACTATTGTTAAACTTAATAAACCTAGGAATACTCACACACACTGAGTTTCCAACAAAGAAAATACATTTGTTTTATACATTGCCAACGAACTGCCAAACAAGTCTGCCTTCATACATTTCTCATTATACAGCTTGCATGCGCGTTTAAATTGTTATAAAGGAGCCTTTATCATTTCCTAATTTCTGTCACAAGATATTTTTCGTTCTCTCTCGTTGTTGATTGGTAAATTATTATACGTATACATTACAATGCCGTAAACGCTCGAGTAAGCAGTTATCTTAAGTTAGGTTACGACGCAAACCCGACTCGTGAAGCTCAGTGTGCGCTTGAAGTAGAAAGTAATAACAGTTTGAGAACCGCAGCGTGAAGTCGACGCATATAATACTATTCCGGATCAGGGAAGCTTTGTATTAGGTTTTAATGAATTTATGAGGGCGATGCGGTCCCGAGGCCCCCGAGCCGCGAGCGGAGCGCCCGGCCCGGGGCGCCGCGCGGAGCTGTGCGGAGCGCCGAGGGCGAGTGAGCAACCAGAGACTTGCTCAATGGAACAATCTGGAAACGTCATGGTCAACATTATAGGTAGGAGTTACGGTCCAAGGAAGCGTCCGTCTTAATCGCTATCGATCAGAGCCGGAGTGGATCGGGTCGGACACGGGCTGCGCTGACGCGGAGCCGCGACAGACATCTGTGTTCCATAATGAACCGCCACCACACTCCCAAATTATTGTTATCATGAGCTGTGCCTCGCTCCACCAACGGCGCCGTGGTATGTGTACCGTCTAGCCGTCTACATTGAACTACGAAAGGCTGAAGAGATGGTAGAATACCTAAAGGTGAGGCCCGTTATTTTCCTGAGGATCGTAAAGTTGACTGTTAGACTCTAAATGGAAACTTGTAAGCTCCATTACATATACTAATACTAGAATCATGCAAATTTAATATTTTATTTTGAAACCCAATTAAGTATGTTTTTCGAAATAATTTTTTAAAGTGGGTAAGTATTAAGTACCTAGAAAAAATAATCTACATGCAAAGTCTAGAAACACATCGATCTATTTTCGCCTAAAGCTAAAAACGAAACGATCGGAACCTAAATAAACTCAAACTACGATATAAAAAATTAAAATTAGTTACAGACATTATAATATTATGCTAATTTAAATAAATATTCATATTCCTAATACTTTAAAAGACCTAACACAAATAATGCAATTTAAATAAACATTTAAAGAAGTACTTAATGGGAAGAAGTTTCACTGTTTGGACGACTATTTTAATGAAAAATAGATAATTTACAAGGTAATGTAATGTAACGAGTATACCTTAAAAAAAATACATAAATAAACAGAGACAGTCAAAATGAAACCTTAAGTAAGAGAAAAAAAAGAATATACTTCTGTATTTTAATGTTAATTGTTACATTAAAATTATTGTGTATTACAGGTTTATCTCAGAACATTGAGTCCAGGCTAATATATCACTACTGATTCAAAAAACCGGCCAAGTGCGAGTCGGACTCGCTCACCGAGGGTTCCGTCCAAGCACTTATCACATTTTAACGGATTACGTTAGGAATGAACCTGGTACGCCATACGCCGGATACAAATGAGGTGCAAAATTAACGCAACCGATCACGTTTGTTGTATGGGAACCGCCTTAAATATTAATTTTATAAAATTCTGAAACATGTAGGTAATGTCTCATTTTTATTTTAATGTGGATACACCACAATTTTTATTTAAACCATTATTACAAAGATCAAAGCTTAGAGAAATGCGCTGCATTGGCGAAGTCTAGCAGCCAAAAAATTTGGAACATTGCGAATAAAAATAGAGAAGAACAGTTTTTTGGCATGGATATATAATAATACACATTATGAAAGCTTTTTTTACGAAATTCCATTTTACATAACGGAAATAAAAATTAATTTGGAAGTTTTTAAAACTAATACTTAATGTAAAAAAATATATAAGAGAATTATAATAAGAGAATTGAAATAAACCTTAGTCGATGTGATTAGAATACACTTTATGGAGTTGGAACACATGGAACATAGGGACCGATTTGATTCTATATTGTTTTTAGGTGACTGCTAGCTTAATAAATCGTGCCTTTAGAGTTAGCGGCTTTATAGCGGCCCGAGCGGTTTTATAAGGGACCGATTTGATTCTATAATATTTTTAGGTTACACCGAAAGGATCATAAACCAAATCAGACCTCAGATAAATTCAAAACATATTGTGATGGCTAGCTTAATAACACATGCCTATGAAAAAGGTGGAAGAGACCTGGAATCGAACCCGGTACCTCTGGATTTTACCGGTCCAGCGCGTTAACCATTTCGCTACCCTAGCTCCAGGTAGACCTGACGAATCTTTCCTTATGTATAATTTTTCTTTAAGTTTATTTTATTCCATTTTTTAGTATTTGTTGATATTCCGGCATTAGATTGCTGTATACATCATCTGTGAAAATTTCAACTGTTCAACTATCACAGTTCATGAGATACAGTCTGGTGACAGACGGACAGACAGACGGACGGACAGCGGAGTCTTAGTACCTAATAGGTCCGCGTTTTCACCCTTTGGGTACGGAACCCTAAAAAATGGAACTAATTTGAATTGTGTCGCATTATCGCGTTTTCCGCGCGCGCGGCCGCGCGTCGCCCTCCCGGACAATCACTAGGCTTTTGTTTCCGAGTCCCGTGGTTTACCGGACAGACTTACATAGTGAAGAACTAGCAATTACGGCGAGGGTGCAGGCTTGCTGGGCGCTACTGACATTGAATGTAAATTCAGTAAAACTACAACCAAAACTGTCGGCTAAATTGTTCGTAGGTAGGTAATATAACTAGGTCTGTATTTTTTTAGACAAAAAACAGTTGGTGTCAGTATAATAGTTATGAAAATATGTTTTTGAGACAAAAACCTTACATATTAAAATATTTTTTTCAGACAAAAACCTTAAGTATTACGAGTACCTACTAATATCATAGCAATTAGCGCTCCCAGCACAAGTTAACGATTCTCGTAACATTACACATTAGTCACATAACACAGACTTTATAGGTACGCTCTTGGATACAGTTAATCCGTTGAAATTCAATTTTTAATAACAATATTAGATCAAAGATTTCAACAATTATTTCCCTCCCTAATTATAATGAAGTCGTCGACGAGTGAAATAAAGAGAGCCAGTGAGTAGCGCGCTGAGATTCAATTACTTTGTTATTCCATTTTTAAATTGGCTGCTTGATAATCCGGGATTGAGTTAGCGACGTTAGCGCGGCAAACAATACCGGGGCTCGTTAAGACGCCGGACGAAACAAGATTATATTATCATACATTTTTTTATTTTAGTGACAAACAAGCGTACGGGTTGCGTAATGTTCAGCAGATACCTCAGCCCATGGACGTCCGCAACGAATCAACCATCGCGCGTACTGCAGCTCGGCCGTCTGCGCCTCAGCGTCTGCAAACTGTGCGCAGCGGAGAGAGCGCCGTCGATGTGTTCTGTGTTTGGCGGTTGATGGCGGTGACCAGCTATGCTTCGCGATCGCGACTTGTCGCTCGAGATAGCCCTACCTGCCATTCTCTTACATTACTGCACAGAAAGAGACGGGTAATTATCTCGCGCGAGAAATAGTCGCGTATGACAGTTATGCTAGAGGTGCAGTATTTGCATAATGAGTGCGTCGCCGGAGCGGCCGGCGCGGGCTCCCCAGGAAGTGGAAAGGTCGCGGCGGGCGCGTGGGAGCGCGCGACACTTGCTAATGGCGTCAGCGACGGTAGCGTTATTCAATAGATCATATATGCGGAAACTAGCAAAAACTCTATATTATTAAATATAAACTCAATTATCTGATGTATAAAAAGGTATGATTATCCTTATCCTGCTACCTAATAGAAGATGCCACCACACCGACCAACTGCTAGAGTCATTCAACATGTAGGTACAAATTAAGACCACGCGTTTGGCTCGGTTTGTAGACACCTGCCTACTGAGCCGGAGGTCCCGGGTTCGAATCGCGGCCGGGGCAAATATTTGTGTGATGAACTCGAATATTTGGTGCTTGGGTCATGGTTGTTCTATATGTATTTAAGTACCTATATATTTATCTATATAAGTACGTATATCGTCGTCTAGTACCCATAGCACAAGCCTACTTGAGCTTAATTTGGGACTAGGTCGATTTGTGTGAGGTTGTCCGATATATTAAAAAAAAAAAGTATATTAAAATATGTGTATGTTTTTCTCACTTGAACTCGTAACTGTAACAGAACAACAAATTGAAGTATCATTGGGTCAGACAATATTTCCTATAAAAATAATGGTTTTGGAGGGAGGGAGCGACGCTCACTACACACGGGTAAAAAGCATCTACAAATATAGGTACTTGTACAAATATAATACAATTGGCGCCATTGATAAGAATATAAGCCTTGGAGAGTGACATGGCTATCGAGATTTTAAGCCCGAGTGTGGGCGCCGCGCGGCCCTGTTCCGCGGGAGCGCCAGCCAGGGGAACCTGTCCCGAGAGAGCCCCTTCGAGTCCAGCTGCCGAGAAAGAGCAATGTCTATTCGTAATTCCTACCTTCAAATAATTGCTGTAAAAAATCTAAAGGGGTACAGTTTCGATTGTATCGCAATAAATAGAGCCCACGGCGACGAGCGAACATGTAGCTTGTAGGTAGCCGCGTCGCCCGCGGCGCTCCTCGCCGGCGCCGGCGCAGCTCGGGGCTCCGCTCCGAGCGAACCAAATGTTATAAAGCTCCTAAGGTGTTTCTTTGACGAGTCAAAACTGAAACGAGCCGTGCATCTTCGGCATTGAAAAACAAAAAGGAGAGACACTGAAAGTGGCGTTTGGATCTAGGCTTCAGCCGTCCCACTCCCACCGTCACATGAGAAACAATGTGTTATATAACGGCGCACTGTGCGCATGTAGAAGGCCATGGGTTTTGATATTGAAACAATCAGGCTCCAATTTGTCTATACCCAGTGGTTAACATTGTTTCTATGTAACTAATAGCTATACTACTTGATGGGCCAATCCAATCGATTTCAAAAAATCGGGGGGAAAAATGTGCTGCATGAACTTCGATTTTAATAAAGATTTTTCTCATTTTTGCGATGTTCAACCGCATACCTTGTCAGCCGTATTACATTATCACAGTTTACTTCTATATTTTTCAAGAAGAAGTAAACTTTGATATGTAACAGGGTTGACATGGTAGGTATGCGGTCAAGAATCTTTGCGATCATCAATGAGAAAATAAACATAAATCATTAGATGGTCACCATATCGTTTTTGATTAGTTTAGTTCAGATTTGTATACAACATAAAATGCACATTTATTACCCTACCAAAAGAGACTTTATTGATTTGGATACCTATTATACATATAAATTAAAGCCTATCAAGTGGAAGTATGAATTTGACAAAATGTACAACTTTACATGGACACTTCTTGAATGTTATACGGTAAAAAATAAATGGATGTGGTTCAGCACTTCTGGCATCACAAAAGATATCGTTGCTGAGGGTAGTGACATCCACCGGGGAACGGCTTCCTCCGAATGATGCTGCGCCACCTTTCACGGTCCTCGCCCCCTGAGCGCGTCGACAAGGTCTTGAGCCCAGCATCCCTACCGTAGGGTGGCTTTTATTACTTGCCTTGTTACCTCGGGTTCATTCACAGGGTTCATCCTTTGAGCGTCGCAAACTTTAAGTAACGACTAAGCTTTAGTTCGAAACCAATGCTGCATACCTTGACTAAACTTACTATTATCATGCTATTATCACATTATTTACAAGGATCGATAATTTAGGTACATAAAGTTGGTAACTATAATTAGGCTACTACGATTAGGTGCAGATAGACTGTAAGCTTCACATTAACGATAACAACGATGGCAAACGCGATTTTTCGACGGCCCAGTGGAGATACTTTTTTGACGAAGCGGTTTGTAGAGTGCACCTGCTTGTTGAGTCTGGGTTCGAATCCCAAATCGAATTGAATTGAATATTTATTCGATGAACTTAAATATTTATAACATCCATGACTATGTATCTATTTATATATATTGTAAAATATTGTCGTCTAGAACCCATATTTAGTTCGATTTGTGTAAGATTGACCAAGATATTTCTTCTTTTTACATACAATAACAAGACAAGAGGAACAAGAACTATAACATGAAGCAGAAACAGTTTCATAGATAATGCCTATTCACTTTCAAATATCACAGATCCAAATCATACCGTATAAATAAGAGTAAGATATAAACTGGACAGAACCCGCGGCCGCGGGCCGCTCGCGCAGAAACATCTGCTTTGTATTATTAAAATGCGAAATGAGTTTAACAAAATTGCATTTATAACGAGACGCCTTTAATTGCATTATCCAGTTTAGGTGGACGCGGACGCTGGGCCGCGGCGCGTGGTGCTCGGAGGTAGTGCCTTGAGCCTTCCGTCGGCAGCGGACATGCGGTGCGGGTATTGGATACAAAACTCAAAATAGATATCTATGCATGTTCTATTACATTCTTGGCAAGAGTCACGTGTAAAGCTTTTGTTTCAAGTGACTACACGAATTATTAGCATTATTCATTTGATAACCAATTAAAACAGGTTAACCCTAGCTCTACACTGCTTGCTAAGTTGGCCAAGGTTGGGCGAATATATTTATTTATTTATTTATTTATTTAAACTTTATTGCACAAAATACATAAGTAAAAGTACAAATGGCGGACTTAATGCCTTTAGGCATTCTCTACCAGTCAACCACTGGGTTAAACAGAAATATGTTGTCGGTGCAGGATCAAAGATTACAGACAAACAGTAATAACAACACGAATCAATTACCTAAAGATATATATAAGAATGTATATATAATTAATTAATTACCATAAACTTAAACGAATACTTTATATAATATACTTACATATATTATGTACCAAAAGTAAAATATTTCGAAGAGAGTTAGGAAGAGAGACTGTCCAAAAGATGCTTGCGCAACATGCGCTTGAAGGATAGGAATATAATAGTGTGGAGTGGCACTTCGCTGCGGAAACCCATGCAACTTCGTTCAACTTCGCGAGTATTGTGGAGCCCGGGTAGGAAACTTGTGTGAGAAGTGAAAAATGTGTAAAATGGGTTAATCACATTCATCAAATTGCACCTCTTACGGGCTTCTCAACGATGCAGCCTGATTGGGTAATTTTGTCCGTGGCCAGGCAGTCTAAGTACTCGGGGTAATCCTTTTTATAGAAAACGCATATCTCTAACTGTGGCCCACCGTACATATCGTATGTCACATAGAAATTAGGTGAACGAATGCGAGACCCCGCAGGAATGTCGAGTCAATAAACAACACGTAATAAAGTTATTTGCTTAAAGAGCAATGCGTTAATTACGAAATTGCGTTTCGCTGCGGACAGTGCGGACTGACCAAACATTATGGCCATCTGCTCGCCGACCGCGACCGTCGAGAAACGACCTGGAGTAGTTTTTGTGGCCCGCGCTCTCTGCCCGCCCCGGCCCCGGCCCCGGTTCCTGCCATTCTCGGGATAGATTCTCATTGCAGTGTTGACCGAGGTTGGGCGAATATGATGGCGTGGTGTGGAGAGGCACTTCGTTGGAGGAAGTCATATATACTTCAGCCAACGGGACTCGGTCAGCCTCGCGAGTAGTGTGGAGTTGGGGTTATAATTGATAAAACTTCAATTACCAAAGTAATTGAAGTTAGGGTCGGTAGGTTATACTTATTTAAATTTTTAACAAGAGGTGATGTTATACATTTATATAGGTAGGTATTTACAAGACGTTATTTTTTGGATAGTGAGCCTTTCATTACGTAGAGTAGGAAAATGTTAATATGAGCGGATCTCTTTAAGCAACACAGGTTAGATACATTTTCTGGTTGGAGTGGCGGCACGTGGCGGCAAAAAAAGGTAAAAGATCCATTTGGCGACATTTTAACTCTGCCTGTCGCGGCGAACGTCGAGGGCTAATGTAATTGACGTCGAGTGTACATTTATTGTTTTAGGGGCCTTCTGCGTTACGCACTGTGCATTTATATCGGCACTGCGGGTTCTCGTGAAGGCTGTAATTAAAAATAAGGTTTTTAATTTTACATGTGCAAAAGTTTCCGGTTGTTTGGTACAAACATGCTTATTGGTTTTGATAATTAAAACTACTTATTATCCAACGACGGTACCATATGAATATGACACAATGCTGTTGATGGTGCTTCGTGTTTCTTGTAATTTGTAGATCCCATCAAAAACATAAATGTAAAATGAGAGCCAAGTTCAATATCGCATGCACTTCGCCGACAAAAGAATTGAGATCTGCAAGGGCGCCAAGTTCTTTGCCCTAAAATTTTTAGATACAAGGACATGCGACATACTCAATGCATTTATTTTACTTGGGGAGTTATTCAATATCAAGATTTGACTTGGCTAGTTTTCACAAACTAACAAAATTTTATAAAAGTAACATAGTCATAGTCATAGTTCATTATCAAGCTAACAGTATAAGTAACAAGACGTACACTTACTTGCGTACTTACCTTTACGAAAATAGGTTAATGATTTGATTGATTTTGATTTATAATATAAATTTATATCTTAAAACTAGCCAAGTCAAGTCTTGATATTGAATTACACCCCAAGTAAAATAAATGCATTGAGTATGTCGCATGTCCTTGTATCTAAAAATTTTAGGGCAAAGAACTTGGCGCCCTTGCAGATCTCAATTCTTTTGTCGGCGAAGTGCATGCGATATTGAACTTGGCTCTCATTTTACATTTATGTTTTTGATGGGATATCATTACTTTTTGTACAGAAATTATTATGATGTGTAAATTACTTAATTATTATTTGTTAATTAGTTCTGTGTGCTATTCTAGTACATCTTTTGAAAGTTTTGAACAAACAAAGAATTTTCCAAAACGGTTAGTACGTATTGGATTTTTATGTGCATGTATGTGTAAGTGTGTGCGTGTAAGTATTATATGCTGTTCTAGTATATCTTTCAAACAAAAAAAGAATTTTCCAAATCGGTTCATAAATGACAGAGTTCTGAGGCAACAACCATCAATAATAATAATAATAAATAAACATAAAAAAACACTGTTTTCGATTTTTATATGTATATACATACAATTATTAAGCTGGATGCCAAATTTCACCTTTCTAGGTCACCTGGAAGTGGGTTAGGTTTTTGATTACTAGTCAGTCAGTCAGTCAGTCAGTCAGTCAGTCAGTCAGTGATAAAAATACCGTTTTTTGGACTTTAATATCTCAATAACTATTTAACCTATATTAATGAAATTTGGGGTTCTACTTGTTCTAAAGGATCTTAATACATAAGCCAAATTTCATTTTTTTATGTTAAATAGATTTGGAGTTATTGGGGGGTCAAAAGTGGCTCCAAACGGTTCGTGTAATATAGCACACGGCTGCTGCTCGCCAGTTCCTGCGGTGAACTTGGCTGGACACGCTGCCGCGTGTCTAGATTATCGAGATTACTGAAATAACGCGAAACGATCACTTTCACCATTGATCATATGTTACATACTATAATTAAATAGGTCAGGTTAAGGTTATGTGACATGCCAAAAAAAGTACCCAGATTAATTAGTAGCAACATTTCCGACCGTCTCGTATAAGGTATCAGGAGTCGCTGTAACGGCGCACACGCGTGTGGCAGCCCTACCTCTAGCCAAATCATTTTATTGTTGTCCGCCTGCGGCCCGCGGCCCGCGGCGGCCGACGAGGAGAAACCAAATGATTCGGTTAACTTAGCGAAAGGATTATTGCGCATTTGTACTCATCCCGCCCGTAATGGAGTCCCGGCGACTCGGGCGTGTGTGCCGTGTGTGTGCGGGGGACGATAATCAACTTTACCTGCCATCGTGCGTTCTTGCTCAGGCAAACTCACAGGATTTCCTGAAACATTATTATTCAACAACTGCAAATATCTTCTTAATCTGACTTTAATTCTGAGAGTAAGTGGACATGCGAATAAGTGTGCCTGCGAGCATATCTATATATAGGTAAGGTCAAAATCATCTGCTGTAGAGCCAATAGGGGCAGTAGGTTGTAGGTATAAGTTTACCAGAGAAGTTTATTTCCTTACTTTATCTACTTCAGCTTGGTGACCGGTCGTGACAGCTGGCTTGTTAACGTATCTGTCCTAGCCCCAGGCTTCCCGGTGCGCTCAGGTACCGACCACAAAGTTCCAGTGTGTAGCGCAATATATCTAATGTACCTATGTATTAGTAGGTGCCCATTGTCCTAAATGTATCAATGTATCATTTTCTCGACCTGCCTGAGAATTGCACTGTTTATCTGGGTCAAATAAACTTCTTAGGAATCCTCCGATGGAATAAGAAACAAATTGCTTGCATAAAAATACACGGCAATTATTGAACCAGTCACTGCCATCAATGAACTGGTGCGATAAATTGGCCAGGATTAGGAAGCTCTGATGACACCACTCGCCGCAATGATGAGCACTTGGTCGACACTTCGGGTCAAGTGCGGATGACGCGGCGGCGTCGCCTGCGCATCGAGGGCGGCGTCGAGCTGGCGCGCACCACAATTGGTCCTTAGCCACCGGATACCACTTCATTAAGTGTAAGGACTAGGACAATATCTTCATCTGGTTCAGGGCAAAGCAGTTGGCATTCAGACTATATTTGTGCTACAAAAAGTTATTTGTTAGGTATTTATTCAGTCCCCATGAGTCCTTAAGATAACTAACAAAAACATAAACATCTTAACTGGAGCGTCCCAATATATTTATGAAAGTAGTTATTATGTACGAGTATGTTATTGAAAACCTAGTTTCACATCTGATATTAACGATTCATTAATAGAATTAGAAATAAAACTGTTGCTTGAAAGTTTCGTGTTCCTAAAGTATGTCAATATGTTTTAAGCCAATGTATTTATTTTTGACCACTTACGGATAACTCAATGGAGATGGATGAAAACAGAAACAAAAGTTTCGAATCCAAAGGCCTTTCAGCTTTACTGTCTTGTAAGCTATCGTCATGAATGTGAGTTTCAGTTGGCATCAGCCGACACGGTGGAACCCACCACGAGCTCTGTGGAGCCGCGCGGGGTGTGTCTGTATATCGATTTCGTAACGAAGGAGGTATAACAAAAGGTGCGGGCAGTGGGCGCCGCCGCGGGCGCCGCAGTATTTATCGCGGCCCTGATAAGCCCACGTCTCTATTAGCGGATCATTCGGGGCACGAGCAACCGCTCATTAAGCGAGGGAAACTTCCCGACCGTGCAATGGACTGATTCGGTAATCTGAATACATTCTAACAACCGCGTAGGGCGTCGAACAGACCGATAGACAGTCGGGAAAAACTCGATAACAATAATATGCAAAATAATATTGATAAAATATTGATGGTAACGCAAAGAGAAGAACCTTAGAATGGTTTTCTACGTTATTTAATGTCAATATTTAGCCATTTTTGGATTTTGTGATTTGATAGATTAGATTAGATTAGATTTATTTATTTCATAATATAAAATGTCAGTATAAATAACGCTAAGACAATTTAGTATGCATTTATACTATGATCGTCATAAACATAAAAATTAGAGAGTTTCCATTCTTTTGTCGAGCTTGACCCTTGACTATATGTATATGTAGGTACAACGGGATCCCAAGCCAGTGTTAACGAAATCTGTCTTCTATAAGATTAAAATTAGGATATATTTTGATTTCAATAGCCTTAAGCAACATTCTGGAAAAAATCGTTAAAGTCAAACTAGTTAATGCTTATAATGACAAAATGGCAAAGTTATTAGCCTATACAATCAAATTATATACCTACTTTAAATGCACTGGATGTGTCGAAAGAACCTGCTACGTATGGCCTAAAACAGAACCAGGTTTCTATTCTACAGGATCCAAATACTACGGGTGGCTTACTAAGCTCCATAAAAATTGCAGTTGGTGCTAGGTAACTTGACTTAGTTTTGAAAGACCTAATCATCGATACCCCACACCATGGGATAAACCGATAAAAAAATTGCATCCCCACTTAAAAAAATTACATCCCGACTTAAATTTATTCTACCACTATGTTTCTGAGCTAAACTGTGGACAAGACGGACGGACGGACATGGTGAAACTATAAGGGTTCCTTGTTGACTACAGAATCCTAAAAAGCTGTTTTCTCTTAGGCAAGAGTACTTTTGCTAAAGCTTACGTGTTCTTTAGTCGCGTTTAATCTTGCAGGGTGTTGCTGTTTGTGACTTCAATCAAAGGAACCTGTTCAGTAGTCCTAACGACAATTCAGCTTTAGCAGAATTGCGAAACTTAGAAACAGTGACCCAGTACTGTGACAGAAATTATAAAGTTTTTCAGAGGTTTTATTATCGACTGTTCTTTCTTACACAAACGTTAATAGCTCATCAAGAACAATCAGACGAGTCCAAACATTATGGGTTTATTTTGTGCTGTTTAGGAGTTCCTACGGCCATCTTCATCTCCAAGGTACCTAATTATTGTACTGTCTAGATTTTATTAAATTGTTGATTACGCTAATAAAACTTAACATTTAACCAACATTTGAAATTCTTGGCTTAGATCCTTTCACAACTAGATGGTCATCATGAGACCTTCATTTATTGAGAGATATAGAAAATGCTAATACCTAAAGCTTAACATTTAACCAAAACTTTGGCATCCTTGGCTTCAATATTGGCTGAAATCCATTAACAACTAGCTGGTCATCATGAGACCTTCATTTAGTAAGTGATATAGAAAATGCTAATAATACTTAACATTTAAGCAAAATTTGGAATCCTTAGCTTCAGTATTGGCTGTGAAATCCATTAACAACTACCTGGTCATCATGAGCTCTTCGTTTGGAAAGTGATATATAGAAAATGCTAACAATACTTAACATTTAACCAAAAATTTTGTTTACTAATATACCGGTAGAAGAAACTTTGAACATCATTTCTGATCTGATTAGTACTACTGATTTACCTACCGTCTACATGAAAGCCATTGAGGTGTGTCTGAAAAGTGGATACTTGTTGTGGCATGGCGATTATTATCTCCAAGTTGATGGAGTGGCCATGGGTTCGCCAATAGCACCCGTCACCGCCAATATATTCATGGAGTGGTTGGAAGTACGTGCTTTAAATAGCGGGCCTGTCACACCTAGATATTGGTGGCGGTATGTGGATGACGTATTTGCTGTTGTCTCGGAAACCGGCCTACTGGAGTTTACGGGGTACCTTAATACATTACATCATAAGGTCAAGTTCACGGTGGAGAAGGAAAGTGAAGGAAGGTTGCCGTTTTTGGATGTTTTGGTGATGCGTAGACCTTGTGGGCGGTTGATGACTACAGTGTATCGTAAACCAACTCATACTGACCGGTACCTTAGGGCGGATTCACATCATCACCCGAGTCATTTGTCTTCTGTGCCTAGGACGTTGATCAATCGAGCCTTATGTCTGTGTGATCCTCAGTTTGTGGATGGTGAACTAAGTCACGTGAAACATGTTTTGGAGCGCAACGGCTACAACTGGAGGCAGAGTAATCGGGTTGCGAACGCATCGGCTCGTCCCCGCCCAACTGCAGTAGAGAGGCTACCTTTATACTTGCCTTATCTTAAGGGCGTGACGGATAAAATCGGATACTTGTTACGCCGTAGATATTGCATCAAGACGATTTTCCGCCCTCATATACAGCTCAGACAGTTGGTGCGTTCCCCCAAAGATAAGGAACCCTTAAGTAATCCTGGCGTATATATGATAGGAGAGACTGGCCGGAACATTTCCACAAGAGTGACTGAACACATACGTAGTAAAAATCAGGATACCCGGGGTTCTGCAGTGACGGAACATTCACTGAATTCGGATACGTCTCACTATATTCGTTTCGATAAGGTAACTGTGCTGGCGAGAGAAAAGTTTTCCATTCCGCGGAAAGTACGGGAGGCTATCGAAATTAGTCGTCATCCGAATTTTAACCGAGATTGTGGATGGTCAGTGCCCCCTAGTTGGAGGACGGTTTTGGATACTACATCGGTGGTTAGTGTGGACGAGACCTTAGCAAATGACGTAGTGAGTGTTGTGTGCAACCCGACAATTGGCATTGTGCGTGATGATGAGGGTAGTTTTGCGCCTCCGCCGGTGACACCCGTGTCGAGCAGCCGCGCGGACAGGGCGCATGCCCGTAGTGTTCGATTGGCCGCCGTCGCGACTGGTCGTCTCTCCTGATGATGAATCGCGTACCGATTCGAAACATGTCGAGCGTTATTCGACTTCTACGACGTGAGTAAACCCGTTTAAGTATTTTAATATGTCTGAGACTCACGATAGTTTTCTATGTAAAATATTTAACCAAAATTTGGAATCTTTGGCTTCAATATTGGCTGAGATCCATCCACAACTACCTGGTCATCATGAGACCCTCTATTAGTGAGTCATATAGAAAATGACAATAACACCTAACATTTAGCCAATATTTCGAATTATTGACTTCAATATTGGCTGAGATCTTGTCACTTGTTCCAATCAAAGCTGAATATCTTGGAAACTACTGGTCCTATTTCCACCAAACATAGCTAAGAACCACCTCGACGGAAAAGTCTTTCGATTAAAAAAACCGCACTTAAATCGGTCCATCCGCTTGCGCGCTACGATGCCACAGACAGACACACAGATACACAGATACACAGATACACAGACACACAGATACACAGATACACATGTTAAACTTATAACACCCCTCTTTTTTTGTCGGGGGTTAAAAATCATAACAATTGATTGATATAAGTACCTAATGTTTGAATTTATAATACGTTTTTTTTTTTTAAGTAGGATGAATCCAACTGATATGGCCAGTGGGGCAGTGTTGCGCCGGGGTTCAGCCGGTGACCCCGGCGGGGCGCGGCCGGGCGCCGCGACCATAATTAATGGACCCCTAATTGCCGATTGAGACCTCGGTTTGACGGTCACCACTATTGATTAACAGTTATTACGGGACTGTTGTTCTGCATTTGATTTGTGACGTGTAATTAAGAGGTTTTAGAGGATCGACCCACCGGTTTATCCGACTATGGTGATGCCACGGGGAGGGTAATGGGTTGCGATCGTATATCTTAAGAGCCATGATTTATTTAGAGCTCTAGCACTGTAAGCTTGTCTTAATGATAATTATGATTAAGAGATGCCCGCACTTTAAACATTAAAGTATAGCCAAGCGACCATTAGGTACGAGTAGGAAGGACAGTGAGATTTCTAGTGTTCTTTGGCGTAAATCTTACTTTGTCTGTATCATCAGCATCAATAATGATGATATAAGAAGATCACGTAAGAACGTGTTGACAAGAAAAAGAAAATCTAGTACTGTCATAAATAACAGAGGTGGTTAATTGTACGTACGTACGATACAATTGTATCGCATATATTAATTATTTGAGTCTCCCTGACGTTTCTGTAACTTTCCAGTTACCGTTGTCAAAGGTTTACTGAGAAAAACTAAATTTTTCTGTCAGAGTTACATTTGTGCAAATTACCCTTTTTATAAGTATGAATTAAAAAAATTAAACAAGTATATACAGGAACAGGACCTAATGTGTACACAGTTACGCATGTGCCAGAAAGGCTATCATTTTGCTGAGAAAGTACCGCCGAAAGAAAAATCCACGTCTATTTTGATTCAACAATCTGCAAAAGATTTCATATCCAGACAAAATGTCATCGGTAATTCCGGGCACGAGCGAGTTTTTCAGCGCGCATCAGCATGCGGCGTGCGGCCCCATCTGCATGCCGGCAGGAGACACCGACTACCGAACCGTACCTCACGTTACTTTTATACTTGTGTACAATTCACGGGCATTGTAGACATATTGTGGGATCTTCAGCCGAACGGACCATGCATTTGCAACACTGAACAGGTTTAGGTAAGTACGGAGCTTAGAGAAATCTCGTTCAAGGAATTTAAATGAACATCAAAACTTAACAACCGAGCTCTATACTCGTTTTATGATCTGTTATTTTGAGAGCGTCTCGCTTTTCTCTTTGATGATATATAGCTTACGTTGGAAATGTGCTCTCCTTCCCTAGCATCACTTTCGTTAAGCACTTTCTGTGATGAAAGAACCTACTCGACTGCATTTGTCTAATTGTTTCGACTGCACTCTCGACGATGTGGCGGATTCGATGGGCGCAACGAAACTCCGCAAGGCTCAAGACAATATAGTTTTCCAAAATCAGATAGACGGGCTCCTAGAGAAAACTGCATGGCAGGATATTCACAAAAGCTTGCTGCGTGGTGAAGCGGTACGTTGCTGCACTGCGGTCGTACAGGGGTCGGTCGCCTCCGCGCGGCAACACGACGCGGCAGCCGCGCGCCGCGGGCGCCCACTCTCGGCCATAACACCTTTATTTGCGTAAATTAAACACCGATATTCAAATGTTATGGTATCTCTTTTCTCTTTAATTGCCGTTGCGCACATGCCGACTTATTCTGCACTCCAACTTCTTCGAATTTAGGTATTTCTGTACAAATATAAATATATTTAGGAACAGATTCATTGCTCAGTAAAACTATAGTTTCCTATTGACAATTAATTATGACTTAAATTTTTGGAGCGGTTGGAATAGAACATGTTGATCGCTACCTTATACAGTCATATACTTATAGCAACTTTTTGTTAACCGACATTGACTCAGTCTTGGACACGGTTTCATTGAACTTGGACAAGAACACGTAACACAACGTGCGGTCAAAGAAGTTGTGCTATTTGAATGTAGGTTTGCAAGGATCCTCAAACGGGCTTCAATGAAGCGTGTAGTGCACTTTCTTAAAACAAAAGGTAGTCCCCGAATACGGACACGGTTTCTTCTGTCCTTCCTCGAAAGTGGCCGCTATTGCGCCCGCGCAGGGTCGCGAGTGGCGCGCCTCGGCGGCCTCAGAGCCGGTATCAAGATGTCCCGATAGGAGGTGGTTAGCGTGATGCATGGGGGGCGGACCCGCGCCGAGGTGTGGAATAAATCTAAGAGATTGAAATCAAACCGCTGTTTTTGTTCAAATCGATTGATACTGATACACAATGAGGCGATTAGCTCGAAATTATACCGAAATAAACTGCAGCAGAAATGCCCGCAGCTCTAAAAATTAAGCGGACACTTAATCACGGGACCGCGGTGCTCCATGCGGGGTCACCTTGGAGCCTGTTGCAATAAGTGGGCGCACTTGCGCATTCACATCACTGATAATTGTAATGGTAAAGAACACTGATGGTATATGTATAATAAGTCATGGTAAAGTTTTAAACAAATAAATAACTACCGTGAAACATGCCAACTTTGCCCGCTTTTTTCGTAAAAACCCGAATTTCTCTCATTTTTTATATGACGGGATAAAGTTTTTTTTGTCTAACGCATCCATCGTATTCATATGCATGCGTTTATTACGAGAAACAATTTTTAAATCTACATTTAACCATTTTTTTTTATCAATTTTCACCTCGGGTAAAGTTATCTAAACTTTTTCAAACATTGCCCAAATCGATTATTTTCGTAACTATAGCCCCTACAACGTTAAGATAAGGATCAGTATAAAATCTGGGGTAATAATGGCGTTCCACGTAAATATCTTGGTCTTAACTGTACAAACACGTGTGCAATATGGGTGGGCAATGTTACATAGGTATTTTGTTTTACTCCATACAAGCCGAATCAAGCAGTTTGAAATTGTCAGGGTTGTCACTTTTGGTTGAGTATACCATCTTTACCAGTACCATTATCAAAATGAAAAATGTATGCTTAATATTGGATACTAATAGTTAGGCGGTTATTTTGTTACTTCGCGTTAGAATAATCTAAATAAAAATTGCCATAATTGAATATTCTATGTTTTTTTTTGTTTTATGGACGTGACATGACATGACATGCAGCTACTGCTAACAGTACAACGGCTTAATAGAAATATAATTTACCTTACCTTAAATACATAACCCTCCTTTTTTTACGCAGTCAGGTAAAATTACGACAAGGTGACAACCCTAACCCTTTTTTTAGTCTGGGCAATGTTGGCATTCATAGGTTAGCAAGTTACTGGATAACATTGCCCACCATCATAACTCCGGTTTTAATAAGTATTTTTAGTACAAACTACAATAAAAATGATCTACAGTTCTTATTTTATAACAAGCAATAAGATACATTCACCTGAGGCTTCCCCATTCTGTAAAAAATACACCAGAACTTCACCTAGAATTGGCCAGCCAAATCACGCACCTTATTCAACTAGTCCCAACACGTTACGGAATGAAGTTGCGCGCAAATGTGATTCCCAGTGATACCACAGATATAATCTATTTTCCACTAAAAATAGTAGTGTTGCCATAATCATGTTGAAATTGTCTACAGTAACGTTTCTTTTTTTAAGTAGCGTTTTGGGCAAAGTTCCCTGTGGAGGCAAAGTTGGCGTATTTCACGGTATCCCATATTAATGACGGCACAGGTACACAATTATTCTAGTCACCATAACTCATTAGTAATCAATAGAATTGTGTAAGAGTAAAAATAGGTTTCACGAATGCGGCAGATATCGCAGTGGCAGAGTACCATCCCATCACTCAATCCTATAATGGAACGGGACATTCATGCCGTTTTTGTTTACTCAAAAAGGAGCAAGTAATTAAATCTAGATATTTCCAGCGGGCGCAAAAAGCGGCGTATAAATCGGACCGCGATCGCGCGCATTAGATCGCTTACAGCGCGCGCGGCCTTACGCGGCGCGACATGGACGCGCGGGTTTTTGCGCGCGCCGACAAACGCTGCGCGCGCTGGCGGCTGCTTTATGACGTGCTTTACGGCCGAGTGAGATATATCCCTTTTATGGACATAATTCGAGGTGTTCGACCATTTATACCTACACATCGCATATTTGGACGTATTGTCGGCTCGGTCGATATGTGGAAATACCTCGTTGACAGATGTCCGCTCGAAATTTTATCAAGTTTTCGGCGAAGAAGCATTGGTAAAAAATAAGATTTTGATCCACAATTGCAGTAAAAACTGCGATCTACTCGGTTAAAGTTCTTGTCGATTGACTTGATACTAATAAAGATCTGAAATTGAAAGAGACAAAGAGGTTTTGATGATGATGATACTTGCTTACCTGAGTGTATCTGATAGATCGTTTTTCTATTTCTATTTGCATTACGTTTCTAGTTGTTTGCTTTGATACATACTTGGGTCGATTGCAAAAAAAAATTAAGTACCTACATAGTTAAGGGCTTTAACGAAAACAAAACTGGATTGATTCCTTTGTGTGACGAAAGTTACATACATTTTGTATGACTAACTTTCGTCACACTAACTAAGCTTTTAACTATGTCATTTTTTTTTGCTATCGACCCAGTTACGCTCTGTAGCTGAGTGACATTTTGCGAGGTACGTCGTCGGCCAGCAGTCGGCCAGTTCCCAGCATTACGACGAAACTGTATCGGGATCGCGCCGGCGCGTAATTACCGCAATCACACTTCGTTAACGCGAATCTGGACGATTAACACTTTCTTGGCTTTTTGCGGCCGCGGCCAATCGCGGCGGCCATTTCGCGCAATTACCTCTAAACAAAATGGCGGCCAACATGGCGGACGCCTTCGCGGCTTTTTGTGCCGATAATTGTATGTGAACATTACCTACTTGCGAATTAACGAAGATGTAGAATTTATTAAATAGTGGGCAGCCACATGTTTAATTGCTGACAAGGGGCCGCTCTCGTTCCCAGGCTCGGCGGCATTAAGTGATTAACACTATATTTAATCCCATCAAAAACATTACATGTAAAAAAATTGCAAGTCTCGCAACCTTCTACCGAAAAAAGTTGTGAGATACAATATAAAACCAAGTCGGTTAATTTATTCAGTACCTATCAAAGTGACCCTTCGCCTATATGACAACTTTGACATACATTTTCACCGTGACCGTGTTAGTACCCGCATTAATATTAAACATATTTATCTTTATCATAAATGTAATGACTTGGCCATCGCACGACAACATAAGTATATAAGAATACGAATAAATCTCCTTTTATTAAAGTGATTATTATATTTTTTGCTTTATTTATCCATACCAATAGATCGGTATGGAGCGGTGCTTATCCAATTCTTTTCAGCTGTTTTTACTATCTCGTCTGCTCATATTTTCTTCTGCCGTCCTCTTTTGCGGGTCGGGCCAGATCCATCTTTTATTTAAGGACGGCCAAGATGAAACAATGAGTAGGAATTTACGTTTGTATGCGTGACGTTCAAAGCGTTAATAAAATTTGGTAGATTTTATTATCATTATAATGTAGAGTGTATTATCGTGTGCGATGGCCAAGTCATTACATTTATGATAAAGATAAATATGTTTAATATTAATGCGGGTACTAACACGGTCACGGTGAAAATGTATGTCAAAGTTGTCATATAGGCGAAGGGTCACTTTGATAGGTACTGAATAAATTAACCGACTTGGTTTTATATTGTATCTCACAACTTTTTTCGGTAGAAGGTTGCGAGACTTGCAATTTTTTTACATGTAATGTTTTTGATGGGATCTCATTTCTTTTTGTAAGTGGTCCTCCTTATTTTTCCTTTAAGGACTACTAGCTGTGTATCCGCAACTGTCTTTCTTAAAGCCCACTCTCTGTCTCTGTGGGCTTTTCTCGAAAGTTTTGATGAAGCGATTTTTGACAAGCCAGGACGGTAATTACTTCTTAGTCTATTATACTCCGAAATTGCGGAGTTTTGCACTTTAACACTACCGAAGTTGACATTGACGATGGTGATGATGAGGGTGGTGATGATGGCGGCGATGATGGTGGTAGTGGTAATGGTAGTGGTTATTGTGTTGGGGATGTGGTTGTGGTAATGGTCGTGGTGGTAATGTGGTGAGGATGTTGATTTTACAACCATCGTCATCACCATCACCACAAGCATTACCATCACAATCGTCATCATCCATCACCACTATGACCATCACCATCTGAATCAAAACCCCCATCATCATACCTAATCACCATCATTGGCATCATCATCGTCATCGTCATCTTCATCATCATTATCACCATTAATCATCTACAACAACACCATCATCATCATCACCAATCACCACCACCATCATCATCATCATCATCATCATCATCATCATTACCAACACCTCCCTCACCACCACCAGTCACCACCATCTTCATTACCATCAATACCCCCATCATCACCACCGGTCACCTCCACTCCACCATCATCATCATCACCAACAGTCACCACCATCGTCGTCATCATAATCATCATCATCACCAATACCACCTTCATCAGAATCAGTCACCACCACCACCATCATAATTATCATCACCAACCCGCCCCTCGCCACCACCAGTCACCATCATTATCTGAACAATCCAACACCCTCATTACCAACACCAGTCCCCAGCTTCATCATCATCATCATCATCACCAGCACCCCCATCACCACCACCGCCACCAGTTACCATCATCATCATCATCATCATCATCGCTACCATCACGATTCCAACTCACTGCCCCTGCGGGGTGAGGTAACTCAATTCGGTACGGCGATGAGCGTGTCCATTCTGTATGTATTAAGTAATAAGTATTCTGTGCCTGAGAACACCGAAAGTTATATGAACCGCAAAGTTAACTTTGTAATCGTGTATTTTTTATAGGGTTCATAAGGAAATACAAATTTATCTATGCAGCTCGCATAACTGGAAAACTACACGGAAATTTTGTAATGTTTAGGTTTTTTTAATGATTTGTACACCAAACCGTAATAGAGCACGAAATTTCAAGCTTGTGTGTCTGCTAGAAGTAACTTAGAATTCGTATGATCATATATAAGTGAGTCAGTGAATCAGTGACAAAATTAAGGAACTTTGACTGGCAATAATTTCTAAACTACTGGTTCAAATTGAATGCAATTTGGAATATGCATAGGTTATATCATGCTCTCCTGGTCATTAAAAATTCAGGCTTCTAGCTTTGTCCGTTATGAAATACTGGGAGTTTGAAAATGGTCTGAATGGCTTCGAGAAAAGGATGTTACGGCGTGCCGGCAAGCGCGTTTGCTCGACTTGGCGGGGGCACTGCCGTGCCCCCAGATTGGAGGTTGGACATTTTTTTAAATAAATATAAGCCTAAGAGGCCGCACTGTAGTAGCCCTCCTTGACCTAACGACTTTGTTCCACCACCAGTGGCTAGCATCACCGGTTGTCGCAAGAAATTGAACATTAAATACGTAATTATTTGGAAAACTAACCTTTCAGTATAGTGTTGAACCTATGTCACTTTTCACGCGTGGACACAAACACAACGACATACACTTAACCACCAAAATTAGAGCCCAAAGTAATAAGTATGTACCTGGTTGTGGGGACAGCCGCCGCGCGCCGGCCTAAAGACACACATCAGCCGGAGGGTCGCTAATTTGATTTGAACGCTTTGACACCGAGCTCGGACTCGGAGCTGCCCGGCTAGCGGCTCGGCTCCACGGACCGGGTGAGGGTTAACATAATAATACTCAACTGCCAAAGATATAATAATAATGTTAGCCCTAATTCGCGAATACGAATTAATGTTGCATTTCAATCATCATCCTCCTAGCCTTTGTCCCATATTGTAGAGAATGAATTCTCAATCGGGGTCAGCTACCTAAATCCCAAGATGTGGCGTAGGCACAGGCACTAGTTTTTACGCAAGCGACTGCCATCTGACCTTCCAACCCAGAGAGGAAACTAGGCCTTATTGGGCTTAGGTGGTTTCCTCACGATGTTTTCCTTCACCGAAAAGCGAGTGGTAAATATCAAATGACATTCCCTACATAAGTTCCGAAAAACTCATTGGTACGGGCCGGGTTCGAACCCGCGACCTCCGGATTGAAAGTCGCATGCCCTAACCACTAGGCTACCACCGCAATGTTGCATTTGAATATCGTTTTATAAAGGAGGCCTTTACTATTTAATCAATGTAGATAAATGTATATATCTCGTTGTCCATCAGCTTCGGTGTAATCCACCTTCCTAATGTGACCCACGCCGACGGGACGAGACGCACTATTCAAGAATAGCTACGTCTTCACAGCTGGCCCAGAAAACATCACAATCGCACTAATTCGACAGCTTGTACTAACTACTACCGACAACGTGGCTTCTATACTTGAAAATTACAAAGAAAATGTTACTCACTGTAAAAACTATGGGATGGCATGGCACTGAACCATTTACTTCTAGCGCTCATTGGCAGTGAATCTTAGACATAGAACAGCTATAAGTACTTATATTTAACGGCTTCTTTACTGTTGTGAGTACCCTTTAATATTCAGGTAGATGACACCGCCCCTGTTGTACACTCAACATGAAAAAAATAAACAGTTTCACTTTAATTCCCGAAATGGGGAGCTCTGATCATGTTGAAATATTATATCTTCAATGAACTGCTCCCAGTGCTCCCCACGAAAACTAAGAGGCTTTAAGGGTAAACATTATTATATTCTATTTTTTATCATTTTTTGAACTGTCATCGAAGCTCTATTAATTGGATGTCTTAATTAGCCACACATATCATCTCTTTCCGCAGTTATGTTATTTGCAGATGTCCGCGCAAAAACCACAGGGCGCATCCGCGCCGCGCTCGATTATGTCATTAAAGGACGCCGGAAAAAATGAAAGGGCATTTTAGTATGCGATGATACCGCGCAATTAAGTTTGGGTTTCGGTGCGATCGCATCGCATAGCGCGCGCCGCTCGCTCGCCGCCGGAAAAACGCGGCGGCGTACGGACGGGAGCTAGCCGCGGTGAAGGGCCTCCTCGGTGGGGCTCTCAAACCTCAGTCCAGCCCACGGTCCTGCCCTTGGGTATTACAAATGTGCCAGCGCATGTAATAGCGGATATAGGAACTACCGTGACTAATATGAAGCATTAAATACACAATAAACAAATACAAAGGAGTTGCAAAGCTAACGCAACCAATCACGTTTGTTGTCTGGGAGCTCCTCTGAAATATTCATTTTATTCTGTTTTCAATAGGCATTTGTTATTATACATATGTAGTGGCAACAGAAATACAATACATGATCTGTGAAAATATCTGGTGACAGACGTACAGACAGACAGACAGTCGAACAATGGAGTATTAGTAATACGGTTTGCTTAATGGAACCCTAAAAACGGCAAAAAACTATGTTTGTTGTATGGGACTTAAATGTTTATTTAGTTCTGTTTTTAATAGGGTCCGGTCTTAGTAGTTAGTAATAGGGTCCCGTTTTTACCCTTTGGTCACGGAACCCTAAAAACGATCAAATTAACAAATGTGTACACGTTTATAAGAAAATATACAAAATATTTTAAATAAGTACCTATGTACAATAATTGCGATATCCCCGAAAAAAGATCCAAGGGAGATCGGAAACCACGTGGGTAAATGTGATGGTTGGTGCAAAGATAGAGCGAAGTGGAGGAGGATAATAGACTAGGCTGTCCCACACCCATATGGGACACATAACCAGGAAGGATAGGTAGGATATTCCCATTTTAACTTAACTATTTTTCAGAGGTCAAGTAACCACCTTATACATGTATACATACTTACAATGTAAGCAGGTTAGGTATTGTCGACGACAACGCCGCCACATCAACGCGATAATCTCCGGGCAGCAACAAGGCGGGCTTCAAGGCCAACCGGCCCGGTGCGGTACCGTGACGGAGCGCCCGCGCGGACAGCCCGCGACTCCACCGACGGACGCGCTTCGCTATACACGACACATTGTTCGCGCCGCGACTTAGCTATTTGTAGTTTTTTTATTTATATTAGAGTTTGTACAGTCCGCTCTTAGTTTCATTCTATAGTCTAGTTCTCCTTCCCGTAAAAATAAGGCACTAGACGTAACATAATGGTCCAATAACTCGCCGTAATAAGCGACCATCGATAATCGAGCTACAACATCAAGTTGGGTCTGGCAGAGCATTGCAACCGCTGGACTTATCGTCGCCGTAGTGATCAACGATTTTTTTTCGCCGTGACGGACTAGCGGGGGCTGGTCTGGGAGCGCCGTCCTACCAACATCCTCCATCGTTCATCTTTTGTGGTCTTCGGGTTAGCCGCTTATGCTGAGAGACATCGTCATACATTACCTTCTTCGAGCAACGGCAATACCGCCACGACAACAACGAACGTATACGACCGAGAGGATTACATGCATAAATTACCTGCAACTACGGAGTTATAACAATCATTAGACTTCCCGAGGCAAACTAAGTGTTAAATAAAATCAACGGAGTGGAGTGTATATTACCTACTACAGCATCATCACAAGAATAGAAGGAACCCACAACCTACCGGACGACATATAGCCAGGATAGCATAACTGTGAGGCCTTTCCAATTTTTTTATTCATAGGGGTATACTATTACATACAATAAAATTCATTTAAATACATATTACGATCATATTTATCAAAAATACAAAATCATCGTTCATTACAATCATTTGCTTACGGGAAACTTAATAACTATTGGGTTTAACATTGCTTCAATTAAGGTAAACATTAGCATTAAAAGTCATCTAAAATAATAATTAAATGTAAAGAGTGAAAACGAGTTATCTAAAACCTTAGGTCTTAATTGGAGATGTTCTCAAGATAGTCTTACATTTAAAATAGACATCGCCTTGCCTACAATTGTCACTAAACGACACATTCTTTCAGCCATAGCTCAGGTCTTTGACCCCATCGGTTTGGTCACACCTTGTATCGTTCAAGCCAAAATTCTCATGCAGAAGTTATGGGTACAAAAATGTTCTTGGGATGAACCGCTTACAGGTGACATACTTACATCTTGGCAAAGCTTCGTCACAACATTGCCACGCTTAAATGATCTTAATATACCTCGATGGATATTGATCGATTCCCCGGCATACGTTGAGTTTCACGTCTTTACAGATTCCTCGGAGAAAGCTTACGGAGCTTGTATGTACGCCCGCTCCGTGGCCGGGGATGGCTCAGTGAGTGTTCACCTTCTTGCATCTAAAAGTAAAGTAGCACCAATTAAAGCCACGAGCATTGCTCGTCTAGAACTTTGTGGGGCCTTATTAGGATCAAGATTGTATACAAAGGTCTTAGATGCACTCACCCAGAAACCACAACGCACCGTATTTTGGTGCGATTCAATGATCGTTATGGGATGGCTGTCTTCATCTCCTTCTTTGTTGCGGCCTTACGTCAAAAACCGCATTTCCGAAATCCAGGAGAACTGCAGCGCAGATTCTTGGCGATACGTTCCTTCGAAAGAAAATCCCGCGGACCTCGTGTCCAGGGGTCTTAGCGCCGATCTCATAACGAATTCATCCTTATGGTGGTCAGGACCACCCTTCTTAAAATTGGACTCTTCTCTCTGGCCGACAGCACCTAAGTCTGAAAAACGTTCTCCACTGCCAGAGACATTAACAAACACATCATTAGTCACATGTCCTACTACTACATACTGTAATCCATTAGGAAACTTGATAAGAGACAAATCAAATTATTCAAAATTACAACGAGTTGTTGCTTATATTTTGAGATTCATTAATAATTGTAAATATTCTAATAAGAAATTGGCAGGGTCACTTACCTCTTCTGAACTGCATGCCGCTTCCGTTTTGCTTATTCGGCAGTCTCAAATAGACAGTTTTCCTGATGAGTACGAACTGCTTAAATCAGGTAAAGCATTGCCTAATAAAAGTCGGCTTAGCTCCTTGTCGCCGTTCTTCGACTCGGGCCTTATTAGAGTTGGAGGCCGACTTGCTAATTCATTTTATGATTACGGCGTAAAGCATCCCATCATCATCTGTAGCAAACATCCTGTCACAAGGCTGCTTTTCACAATGTTTCATTTGCGCTTACTTCACGCGCCGCCTCAGTTGCTCTTAACAACAATAAAACATAATTACTGGCCTCTTGGAGGCAGAAACTTGGCTAAACATGTTGTCCATACTTGCATCAGATGTATTAAGCTCAAGGGCGAAACCGTGCAACCGATAATGGGTAACTTGCCAAAAGAGAGGGTACATCTAGAATATCCATTCTATGAAACAGGCACTGATTACGCAGGCCCAATTCTGATAGCCGACCGTAAGGGCAGAGGGTGTAGGCTTGCAAAGGCTTATATCTGTATATTTGTTTGTTTGGCAACCAAGGCACTTCATTTGGAGCTTGTATCAGACTTAACTAAAGAAGCCTTTATGGCAGCTCTTAGTCGATTCATAAACCGTCGCGGTAGGCCGAGAGTCATCTTTTCTGACAACGGCACCACCTTCGTCGGCACCTTCAATGAGCTCTCTAAGTTGTTGAAGCAAGATTTTGCTGCAGATATGACAAATGCTCAGATTAACTTCTCTTTTATCCCAGCATATACTCCGCACTTCGGAGGACTCTGGGAGTCAGCAGTAAAGTCCGTAAAGCATCATTTAAGGAGAACTCTAGGTCTTGCACACCTCACGTATGAGGAAATGTCAACGTGCTTGATCAACATCGAAGCAATATTAAATTCACGTCCTCTCACACCCCTTTCGAATGATCCTTCTGATCTGATTCCTTTAACTCCAGCTCATTTTTTAATTGGAAGGTCTCTTTTGTTCTTGCCTTATCCTCAGCTTACTGATCAGAAGATTTCTTCGCTTCAAAGGTTCCAGCGCATCGAGTTCTTGAAGCAGCACTTCTGGAACAGGTTCTCCAACGAATACATTTCCGAGTTGCAGCAGAGGATGAAATGGCGCAGCTGTAAAGGAAGGTTGGAGACTGGAACCATGGTCATCATCAAGGACAAAAATCTTCCCCCTCTCATGTGGCTTCTCGGCCGCATCGTCCAAGTCTTGCCTGGCAGAGATGGCATAGCCCGCGTGGCGGACATAAGGACCAAAAAGGGAGTCATTAGAAGAGCATTTAACACGATCTGTCCCTTACCCATCCGCAGTCTTGAAGACCCAAGCTCTTCAACGCCGGGAGTACATGTCGACGACAACGCCGCCACATCAACGCGATAATCTCCGGGCAGCAACAAGGCGGGCTTCAAGGCCAACCGGCCCGGTGCGGTACCGGGACGGAGCGCCCGCGCGGACAGCCCGCGACTCCACCGACGGACGCGCTTCGCTATACACGACACATTGTTCGCGCCGCGACTTAGCTATTTGTAGTTTTTTTATTTATATTAGAGTTTGTACAGTCCGCTCTTAGTTTCATTCTATAGTCTAGTTCTCCTTCCCGTAAAAATAAGGCACTAGACGTAACAGGTATTATACGCTTCGAGTTAGACTAACATGGGCAAGTTAGTAAAAAAAGTGTGGAGGGACCTTAATGCAGTTTTTTAGGAATAATTGACAGCCCATTACATCTGTCACCGTCACATGACGGATAGGCGACAGTAATCGAGTTATTAAAACACGTTTATTGCTCAAGAAAATGGCCTTTCATTCAACTCACAAAAAATGCTTAGCGGAGGTAAGTAAGAAATAATGATCTATGAATTGTTTTCATTGTTGCATTGTTTATACAGAGTCTCGTATAAAAACCGATCTTAATCGTAGCGTGACAATTGACGACGCGATTACCATAAATCGATAAAATTTTGTCGAGACAATAATCGATTAAATATTTATATTCGCGAATAATAAAAACTTCAATCCATCACTCGCGTCAGCGCAATACGTTGCGTGCGCGCGCCGCGCGGGCCCGCGGAAGCAGCCTTACTCCTCGGGGATAGGGTATCGTTTTGAGAGGAGAGCTGATGTGTGTTAAGAGTTTATGGGAGTAATTAGTGGTATATTTAGTTAGCATTAAACGGATATTCGTCTTCATTATATCTAACTTGCAAATCCTTGGCAGATGAAGTCATCGCGAGTTATTGCCTGCGCTGTGCGCCCGCGCACCGCACAGGGTGATGCGTTGGCGCAGGGTAGTCCAGCCGGAGGGCAATCTCGTTCTTAGTTCTAAGACCACTGGACATTTTATTCTACTTTTAAAATTAAGTAGGTACAATCATTGAACTAGTAAAGATATGCATGTATAACAATTACAATATCACATCTTGCTCTCTTATTTCATAATAATATGAATTGGCTAAAAATAAGAAAATTGTAAGATAAACGTTTCAAAAAAAAAATATGTCCGCAATTTTTCTTTTCTTTTGTCCTGTATATGTCTAATAAATAAAAATACTAAATGTAGCGAGTTGTATACGAGTTAATCCTAATATGTCTCTCGAGTGGTAAGCTCAATGAAGGTTCTAACCATAATTAAACATTCCTAAATTCCGAACAGTCGACACCCTGTATCGTACAATAGACAATAAACCATCACATTAACACCTAAAACGTCTAGAACAAGGAAAATTTCACGGTCCGCCCGCGGCCGCACATTCTCAGCAATAACGGGGCGATAGCGCTGAGCGGATGAGCTATTACCGCCTAAAAAGGACTGTTTTACGAGAAAAATGCGCGCCCTCGCGCATGCGCCGCCGCTGAATGGATCATTAACATCGTTTCCACACGCTCGGAGCCTATAAATCAAGGCGGAGAGACTCTAGGAAGGCGGGCGCTGCGCGGGCGACGCTTTCCTTCCTCGAGGCAGCCGCTTCTGGCCAGCAGTGCGGGCTCAAACCAATATCAAATTAAATCAAATAGTTAATTCTGCAAGTAGGCCACAAGAGCAGTTTTACGAATCTGAATCTACCGACGTTTAACAAAATGTTGTTGAAAAGAAAGCCGACATAAAGTAGGTTTATTTTTGTAGTTTGTCCTTACTACAGATGCTGTACTCTACCCGCGGTGCGTTCTGTCAGCAGTGAGGCGTTTGACTGGAGGAAAAAAATAAAAAAAACGCGGTCTGCTGACAACAGGAAAATGATGTATAGCGATAACGGCGCCAAATTGCCGAAAAGAAAATAATAAAAACCGGCCAAGAGCATGTCGGGCCACGCTCAGTGTGTAGTTGCCCATCCTTCACAATAGACGGGCTTAAAACAGCGGTTTTAAGCCCGAGGTTTAAATTACGAGAAAGATTTCAAGCTCTATAAAAAGGTCGTAAACGCTAAAGTAACTGTTATTACTTATTACCTTCTGGAAGTTATCGATTATACGCGCCAGATTGAGCGGAATGTTTTAATGGAGTATGCACTTAACTAATATGTGTAGCGTTCGAAGTATAAGGACACCGCGCGGCACTTAGGTACGTCATTGTAAAGAAAAATAAGAAAATTATGTAATTTTGCGATATCTCAAAAACGGCTCGACCAATTTTATTCAATATGGTTTTCAGTGCAAGTACTTATAATGTCTCATTTTCATGAATTTTTCCATATTTTTTTACGCGTGGTTGAAAATTTAGAGGGGTCACTATTTTTTTTATTTTTGGAGCGATAATTACAAAACTGCTGACTTTATCAAAAAATGATTTTCGTAAACCCCTATTATTAAAAAAAAACCTATTCAAAGACACCCCACACACTAGTGTTGAAACGAAAAAAAAATGTACCCCCACTTCGGGCCTGTATGAGAGGTAAAAAAAAGTTTTTTTTTTAGTTTTTACTTTATACCGTTTTGTCGACATACACATACTCATACCAAATTTCAGCTTTCTAGTACTAATGATCACGGAGCTAGGCCGCGGACGGACGGACAGACGGACAGCGGACATGGCGAAACTATAAGGGTAGTTGACTACGGAACCCTAAAAAAATAATCGGAGGTCCTTAGTGATTCGAACCTACGGGTTACGCTTTCAGCTATGGACATTATGGTATATTTCACTTCGTAGACTCTTCATAACTAGAACAGGGATTATAATGATTATTACGTTATGTACACGATTCGCAACTTGCACATTATTACAAGATCTGGTTCTTACCTACCTATGAGTAAAAAAGAAAATTGCAGCCTTGGAACCGACAACGATAAGGACGTATTAGCTTGGACCTATTTATTTATCGCTAACATTTTTGATTTTTCATTTACATCATTATTCTATGCATTATATTTCAAATTGGTTATACATATAAAGCCTGACCAGAAATAGATGAGGATTGTCAAGAGGGGTAATTTACAAGATTTATACGGCAACAATTTTGCAACCAATCGCAACTGTACACGATGTAATTTTTAAGCATAAGTATTAATTGCAGCTGACCGCTTCATTGGTGTAAACTAATGAGAGGCCGGGGATGATTGCCCCGCGTCACGCGTGCGCAGGAGCAGCGTGACGTAAGATCCGCGCGGCACGTAACGTGATCACGTCGCCGTCACTCCGCGCCAGACGCCGCGCCGGGGACCGACCCCGGGGAAACCAGGGAGAGATGGACCACCCGTTTTAAACTTAATAATTATACTTAATCAAATAAATGAATAATCGTCACGAAACGTACTTATGCGTAGTACAAGGAGAATAATAGTGATTATTCCCACTGATTTTATCGGTTCTGCCCTTCCTTATCTTTTCTCAATTGATATTGATATAGTCTATCTAGCAACGTATGACTAAAAAGCCATACAAATAATATATTAGTAAAAAAAGCATAAGTGATTTCGTACATACACAAAAAGCTAACGTAATACTTTGTACTTAAGTTTAATGTCAAATGCCATCATTAAAATTGAAAATGGAATGTCAAAAATTTTAGGCTAGGGTTGCGACAATCGGGAATTACCAAATAAATAGTATTCCGTTGGAACTGTTACATGTGTTAGAGACTACAGAAAATAATTATAATAAAGAATCTTTTGTGAAGTATGACCTGTTTAATATAATATTCAGTTGTATTGATTTCAAACGTATTATTTCCGAGTAATTAGTTTTAACACCACTTTTCAGGATGAAAAAATCGCTAATTATAATTAATATGACAGAAAGCTTTCATTTATTCATTTATTCATGTATGTCAGCTTTGACAATGAATAATTGGGCGGTCATTGTCAGATTTAGATGCGCATCTTTCCGGTGGACATTTGTGAAATTAAGGATTCCAGGGCCTAACTTTCTGATAAAATGCCTGTGAGAATAAAGAACGTTCCCTCTTCTATAATCCGATGTAATAGCAACATAACCTAGATTCATGCAAACTCTTAACTTTTGACCGCCGAAGGGACAAATTTTGTTTTTGAACTGACAATGACCCAGGTAGTACCTATAACTCCTTTTCCTTTTATTATTTTCAACAGTTTATCGATTTTAACACTCTTCTGTCCGTTTGTCGCCGATACAATACGACATCTCATCTCAACCAACCCCAGGCCCATTTTTTTTAAATTGTGGCTATACTTAAAGAGTATGAGTGACGGATACGTCGTATTATAAGTTATCATTATGCCAAATAATTTGTCTTTCGTCTTCGACACCCGTTACAGTGTCTGCTATAACTCTATCATCCCAAGATTTTTTAATTGTTAGACTGTCTTCACTCTTCCATGTAGATAACATTATTGTATACATTGTACGTGTTTTATCAGTGCTGGGAATTACAAAAAAAAACCTCAGTGACGAGCTGCCCGACTCGGCCGGAGCTCCTCTCCGTGTCGCCACGGTCGATCGGCCGCACTGGGGTTTTTGCAAACGCCATAATACCAAACTAGTTAGCCTATAGGTCGAAAAGTGGGTGTCTATAAATAATTAATACGACATAGATGTATGCTTAAGTCATTAACTTTATTTTCTAATTAAATGCCGATAAAGAAACCATACCATTAGTGCATGTCGCAAGTCAAGAGATATTGGACTTTATACAAAATCATCATCATCAAAGGACTTTCAGTCTGTTACAGGCTATATAAACAGTATCATGTAAGAAAATAATTAATGCTTTTAACATACAAAAATATAGCTAAGATAGAACAAAAGTACATAATTAAGTACTTGCTTACTTAAACATCGCTTCTTACAAACAAATAGGACACATAACAATTTGTTTGACCCATTTGACCTAGAGTCCTATGTCCCCTAGATGGGGCAGAGAGCGTTCACAGTGAGTCGTCATCCCGAACGGTCTGGAGCTTCGCGCTTCACTTCGCTCCAGTCCAGGTCATTCCTATCGCCCCCGCTTCCGCAGTGATCGTCCGCCGCCAGGTCTGCTTAGGGCGGCCACGTTTGCGCTTTCTATGGCTTGCCTCGGAATGTATTCTGGGTCTCTTCGGAGCGTGTGTCCAAGCCAGCTCCATTTCCGGCGTTTTCTCTGCTGGGCGATCACTTTAATTTAACGTTTATTAGATTTGAGGATTTGTTCCTTTTCTTGTGTGTTTATTTTAGGAAAAAAGGTTATTTGTTTCGCCGATTAAGAACCGCGTCCACCGTCAAACACAGAAATCTAGTCTTTTTAAATATTTAATTGATTATAATGTCGGTTTTTTCTCTTATACATGTTTCTGTACACTCAAATTTTGTTTGAGAATTTAAAAACTCCTTTTCGCCAGAATAGCGCCACGTTCGTGGGATTCAATGATTTTGTAACGAGCGAGGAAGTTTTGCGTGACCGTCGGTGGAGTGGAATAATTTTACTTCTACATTTTTTTTATCAAGATATATGTATTAGTTTAAATTAGTAAATAGTATTTTACTAATTTAAACGTTACGCAGAAGAAAGCATCATTTTAATCAGACGAATTGTAGAGTAAATTAATTTTCCATTTTCATAGGGTACCGAAATCACAAATGCAAGTACCTAAGTACTTAATGTACTTAAAATTTAACTTTCATAATATTTATATTGACATTTATTAGGTATAAGTTTAATATGACACAATGCAAAAATATTGTTTTGTGTTGTATAAATTAAGTTCATTGTGTCATTATCATTTGGTGTATTATTTAGTAGAGTTCTAACTAACATCTGCTACTGGTAGGTAAATATATATGCATATATATTTTTCCACTGTAAAAATAAATATCTGCTACACCTTTAGAAGTAGGTATATATAAAACGTAGGTGAAAAGTGGTTTTTGATTCAGGCGCAAGCGAGAGACGCGTGCGTCGGCGGAGGCGGGAGCGGGCGCGGGATGCGTGCGCGTGCGTCGGCCGCGCGGCGCGGGCGGCACAAAAACTGCCCGGACCTGTTGTAATGTAACGGCCACGCTCCCGCTACTCGCCGGACAGTGCGCGCGCGGCGCACACCACCGCCACCGCGTCACGTTTACTTATTGCTAGAGTCAGACCACGCCCCCTTTCGAGTAAATGAACTGTCAAACCATACAAACTGACTCACTTTGTTTGTATAGTTTGACAGCTCATTTGCTTGGAAGAGTTCTTTATGCTTCAAGTGGAGAAGATACTGTCGGCTCTGAAAAGCTGCTGAAAGTAATTTGAGAAAAAGGTTAAAATTATGCAAATACCTTTTACAAATTGGGTTGTTAGCTGGATTAGGATTGTCAAATTGTTAATTCCGAACGCTACCCTGAGTCCAAATAAGAGTTGTTTTTAAGAAGTTCTGATTATTGAGGCTCTGCTTGCTGTAGCTGAAGCTTATAAAAATGTTAAGACTGCGTTGTTATGTATTTACGTTTTCATATTAATATTATACTTACTACAGTGTGTCTTTTTACCGGTTAAACAAATGGAGCAATTTTGAAATTCGGCGTACTGTAGAGATATTAAACTCTAGGCATGCACATTGTCTACTTTGTCAATCTACCCCCCAGGCAGTGACGCGGAGAGGAGTTGTGTAAGGAAAATCTTACTTTTTGAAGTGGAAAAGCTTAACCGAGAATGGTCGGGCCAAAGGATTTTTATTTAGGTATTTTATTTATATAAGTATATTATTTATTTCAGGTATCGATAGGAACACAATGTTTTATAACTAAACTAGGTCGATGCAGAGTCAGCCACCGGCTAAGCTTGCACCATAGATTGGAGCGGAGTTGTGCTATCTTCGATTTGTATAACGCAGTAACTACAAAATAAACTACAACAGAAAGTTGAAAGAAATAATAATTTAGGTATTTAGAAAAGTTTATGGAAAATATTAATATAGAAATAAATTTTTGATGATGATTTAAATTGACTGGCGTTCAGATAGCTCTACCAAACGATTCAGCTCTGTGCGATTTTCAGCCAATTTCTTCTTTTCGTTGATTTTTTTGACTCGTGCGAAAGGAAATCCAGGCTCGAAGAATAAACCATTGATGTTTCGGACTCTGGAAAGCGCAACATAAGACATGCCTAATGCAAATTCAGTGTCTCCAATGTTTACAACTGCTTGATCTAGAGTTAAGCCTTGAGAACGGTGAATGCTTATTGCATATGCAATCTGTATGGGAAATTGCTTCTTTGAGAACGTTGTTGAGCCTTTCCTGAATGAAACTGTCACTGGTGGTATTGGATATGTTGCAGTTCTGGAGTTGCGGACCTGAATATGATGCAAATTCCACCATAATGCAAATTGGAAAATCGTCACTGAAACGGTTGTCTTCGCGGTGATTGTACACAATGTCTACAACTTTACCAATTGTTCCATTGCACAAACCCGCAGCAGTGAATAAATTTTGCCTTAGTATGACTTGGGCCCCTTCACACAAATACAGCTCAGATGCTAATCCTCTAGCGTCATCAGAAGATGCTGTTGCAGCCCTTGGGTCGTTGTGGATGGCGTTGATTCGAACAACAGGGTGGCCGACGTTCCTCAACTTATCAAGATTGAACGACTCGATTTCTTTGTTTGTTGAAATCAATCGAATTACATCTCGTGTTGAGGATACTGAAGCTTGATGCTTTGAGATGAATCTGGTTTCGATCAACTTGTAGTCAGCAACTGTGACCTCACCTACCGCCAATCTCTGCAAACAATCCCTGAATTGCTTCTGATCTTCACCCACTTGCCTCATGATTTGTTTCAACACAAAAACTTTTTTGATGTTACGATAAGCAATTTGGCCTTGTACTGCGACTGTGTTTGAGCTCCGAGGAGTGCCATATAGGGGAACGTCACCGACAGGTTGAATAGAATAGAATGGAATAGAATATTCTTTATTGCACACCTCAACAGGAAATAAATACAAACAAAATCAGATTAGAATAACATTCAATAGAGGTAAACAATAGGCGGCCTTATCGCTAAAGAGCGATCTCTTCCAGACAACCTTTGGGTAGCGAAATTAAATAAAAACGTCAGAAATGAGTAGGCGATGCAAAAGTAATCATGGATTCTGTGGAAAAAAAACTACTAAAATAATACATAAATAAACGTACATAAAATACCAAAAAAAATATATATATGCACAAATAAACCTACTTAAACATACATAACATAGGCATATACATATAAAATAATATTAGTAACGAACCACACTTCATGTCGGTCACAATACCAAAAAATTAAAGAAGGGACAAATAATGTTCTTTAAGGAGTGTTTTAAAATTGGCAACGGATTGGCTACGTTTTAAGTCTACAGGCAGAGAGTTATACAACAAAGTAGCCTGGAAAGTAAAAGAGCTGTTGTAGAATTCAGAGGAGGAAGAGGGGACAGCCAGAAGCAAATTTTGAAGTTGATTGAAATCGCCAAAGAAAACAACAATGTATCCACCCATGGTCTTGCTTGCCGCAGCCGATAAAATATATTTGCCTTTGTACTCGTTTGCCGGCTTTTGGCTTTAAGTTAACTTAATTCTCTTTTCGTCAGTGTGTAGTCTAGTGGTCTAGGTATGTTAATTCATGAGGAAAATAAGAATCAGTCAAATACATACGTAAATATTCGCTTTCGGAATAGTCAAAACTTACATGTTACACTAATTGTCACCTTTGATATTGAAGCTTGTCTATGAAAAAGTTGCGCGCGCTTTTCACTTACAAAGTCCATTCGAGTCGATCCATGGGAGCTTTTTGTTTTTTATCATAACTTTTTAATTAAGAACAATTTCAAAATTTTCTCTTCGTCACGACCTAGCGAAATTTAATTTGTGCATTTTAAAACAAAAATTTCTAAAATCGGTTGAGAACTCGCTGAGATCTGCGCATTGTTACAAAGTCCATTCGAGTCGATCCATGGGAGCTTTTTGTTTTTTTATCATAACTTTTTAATTAAGAACAATTTCAAAATTTTCTCTTCGTCACGACCTAGCGAAATTTAATTTGTGCATTTTAAAACAAAAATTTCCAAAATCGTTTGAGAACTCGCTGAGATCTGCGCATTGTTACAAAGTCCATTCGAGTCGATCCATGGGAGCTTCGCTCGCTTCGCTCGCTCCGCTCCAATAACAATCGCAACCTGCTCAAAAATTACAGATGGATAGATCGTAGGTACAATCGTTAATGTTAATAACGATACAGCTTCTTTGTAAACAACAGCTAACAGAGAATCATAGTACATCAAAAGTTACTTACTTCTAGCATGGAACTTTCGAAAGAGCAGCTCTATATTAGTTCCCAATGAGCAAAACTGTTGCAAAATAACGATTTTTATGAAAATCGGTTGCAATTAGTAAAATGCGCCTGAATCGGTATTAATTGCTGTATAGATGAGTTACGAGCCGTAATTAGCGATTACACCAGCGTCGCGCCCCGCCACCCGCGCCCCGCGGCCCGCGCCGCGCAGAACAGCGCGCCTGCGCGAGATGAGCCGACACGGCCATGCTGCCGCGGCAGTAGCGGTACGCGCTGTGACTATTTACCTACTGCTGGGCCACTATTCTTAATATTATTAGGTCCAGCGGCAAAGATAAATCCACCAGACGTCACTCAGGAGAATGTGTAATATATAACTATGATTAACGAAGAGAGATTTATCAACAATAAGTACTCAATTGTCTAATTTTCGTAACAGCGTATAAATTATTTTTTACAATGTGTTAACTTGTAAAATGTTCACATTACCCACCACGCTAATCTCTTCCAAGCAAATGAAGTGTCAAATCAAACCATAGTTTGACAGATCAACAATAACAAGAACAACAATACCTTATTACACACCAATGAAAGTCATTATCCATACTAATATTATAAATGCGAAAGTGTGTCTGTCTGTCTGTCTGTCTGTCTGTCTGTCTGTTACCTCTTCACGCTTAAACCGCTTAACCGATTTTGATGAAATTTGGCATGGATATAGTTTAAGATCCGAGGAAGGACATAGGATAGTTTTCATCCTGGAAATTGTACCTAAAAATATTGAAAAGTGAGTGAACACTTCCGTTGGGATGCGGTGACCCTGTAAGAAAAGTAATTATTAGACCAAAAGCACAATTGCTCTTACATTTGCTTAGGCACTTTTAATAATCCATTTTATAAAGTTCCACGCGTACGTAGTCGCGGGAAAAAGCTAGTTATCAATAAAATCATTGCTGACCTTAATTTTATACGCTGACATGTATTTTACAAGCACTGCTAAACTGTTATAAGGGGAGTCCATTGCAAAATTAACAATATTTATATTAATTAATAAAACAACAGAGTCAATTACCTAGTGACAACGCAGCGAAGCTCGCGATTCGCGGGCAACCTCCCGCCCCGCGGGAGCGGGACGCGCGTCTCCATTCGAATAGATAGCGGACACACTGTAACTTTATTATTGATCACTTGTAAACGGTTAGTAGGTATAATACTTACATAACTGTCCCATGGCTTCTACGTGAGAATGTGGTCTGTCACCTGAACGTGTCTGTCACGTTAGTGATATTTTTGAACACAGACCATTTTTCATTTAAATTTCATTCATTTCCTTAAAATAGGTGTGCGTTTTTTTGTTGGGAATGGCAACCAACTTTGCACGGTGACATACATGGATTGAAAATTCAGTAGTGAGAATAAAACAAATCACGGAAAATATTTTTCTGTTAAGCACTTTTCGAAGACAGAAGAGACGAAGCCGAAGACGCTGCCAAGCAGTTTTTACTTCCGCTTGGTGACACCGAACCGCACAGCAACCGCTACGCGACCGCACAGCAGCCGCATGAGCCGCCGCGCGGCCGCAGCGTGCGGTGCCTACCGGAGCCTGTAATTCCCGCGTCTAATTGCCCCGACGAGCGCATGCTAATTAATAACAGTTTCGCCGCCAATCAAGCGAGCCGGTCCGGAAAAAAATAAACCTAGCTTACAGTTAAGTATGATAATTTTCTACATAATATTGAAACTATACCTACTGGTACTATAAAAAAAATACTGTTCTTGCATAACCACGCTCTGAATATTATTTATGTCAGGTACAATTCACGTGAAGTCTAAACTGAAAATAATTTATAATATTGAAAATAAATTTAATATGCAAGTATTTATTAGTTTAGCTGGCTTCACGGATGCCGGGTTAGTTCCACCGCCTCGCCTGTCGCGCGACTCAGTCTCTTCGAGGTAGTTGCTGTAAGGGTTATGCTGGAAGTGCTGGGACAGGGCAAGCAGTGTCCTACCGACGATCGACCGGCGCGGCGGTGGACGGGACGCGCGCAGCTGACGCGTTGAGCGCACCGACTTCGTAAAAACCTCATCCAATGTAGTTCGCAGAAAAAAAACTAACACAACTACTAGTAGTAGATTCACTATTGTAGGTTTTTTTGTTTGAGCCCCTATCAATTACGGTTACGGCGCTCATTAAACCGATCGGCTCTAATTACAGCGAACACTCGCGGTGTCAAGACATCGCTTCTTATTTACTCGGTAAAGGGTAGTTTGATAATTTATAATCACATGTTCGCGTCCCGTTTGTTGCATTTCCTAACTGTCCGTTGATTGCTTTCGTTTTGCTATAGTTTTTTTTTTGCGTTTGCTCTGCATTTTCTGTAGGCAAACCTTTTAATAGTTATAAATAGACAAAATAAAAGCCAATAAACTGTAAACTGTTTCCTGTTCGCGTAGTAAAATAAAACTTTTATTTCGTTCATTTCCGTCTTTTCTATTCATGTTTTCCAGTTGATCGGTTCCGTGGTGTATGATTACTGGTATAGCGATAAGGCCGTCCCGGGTGCGCGCGCGCACCGCGCAGCCGTCCACCGCAAGCAAACGTCACGTGCGCCGATCTACGTGATCGATTTCACACCTCCTTCTAAAAGCCGGGTGGTACTGCGCAGGCCTCTAGCATGCCCGGATACAGTACCATGTACTTAAAGGAAATCACAGGTTTCTTAACTGGTGAAACTTCAACATTGCAAACGTTTAAACAGCTTGAAAAAGAAAATTCACCAGACATACATTATGTGACGAGACGACGAGTATCGCACCATCCTATTGATGATAAAAGTCTATCAGTTCTAGGATTCCATCAGCAATAAACGGACGGTGATCTCGATACAGCCCTGCAGTATAGAGTAGGTACTGCTTGCTGACTCAGTAAAGTCAACTAAACTGAGAGGTAGGAAAAAATAATTTGACCCCAAGAGATTTATATGAATTCTCATCACCAGAAAATTTAAGCATTCGGGCTCTTAGGGCAGGGCTTTAGCCACCCCCGCGCTGACCATGCTAGGCCGCTGCTTACACCCGCACCGCAACAATTAACTGTAATGGCGTCACCAAGGGGCGCTGCGGTCGGCGCGGGCGGCGTGAGACCTTTGCGTAATTGCTGAACTTTGCATGCCCTAATGTAATAACTCACTTCACATGCATACGTTTTAATTGTTTCAGTAATTTGTATTTAGTTGATAACATGCGAATCTCACGCGCCGCCCGACGGGTGGTCGCCTGGCCCGGTCGGTCCCGCGGTGCGCTGCAACGTGACTATGTCACAGGCATGCAGATGCACTAAGTTAATAGGTATATATTACTACTATGACAGGCTTCTCCATGTTCAGAAACTAATTTTCAAATCTTGTTAGATATTTGTAACTCTCTAAATATGTATAAGCCGAATTGAACTTCATCTCTCATCCTTCGGGATACTTTCATAGGATGGGCACGGGCATGATGACATGCTTGAAGAATATACCGGACTTATTGAGGGGACGGAACGCAAACGGAAGGCGAGGAAGATAAACTTGCGATCTGAGGGCTCCCTCACCACTGATGCTGTGAGGAGTTGTCGACACAGAGTCAAGAGTGAACTGATGAGGGAGCCGTCAGGCCTTCTGCTCAGCAAATCTGAATTCTGTGCAAATGTAGCCAACTGGAAATGTTATTTACTGGCTTGGTGACGCGGCGGTTAACCAAGACACTCACTAATGTAACCTGAAGTACCTATAAGAGAACTAGGAAAAATAAACGGACTTTCTTACTTAACTTACGGTACAGTTGTACTCTAATTAATTAACAAACAGTTGCTAATGAAGTTCTTCACTCAGCAGTTTTTGTCGCCTCACATGATACTCGTCCGATGCAATACGACTTACACAAGCATGCCGTTCAACCCGTCCACCGCCGTTGTGACCGCTCTCAGTGGATTCTACGCCTCATTGGTTTATACTTTATCTAATTTTGGTAATTCAAATGGAATTAACAGAATTAAAACTTTAATAATTTTAACTGAAACATGAACATTCACACAGCGGTATTTTAGGTAAAACATGTAAATATCGAATGCAGTGGTCAGAATGCGTTTTAAGAAGGTCAAAACCAGGTCATATCCTTAAACAATGCATGGGCAGGTAAAAGCGGATTTATTGTCTGCCACGCTCCAACCGCATAAAGTAATAGAGTGAATAAATCTAGTTTCCGTAATTAAGTTGCTCGCGTTATCGTATTTGCATACGCATATATAATATTCGACACCGGGTGCACACCGACCGACTAGACTTGGTGTGTTTCCTTGGGTCCCCGATTTTTAAAGATTACCGATCTTATTCTTATAGTTATGTTTCCAAATTCTAAAACTGCGCAGACTGTCTTGTCTGAATAAGTCCACATTGCGGAATACCAATCTTAAAATACTGCCTTATTAACATAAGTACCTAAGTAAACTCGGATTTCTAATTCAAGACCAAAAAAACTACGACAGATACGACACTGTCAAAATTGACAACATTTAAATGACATCTGAGTTTGTTTCAAAGCTTGCGCCAAATGCACAATGTTACAAGTACAATACCAGATTTTGTACCAAAAATCTCCGATGTTTAAGTTTTTATTATCTCCTCTCGTAATTATGTAATAATAAATATTTCTAGTTATTTTGTTAAAACATAGAGTTAAAGTTACCAATAAATAAATTATCTTAGCGTGTTAAAAAAAGAAAAAGGAATTTACTATTGTAAAAATATTTTATTGTATTGGCAACCTTGTGGTAGTTTTTTTGGTCTTGAATTAGAAATCGTAGTATAGTTCGCTGCTGCCCCTTCTGGATATTTCATCATTAACATAAAGCTCAGTGAATAATCGTGGTCTCAGGCATCACTTACCATACGTTACGGTGGTTTGAGAATGAGTAAATTTATTAGTGTTTCTCTACCGGCCTTTTTGACTTGCGCATCACATAGCTCGTCGGTTAATGTTATGATTTACCTAATCGCCAGAGAAGATGGCAAGAGACCGGCTGGGATGTCTCTGATTCCACGGAGATTGGGAACGACGATAGTGTTAGAGGTTATTAGTTAACGCCTACGGGTTTTAGTCCACGGATTTTATTCCATTCGGGGTTTCGGGTCCGAGTGGGCCCAGTGCACAGCAGTTTCTATTTTCAGACATTCCGATTAAAATAAAATTTACTCAAAAAATGTGAAAACAAATGAGATATATTAGATACTAGATTGAATATAATTATATAATTGAGGGCCTGTCCCCGCCGCGCGATGTCACCGTGCGGTCGCCGCATACGCGGTTATACAAAAATTGGCCAACAATTCCTGTCAAAGTGTTAATAAGCCCGTTTGCATATTATGATTATGACAGTGCGGTGTTAGGAAACGAAACTGAACGTATGCAGATCGCGTTTACGTAACGTTCCGGCCGCCGCGCAAGCGCATGATATGCATTTCATGAATTTCTGCATAACTCGCTGTTGTTGCCGCCTCGCCTGCCGGGCGCTGCGGCGGCAGCGCGGCCTGAAACACGGTTCCGTGTGAATATTCTAAATGTTTTTCTGGAGAAGAAAAGGAGTGTATCGGGTGCCCTTCGCTTGGTCTAAAATTTTATGTTCTAAAATTGTTTCGCCGAAAATGTTTGGTCTAATATTTAATGGTATACTTATTCTTTAGCATAAAGATTTTTATGCATACATATTTTTTGTCCTAAAACATGTTTGTCCTAAAATTGTTTAGTATATTTTTTTTATGACTAAAAGCACAGATTATATACAAGTTACTACGTAACAGGTACCCCACTTGTTTGGACGGCAGGCGTTGCCACCGCTATCGATGCCCCCTCCCGCGGGTGACGCAACGTCATTGGAATGTGCGTTAGGGTTGCCTCCGTTATGTAAACGCTAGCTTTTTCTCGTGCCTTCGCTCGTTTGGTCAACCAGTCTAGTCAGCAGAGGCGTGGCGACCATACAACCCGATTCCCACTGAGTTGCCCACTTCAGGACGATTGAACACCATTCTCTACACGGTTTGAACAGGGTCTTTTTCTTTAAAAAGACCCTGTTCAAACCTTTGCATCCGACCGTTCCCTTTCCGCTTCTCTGCTTTCCGTTCTCCGCACGCCGCTGTCCGCTCTTCCCTCTTGTTACAGTAATACAAGATGGTTTTTAGGGTTCCGTACCCAAAGGGTAAAAACGGGACCCTATTACTGAGACTTCGCTGTCCGTCCGTCCGTCCGTCCATCCGTCCGTCCATCCGTCCGTCTGTCACCAGGCTGTATCTCAAGAACGGTGATAGCTAGACACTTGAAATTTTCACAGATGATGTATTTCTATTGCCGCTATAACAACAAATACTAATAAAAATTGGGCAAGTGCGAGTCCGACTCGCGCATGAAGGGTTCCGTACCTATATATATGTATATATAGGTATAACAAGTTTGTTGTATGGGAGCCCCCCTTAAATATTTATTTTATTTCATTTTTAGTATTTGTTGTTATAGAATCATAAACAACATAAACCGAGATCAAAGTACCAACATACAATAACAAAGACGAAAAACGTTCGGAAACTAATAAAATTTTGCGTTTTGTTATTGCTTCGAAGATGGTTTCGGAAATGTCACCTGAGATGGCGCTACTGTTTGTCAAGTTGAGAGAAGAAATGGTTAATCAGACCGAAATAATAACAAATAATGTGTCACGAAATATTTTACAGAGCGTTGATGACAGAATTAATCCAGTAATAGAAGAGAACAAGCTGCTGAAACAAGAAATAGAAAAATTAAACGCCAAAATGAATATCCTCGACGTACAAAATAGAAGAAACAACATAATAATTCACGGCGTCAAAGAAAACGAGCAAAATATCATGGATCTACTTAATAATACCGTACAAATGCTAAAAAATATTGGTGCGAAGATAACGCCAAATGATGTAGATAAAATTTACAGATTAGGAAAGAAAAGTGTAGAGGGAAAACCAAGACCAATTCTTATAACTACAACTACTTCTTTTAAAAAACACGAAATTTTGAAGAACAAGAAGAAAATGAGCAATGACACTTACATAACGGAGGATTATACTAAAGAAACCCTAGAGAAACGAAAACTGTTACAAGAGGAACTTAAACAAGCTAAGGAGGCAGGTCACCATGCCATGATAAAGAACAATAGGGTAGTCATTAAAGATAAGGAGAACAATGACAAAAGGAGAAGGTCGGAACCCACCTCGCCAGAACAAGGCTCTTCATCTCAAGCTGCCAAAATTCACAAAGCAGAAGACATATTATCAAGAAACATTGAAGAAGCTACTGCTACAACACCTACTAGCTCGAATAAAAATATCACCGAAGTAAAGAATAGAAGGAAAGATGCATTTCAAGTCATGCGAGAGAGGTCCTATTCTCTGTGCGAAAAAAACACATATCTTAACTAATATGCAACGTTTAACTGGTAGGAAAAAAACACATGAATACAAGAAACAACTTATAAAAACCAAAGATCCCAACCCGGCTGGTCCCCGTGGGACATCAGACCGACACCCTCCAATAAATAGACAACACAATGATAAAATACAAAACAAGAAAACACGAGCAACTCTACCGGAATTGGAAAATAACTCTAATCTCCCAGCACGGCCGGTCACCGCGGGAGAGTTCGACCGACACCCTCCAAAGAAAGTTAAGGAAAATAAATGCATACTACATATATGTACTTATAATGTCAGATCACTGGCATCAGACAGGAAACTGATAGAGCTTAAAGCTGCGCTACAAAACATTAAACATGATATAATAGGGCTGAGCGAAGTCCGCCGTTTAGGAGAAAACATAATTGAAGATGATGAGTACATTTTATATCATAAAGGCGAAACCAAGGGACTCTACGGCGTCGGCTTCCTAGTCAAAAAGAAATATAAAGAAAATATCAAATCTTTCATCGGAATATCTGAGAGAGTATGTGTACTAGAAATTGAATTAAATAACTTGCCGTTTGCACTAATACAAGCATACGCCCCGACCGAAAGTTCATCTGATGATGACTTAAACAGTTTCTATAGAGACGTGGCGAAAGCACACGAGGCTATTTCAATGAAAAATATTATCAGTATGGGAGATTATAACGCTCAAATCGGAGCTCCTAAAGAACATGAACGCGTCACCGGAAAATTCGGCTACGGTAAAAGGAGCGCTCGAGGCGAGACACTCATTCAATACGCATATGAATACGACCTGAAAATTATAAATACAATGTTCAAGAAAAAGGTTAAGAACAGATGGACATGGATCTCTCCTGACAAAAACACACGAAATGAGATAGACTTCATAATGTCCACAACACCACATTTATTTAATAATTGCGAAGTAGTGTCATCTCTCTCGTTTGGCTCGGATCACAGAATGGTACGTGCCGCACTGCATCTTAAAACCACGAAAAAAAGTAGACGTAAATTTTCCAGCGTACCAAGGTCGCTGACAACGCCGCAGGAACAAGAAATATACTTTGAAAACTTAAATAGTCGCATACCAGAGCTTTTAAACACCCAAAATAATTGTAACATCGATGAATACTGTCAAAAAATCATGAACGCTATATCAGAAAGCTTAAGGAGTTCAAAAAGAAGTAAAAGCCACAAGATCCTATCCGAAAAAGCACTACAACTTATGAAGGAAAGAACTAAACTACAAAACAAATCTAAATCTAGCAAAGCAGACAAAGAAAATCTGAAAGAACTCTACAAAGTAACTAACAAAGAAATAAGAAGATGTTACGAAACCCACAGGATCAACACCATACAAAAACACCTGGACAAATCTAGATCCACAAAAAGGGCATATAAAGAACTCAACAGATCAAAAAAGTGGATTCCGTCACTTCGGCTCGGCTCTACCGAAACAAGTTCTCGAACAAATATTATTAACATAGCTACAGACTTTTACACGAAATTATACAGCCAGCCAGATCCATCACCGCCTCTAATACATGTCGTAAACCAATGTAGAGACTCGTCCGAAATCCAGATGTTTACAGAACCTGAAATCCTGAAACAAATAAAAAAATTAAAGCCTGAAAAAAGTCCTGGAGCTGATGGTATCACAAACGAATGTATTAAGATTGCGAAAACTCTACTATTGTCACCTATCACGACTCTATGGAACAAAATACTGATTGACGAAACTGTGCCACACTCATGGACAAAATCCGAAATTATATTGCTATATAAAAAAGGAGACCCAGCCGATATTGGAAACTATCGACCGATTAGCCTCATGCCATGCCTCTACAAATTATTTGCATCCTGCCTGCTCGAAAGAATACGCCCTAACATTGACGCGCACCAACCCATCGAACAAGCCGGTTTTAGAAGTGGATTTAATACAGCAGATCACATTCAAGTAGTCGATATGATGATAGAGAAATACTCAGAGTTCCGCAGACCATTATACTTGGCTTTGATTGATTACAAAAAAGCATTCGACTCCATAGCACACAACAGTATCTGGGAAGCCTTGAGGACACAAAATGTAAATGAAAAGTATATAAACATCGTGAGAAACATCTACACAACCAGCACAAGTAGAGTCAGACTAGACAAAACAGGCCCGGCAATTGACATAGAAAGAGGGGTGAGACAGGGCGACCCAATCTCGCCAAAATTATTTATTGCCGTCCTGCAACATATAATGAAAAACTTGCCATGGTCTAATTTAGGGATCAACATAAACGGAAACTATCTAAGTCATCTCAGATTCGCCGACGACATAATTCTGTTCTCGGAGAGCCCACAACAATTAAACCGTATGATTAACGACTTGCATACGGCAAGCATAAAAATTGGGTTAGAAATGAACCTAGAAAAAACAAAAATCTTGAGCAATAGCGACAAAACGCCTATCTTGGTAAATAACATCCCGATCGAGTATGTTGAAACGTATGTCTATCTAGGCAAACAAATATCCTTTAGTAAAGAAAGAAACGCTGAAGAAGTGGACAGAAGAATAGCACTAGCGTGGAGGAAGTTTTGGGCCCATAAAGAAATACTCAAATCGAACACAATTCCATTATCGTCAAAAAAAATTGTTATGGACACAGAAATTCTACCATGCCTCACTTACGGTTGCCAAACTTGGACTTACGACTTCAAGACCCAAAACAAAATCAAAATAACACAGAGAAAAATGGAAAGAAGTTGCTTAAATATAAAATTAAAAAATAGAGTCAAAAATACAGCTATTCGCAAGAAAACGAACGTAACAGACGCTTTAACATTCTCTCGGCAAAGGAAATGGAAGTGGGCAGGCCATATTGCTAGATACAGCGACGACAGATGGACCTTAAGATCGGCAGCGTGGACCGGACCAAGAGGCACCAGAGCGAGAGGCCGCCCGCGCGCCAGGTGGGCTGACGAAATAAAGGCGGTAGCCGGTCAAACATGGCTAGACATCGCGAAGGACAGAGAAAACTGGTTTTCATTGGAGGAGGCTTTTACCCGTAGGGGGTCCATACAGGACGACCAATCCTAAAACATATATTATTTTTAAATTTAATCTGTATGGAATGTAATAAAGCTTTATTATTATTATTATTATTATTTGTTATAGCGGCAATAGAAATACATCATCTGTGAAAATTTCAAGTGTCTAGCTATCACCGTTCTTGAGATACAGCCTGGTGACAGACGGACGGACGGACGGACGGACGGACGGACGGATGGACGGACGGACGGACGGACAGCGAAGTCTCAGTAATAGGGTCCCGTTTTTACCCTTTGGGTACGGAACCATACAACAAACTTGTTATACCTATATATACATATATATATATAGGTACGGAACCCTTCATGCGCGAGTCGGACTCGCACTTGCCCAATTTTAAGTATATTTTTTATAGTGCGGTACTCTAAGATGTTCTAGGCAGGGACTTGGACTTACAAAAGTCTTCTTATTTATCCTAATATTAATTTAAGAGAAAGTTAATCGAATTAATTAATCGCTTAAAAATTTAATCGAGACAGTTAACTTAATCTTTCGAGATTAAATCAATCGGAACTCGTACGATTAGATTAACTAATCGTCAATTTTAATCGTTAATTGAGATTAAAAATTAACGATTAAGATTATAATCGTTAATCGATTAACTTTTGCCCATCTCTGCTGGGAGCCGCGGAAATCATGTTTTTTCGGTTTAATTATTAAAATAATACAGATTTTGAAAATGTAAGACGTATACATTATAGTTAACATCTCGTTATGTTATTATAAAAAAAAAACTGATAACTTTCCCTGCAGTATTCATGACATACTAAGGGTTGACGTTGCTTTTTTGAGGTAACTAAAAAAAACTATCGAGGAAACTACAAGTAATCGTGTTTCTAAAACATAACGAATAATAGAGTGAATCTTGGAATCAAACCAACACAATTAATTCGAAAAAAAGCTAGGCGCCTCCATAAAATTTTTTAGAGAAATTCCCAGACTTTAATAGTTACGCGTCAATAGTGCCCCAGTAAACGTTAATTCTTAAACAAAATCTTTTATTCCGGAGAGTTTAATGTGTTCTGGAACAAATGAAATCATTTCCAATCGTCTTTGTTGCCACAAAAACAATATGCCCGACTTTTATTTTTCGACATCGTACAGCACAGGTTGCGCGGGAAACGTTAGCTGTACGCCGTCCGCTCGCCGCGAGGCGTGGCAGCCCACTGGCATTTTGTCGCGCGGGGTTGGCACTTAGAGATCGGAATGTTTCGCGCGGCCGAAACGCGTGGGGATAGCCTGCTAAAAGGCTAAAAGTATAATATTGTTAGGTATAATTATTCTTTAGCCTGACACAAAACCTCCTAAAAACCCATATGCTGAAGCGAGCAAGCGAAAGTATAAGTCGCTCCCAGAACAATAGTGTAGGTTAGGTTAGAACTGCGTCCCCAACAAAAATAAGGCGCTCCCAGAACAGTAGGTTAGGTAAGGTTAGAACTGCGTCCCTGACAAAAATAAGGCGCTCCCAGAACAGTAGGTTAGGTAAGGTTAGAACTGCGTCCCTGACAAAAATAAGGCGCTCCCAGAACAGTAGGTTAGGTTAGAACTGCGTCCTTAACAAAAATAAGGCGCTCCCAGAACAGTAGGTTAGGTTAGGTTAGAACTGCGTCCCTGACAAAAATAAGGCGCTCCCAGAACAGTAGGTTAGGTTAGAATAGAACTGCGTCCCTAACAAAAATAAGGCGCTCCCAGAACAGTAGGTTAGGTTAGGTTAGAACTGCATCCCTGACAAAAATAAGGCGCTCCCAGAACAGTAGGTTAGGTTAGGTTAGAACTGCATCCCTGACAAAAATAAGGCGCTCCCAGAACAGTAGGTTAGGTTAGGTTAGAACTGCGATCCCGATAAACATAAGTCGCTTCCAGAGCAGTAGGTTAGGTTAGGTTAGAACTGTGTTCCTTACAAACATAAGTCGCTCCCGGAACACTAGGTTAGGTTAGGTTAGAACTACGTCCCCAAAAATAAGGCGCTCCCAGAACAGTAGGTTAGGTTAGGTTAGAACTGCGTCCCCAACAAAATCTAAGTAATATTAATTTGACAAATGCGACAGTTTGGATGCGATTATTATTGACACCATTCGGAATACCAATTTTATGCCTAAAATACATTCGACCAAACAATGTTATTCCATACAAATGTTAGACTAAACAATTTTCGGCCAATAAAATATATGCAAAACAATTTCGGCCAAACAATTTTCGACGTAAAAAACAATCGACCAAAGATTATTAGGCCAAAAAATATGTGCCGAAAAAAATATCGGCCAAAAAATTTTAGACAAACAGATATAGACCCGAGTGTATCGTAGGTTCTTTGACTTGGATGAGAAAAAATTTGCAGGGTGGAACGTAATATAGTTAAGGACAATTAAATGCGGCTAAAACCCTCACTAACTTAGAACGCGAAATCATGTTCACAAAAATAACTCTACTTACATAAGTTACTTCAATTACCTGATTAATAACTCTTGCCATGCTTCATTAAACAGAAGATTAAAGATCTGGATGATATTTAAAATAATAGCAAAGTTAGACAAAGTACCGACACTTGATTGGATCCTGCAGAAAGTTCTATACGGCCGGTTTTATTTGATAGAACGGGCGGTTTGATAGCAGGTACGCATAATTCGGGTTCTCCTTACACGATATATCAACACGGAACGCTAAAAAAGGTTATGATTATGATTTTGCGTGCAAAATGTCTTACTTATGCCGCTAAATAGTTGATATATGCGCTTGTTCGCGGAGCTCCTATACGGCCACCGCCGGAGGCCGATATTCTAATCGGAACGATCCTTATACGTTGCAATTAATTACCTATCGACAGGATGAACGGTTGACTGACACTCAGGCGTAAAATGTACAACAATAGACCCATTCCACTAGACTAGGAGTAGGATTGAAGAAGACCATATAAAGAGTTGATGTTTTGAAATATGTGAGCTAGTATTTAATTCTCTCTCAGAATCTCAGATAACGAACAGCCTAAGGTGTGACATCTGCTTATAATCTATGTATTTTTATACGAAAGGATTTCGCAGATTCGTAATCAGAGACAACCCCCACTAGACGGAGCATGTAAGGCGACCCGCGCGCACCAACGATATGGTACGGCAGAACATTAAAGTATGAACACGGCGGCCACCGTTTATATAGTTGCGTCCATGTTTATGATCCATGCGTACGTCAACGAAAAAAGAAATTAAATAAATAACATGGTAAATTGTAGTGTTAAGTTAAGTGGTGTAGAGAGACCTCATAAACATGGACGCAACTAAACGGTGGCCGCCGTGTTGATACTTTAATGTTCTGCCGTAACCATATCGTTGGTGCGCGCGGGTCGCCTTACATGTGCCTTACATGCTCCGTCTAGTGGGGGTGGTCTGTGTTCGTAATATACCTACACATGTAAATTGTAAGACTACCTTTGCGGGACTAAAAAGTTTTTTTTAAGTATATATGTGTTCTTACAGAAAGAAAGTAGATACTGGTGTTCAACACCGCACATTACTTTCAAATTCTCACGAGCGGTATCCATCCCAAAACAACGATTACATCCGTATCTCCTCGTCATTGAATTCGCTCTCTGGTTATTTTATTGGCGAGATCGCGACGGGCAAAGAAATCGGCTTCCACGATCGATGCTCGAAATTTCAAGAGTGCGGGCGCTTGCGCTTGCGAGGCTAATTCCGCTCGGTTTATTTATGTCTTCATACGCGCCGCCGATAGGCCCTAATTACGCGCGCGGCAAAAACACTAATCGCGCACCGAGCGCGCGCCCGGCCGGCCGCCGCAAGCGCTGCGCCGGCGCTGCGCGACTCCCGCCCTGCTTCCGGGCCCTAGGGTTGAGGTTGGAAGCTACCCGAGTGGTGCTTCAGACGTTCTGCTATGTTCCAATTAAGCTAACGCGAGAAAATTATCGGCGTATCGACCGCATTCTAGTCCTTGAAAAAGGAAATGTGGAACCATATTGGTAAAGATGACTTTACCACGAACAAGTCGCTACTGCAGATACGGCAGTTTTAAATCGAAATTGAATTAAGCTCGCGACGCGAAATGGCACCGTGCGCGCAGGAGCGAGGCTCGGGTGTCGGCCGCCGGGCGCGCGGCGCCGGCGGCGTTTTCGGTGCGAGATTCGGAGATGACCGGGAGAAGCGTTAATGAGGGAAGGTTCCGTCGGATTCCTTTTCAGAAATGTTAGTGTATTGGCTTTTGTCGGCGAGCCCTGAGTTTTTGCGATGGCCAATGATAACAATGAGCGGTGTTAAGAAAAGTGGGATGCGAAATTCTATAGAGATTACAAGAAACCAGATAATGGCAGGTTTAATTAATGAACGTTTTGCCCGCAGTGCAGCGTGCCTAGATCGTAGTTACATATCACAACCAAAGATGTTGCTATCTCCGATCATGGTTTCAGCAACAATGTAGGATACAATTGTGATTTCAATCACAAAACATAAAATAGTCGCATTCACAAAACTTTCCCATCAACATACCGCATAATCTATTCATCAGCGAGTTTAAATAAAGACCCCCGGTAATGTATGCGCCGATACAAGATAGCGTACGGGGAACCGCAGCCCGCGCCCTTATCGCCGCTACAAGAAGTCTATTATCGCTCGATAAAACCCGAGATTAGTGCGCGGGGCTGTCTGCTCCGGATCTGTGCCCGCGCCGGAGCAGAAACGTCGCAAACGTCCGAAGGGCCCCGGCCCCGTGCGACCTGCTCCTCCGGGGCGAGAGTTGTAGTTCCAATTTACTTATAAATAATTATCGATGTCCAAAGACTCGGTTATCGCGTATCGCGCCAAATGGAGTTATTTAGCCGGCGCGTACGCAGCAGGCTTTAATTATCCCGCATAACTCAGCCCGCCGGACCCTGCAATTCCTGTTGGTTTATTTCTTTACGCTAATTTGTTTAAATGCTATCTGATGGCGATCCGACGACTTAATTATGAATTTTCGACTTGGCCTACTATTGGTGCGAATGTGAAATCATAATCTTTAAAATAAATTACCGAGTAGGTACAGTTTATTTAAAAACAATTGAAGATTTATTAAAAGTTTAATGCACTTTTGGAGAAATTGGACAAGATGGAACCGGCCGGCGACGAAGGCGGCTGACATCAACCCTGGCACTATAAACTACGATTTCTAATTCAAGACCAAAAAAACTACCACAAGGTTGCCAATACAATAAAATATTTTTACAATAGTAAATTCCTTTTTCTTTTTTAAGCACGCCGAGATAATTTATTTATTGGTAACTTTAACTCTATGTTTTAACAAAATAACTAGAAATATTTATTACCTATTACATAATTACGAGAGGAGATAATAAAAACTTAAACATCGGAGATTTTTGGTACAAAATCTGGTATTGTACTTGAAACATCGTGCATTTGGCGCAAGCCAAGAAACAAACTCAGATGTCATTTAAATGTTGTCAATTTTGACAGTGACGTACCTGTCTGTCGTAGTTTTTTTGGTCTTGAATTAAAAATCCGAGTTTACGTGTAGACTCCGACGACGTGGAGTGAGTAATCTAGGACCAGCTTGTAGTAGGGTGCCTCTTTAGAGCCTACCTCCTCGCAAACAGTAGTATACTGAACATCTTACGAATCTGTATTAGAACCATTAATACCATTATGCAACCTAAAGTAATGTTATCAACGGGATCATGAGACTACACTATAGCTGTTATTTTGTATAAGAACGTGTTTAAGATTATATGAATAATAAGATGTAGAATCAAAAGTAACGTTCCTCGAAAGAAAATGTATGCCTGTATTGCTTCTCCATTCCGTCCTTATCATGCGTCGAGTCAGTTCTTTCGTGACGCCCATTGTGTTCGCAACGCCCATGACAAATTAATTGTACGGGGTTATCGAAATTCGATTATTCCACTCGATTGATGTCAAAGTGTGTACTTACTTTACGTTTTCACTGTCTGAAATTTGGAGTTTTACCAGTTTTACACGCGTGTAATGTCTCGAAACGTGATTTTCTGAAGTGTGGCGGAGGATGGAAGTATTGTAATGTGTGATAAGTGCGAGTGGTGACACCACCTCTCCTCACGCACACACTTGTCGTCCACTCGCGCCGTTTTTGCGCCGAGCTCGTCTCCGCGGCTCGAGGTAGCGAGTGGCTCGAAAAGGCTTGATAGCACTAATTAATGAGAACAATGAGCCTTCCCGGAACGCGAAATATCAACTCGAACCAGTTTCCATTTGCACCGACATCGATCACCATCGATTGATATAACATATCTCTGTGAGACATGTAGGTATGCGTATATAAATTATCCCTCGGACTTTTTTTTTAGGAACAATGAAAAGAGATCAATTGAACGTTCTAACTTTGCAACGAACGAAACATCAGACTGATAACGGATCGCTGCAGTCTAAATTATGTTAATTTCTTCATCGGACAAAGAAATGACGCAATTACCTTGTAATTTATTGAACATCAAACAGAGAAAAGGATTTTATGTATGTTTGTACGGTAAGGCCGCGAGTGGCACGGCCCCGCGCGCTATCGGGGACCCTAATTAAGTCCTGTGCGTGTTCAAATTAAATTATGTCCAAACGAAGGCTTGTTTGTTGGTACTTCAGGAATCGATCTCCGCCCGGGCGACCGCGGGGCCTTTGTAGCGAGTGTACCTAACATTAGCAAGTACAGATTAAAATAGGATAAAAACTAATAAATAACAACTTCTGACTAAAGATCACATTTCTTATTATTATTAAATTAAGTTTATTAACAGGCCTGTATCTATAAACATAATATTATTATATTATAAGAGACAATCTTACACAAATCGACCCAGTCCCAAACTAAGCAAAACTTGTATTATGGGTATTAGATGACGATATACATAATATATAAATACGTATATAGATAATATCCATGACTCAAGAGCATTCATCACACAAATATTTACCTAGGACCGCCGGCTCAGTAGGTACACATCAGCGACGCCAAAGGAGTCTTATCGTAAAATTTTCAGTCAGAAACTATATTGGCCGAGAGTTGATTCACCAACGGCCTCGGACTGATTACGAATGCAGTTAGGAAGTACAGAAAGTGGACAGTGAGTTAAAGAACAACTTCTTCATTAGGATAGGACATGGGATAACGTCGTAGACATATCAAACAAAAATAATACAATTACCTACACAGCTGCGCCCGACTCTTTACAAATTACGAGCCCTCATCGGAATAACACGTGGAAAACGAATGCAAATATTCGTATCATAATCGATATTGAACACATAACCGTAAAAACCTATTATGTAATTAAATAGTAATTTATTGATAATCAAACAGCTCGGCGGGTTTGGTCGGTGTTCGATATCGCGGGATATCATAATTAAGTCGCGGTGCGTGTTCAAATTAAATTATGTCGGAATGAAAGGTTACGGCGTCGTAAATAAGGCGGCGGCGGCGGCGGCGGCGGCGCGGGCGCAGCGCTGCGCTCGGTGCAGTGCGCGGGCGCCGCCGTTACGCGCGCTGATGAATCGCGATTCGCGGCACACCTATCCGGCCCCGGCCCAACATACTAGCCGCCGGCGATTCTACGCTGTCCAACTGGCTTTAGCCACTCACCCTACGTATATGATGCAAAAGAAAGACACTACTAGGTCAACCGATGTTCCTGTCTGATTACGATTGGCGCATTTCTAGTACCTGTACCTACTCGTACCTACGGATTTTTCGTCGTCATAACATAAAAGGTCTATCTTACACGTGTGCATTATGCACTCACACTTAATGTTGATGAATTTCGTACTGAGACATTCAAAGTTATTGTAGTCGTATTCTTAGTATAAGTTATAGGTAGTGAGTTTTATTTAATTAATAATAATAAATTAATATCAGACAACCTCACACAAATCAACCTAGTCCCAAATTAAGCTCAAGAAGGCTTGTGTTATGGGTACTAGGCGACGATATACATCCTACTTATATACATAAATAAATACTTAAATACATAGAACATCCATGACCCAGGCACGAATATTCGTGTTCATCACACAAATATTTTCACTTGCCGGGATACGAACCCGGGACCGGGGGTTATTTAAATTAATTACAGTTTTTTTTTCTCGCAGCGTTCACCTCTAATACCTATCTACTGCTGGCTTGATATCCCTTTCTCCAAATCGTGGATCTTTACAATTACTTATTAGTAATTGAGTACTTATTATGACAGTTTTCTAGCTTAATATGTGATAGATTTTGTATTTTTTTTATTATTCAATTATTGACCACTTTGCTTGTAACTTGCGCCGCGTACAAAATAAAAATATATAACTTAATCTGCGGCCAGCTTCCATTTAAGTCTCTGTTTGTTTTTGTTTCTCTGAATCAATAAAGTGAATGATACTCGTGTTGCACTTTAAACTCCGCTCGCGAAGCCGCCATGTTCTACTTTATTTGATCGACGGCACTTTTGCACCGCGAAGGCCCAATCTTAATTTTAATTTGATTAAGAAGTCGGACACGAATGGAAAAGAAATCGCCAACTTAAGCGAGTATCGCTGGTGGAATCAATCATGGACAGTTCTCCGGCATGGCTAGCTCCGTGAGCGAGGGGGTCATTCAACTGATTCTGTAGCCGTTGGGTGTTTTGTTTTGGATTTGCTTTATCATTTCTGAATACGAACAACTAACTAATAGGCTGATATTGAACCAGCGAGAAGCATCTTTGACCCCGCTACCCCTCTGGTCAGTTTATGAGTAAAAAAAAGAAGACACATTTTTATTTGTTCAACAAGTCGGCTGGTGTATCGCGGGAAGGTCTCTTTCGCCTGCGCCCGCGCCATTAGCCGGTGACATCTATATTCACTCGCTCCACGTTTTTGCGTTTGCGTCACTCCTCTTTGAATTGATGCAATTTTAGATGGAATTAGTACTTAGTTGCGAAATCATAGCTTCAAAACCCAGTGAGAAATTAAATGTATAAAAAGTTATATTATATACTTATAATACAAATAGTCACACACGACAAAAGTTTTAAATCTTGAGATTTAAAACTTTTGTCGTGTGTGGCTGTGAGATGATTTGAAAATTCTTCAATGCGGTGTGAACTTTTACTATTTATAACTATTTTATTATTGCCTAAGCATTGAGTTCTCATGGCAATACCAACGTAAAAACTGAATACAGCTCCCCCTAGTTAGTTAGAAAACGTATATAAGTAGTTGTCTTCGTTCACATGAAACGTTTACTAAATTAGACCATTAGCATGCCTCCGGCGCAGTAATCATATGCGCGGGAATAATTATTAAACAATAAATAAAATTAAATGGCGCGATTAGATATCGTATCGGCGTGCACGGCGCGGCGTATGTACGAGTGTAGCGCGGGCGCAGCGGGGAGTGGCCCTATGCGGGCGTATTGTGTGGCGGCTCCTGTATCCTTATCAAATTAGGTATATGTGAAAGTTCATGAATATATTTCTATGTTTGTTACTGAAAAATGCGTAGCAGTTGTTCAGAATAAGATGAAATTTGGGGTATAGATAATGTATGCCCTCTGATAGCAGTAATTTGTAATCAGGAACATGGTTTTCAGTCGTATATGTTCATGTAAGAGAATAAGTGTCGCAGCAGCTGACAGTTTTTATGCTTGCCCAGCTGAACAACTGCTGCGACTGCCGCCATTCTTGTGCAAGCGCGCCGGTGTGCCCGCGCTTGCTAGTGTATGAAAGCACCACCGCTACCAGCGCCGACCCGCTGCCAGCCCAGCTGAACACCCGCTGCAAGTGGCGCCGCCCTCGCTTGTCCCGCTCCCGCGCTATGCAAATGTATGAAAGCAACACCGCGCACCGCTGCCAGCGCGCAAAAACCCGCCGACCCACTTGCCGCGCGGCGCCGCGCCCGAACCAACACCCAGTATGGGATATTTTGCACAAATCTGTTTATTTCAATCCAACAGTGCGTAAAAACCCTCGATTTAAATGAAATAGCGAGTACCTAATATAACAAATCTACTTAACATGTCTTTATTTCAATTTTACGGAATTTAACTTTTTAGGAATTAGACACAGACATGATAAACGTGTTGTTTTGCGTTGAAATTATTATGTTTTATTTCTCTACAGAAATCACAGAATAAGAGCAATTTTTCAAATATTTATGTTCTTAATTTCTATACAGTTCATTTTTAGGTTTTATCTCAGTGCCTACCTATATAATGGGACTGATCCTCCTGTTGAACTCGTTCCCCGCCCGAACGACCAGCGGCAGCGGCAGCGGGCAGCTACGCGGTGCTGGCCGGGAGCAGCCGAGCGTTTTCTAAGTTTTTGCGCCGTAATTACACCCCCACAATTACGCTCATTGTTCGACAACAATTATCAATATAATAAGGACAATGTGGCTGGCTAATTGTTTTTATTATAAACGTCAAACACCACTAACTGTCGTTTCGTTTACTTCCGCGGTTCCATAAGTATTGTGCAAAATGTGTAAGCGTTGCACATTTTCCTGTAATTATAGAATGTAAAATTTGGAATAAACGTCGTTCAGATCTTCAAGATTATCATCATCTTCTTCATTGTATTAGCTGAAAACTGCTGGACTAATACCTCTACTTCTCCCTAATCGTCATTGAACAGTTACTATTACTACACTTACTTACTACCACACATAATTTACAGATGCGGGTGTGCTTGTATTCGCGTGCGATTTCCAGATAAGCGATTAGCGAGCGTTCGTGCTTGGTTAGGTGCGGAGAGGTCGGTGGTCGCAGCAGCGACAGCGACGGCGTTGGGCAACGGCCCTGCAGGTACATACATACCCGCACGGGCTGCACACACAGCACGCAATCGTCGCGGTCACAAAAACGCTCACTTACGGTTACCGCTGTGTTGATACTACAATTAGCGATTTGTACCAAGAGCGGCTGCCACACAAACGTTACTACACAATTTTGTGGGAAGGAATTAAAAATCGTCTAGTTAATGCGCAAGACTTCACTGCTAGTTATTTTTATCATGTAATGCACAGAGCCTTGTGATCGGGTCACTGCGGTGTACTTGGGGCGTGCTCAAAAATAAGAAAGCCAGTGGAATAGGGTTCTAAATGTAGAAGTCACACCACTAACTCTGTGTGATGGTCGAGTTTATATCACATCTAGAAGCTGACATCTATTTTTTATTACATAGTACCTACTTGAATCATGCGTCTGATTTCCAACGGGTCAAATAAGATCGATCACTCTGGCTGAAGGTATTTTCTCATTCGGACCAATTATGTTGAAATGTAAAATCTTCTCCATGCGTCATTGTACAGTACAAACTCCGGCCATCTGTGTTATGTTATCTACATTTTGATATTTTCAATGTAACTTGTGAACACGTCTTCGACAGTAGTCTAGTAAATAACGTTTAATTGCTACCGAGGTACATCATTGGTAATTTTTTAAATAAGTAATAAAGAATCGTTTGTGGGGCGGGCGGACTCGAGCGGAATCGCGGAAACAAAAACGTCTCCCACGGCGCTGATCGAACGATGATCAGAACTAACAGATTGCTTATTGATACATAATACAACTGTAGTTGCCACTCGCCCGGTGCACTACCACACTACCACACTACACTCCACGCTGCCACTGCTTGCAGCGATATTGCGCTAATTACTGCCGTACTTAAAAATGTGCGCTTTGGCAGTTAATCATTCGTTGGAAATACGAAGCCCTTCCCGTTGGAAATGTAGTTCAATAATTAGCTGAGCTTGTAAGTTACCTAATTTAAATAGTGTTTTGTTGAGTTTAGTAAGTAATCTATCTTTTTCATCCGTTTTTACATAAAATATAAGTTATAAAATTTGCCATGACCATCATAAACGATGTTCATGACATCGAGCTTCTTCATGTTCTTGTAAGATGTTGCTTACATGTTGTAGACAGAATGTGTGTTAAGTATTGTCAGCTACAGAAATTTGTCCCCCATGCCTAACATAGGTAAAGTGCATACTTACCTCTTACTGTGGCCGCCTGTACATTTAGTTATTTGAAGACCTGTCTTTAATCTCGCAGGACTCCTACTACAGCTTTCACACAGCTACAACCTGTAGACACTACGTTTTTTGACCGCACCGAAGAGGCATCGAACAATACAACTTTTGACATCACGAGTAGAAATACGCGAGACACTATGTTTGGACTAGAAACAACAAAACTGGTGACGAAATATGTCGTGTGCAGCAACCAGCAACCTCCTTACATTCATCCCTGTCCCGGGCGGCGTGCGAGCGACACGTCGGCGGTGCGTCGGGAGCGCGCGACGTAGAAGGCGCCGCCGCGGCACTACCAGTACCAGCAGCCAGTCTCGTTTGCATTCGCGGAGACGCTCAAATCTCGCAGATGATCGCTCCGAGCGCGAATGTTAATTGTTTATTCCGGACGTGCACGAGATAGCCTTTCAAAGCGGACACACGGGAGAAAAGGATGGAAGACTTGCCTATTTGATAATTATCAATTCGTCACTTTTAGTTATATTGATGTAATGTTGTGGCTTATGTGTTTATTTAGAAATACTGATCTATTTAATAGGGTCATTGGACGAGCTGAACGTTGCCCCAGACCTAGATACGCCAGTTGCCAAACGAGCTGAAGTTTTTGAAAGGGGGTTGTACCCTTCAGTTTATCTTGACAATCATTTTACTATACTGGACGTTTATTTAGTGTCGGGCTACTTCGAACTACCAGATCACCGGCACCCGGTTAAAATCATATTCCTCTCTGACTTAAATTGTATATAATACTTAGTTTCTTTGCAAGTTCGTTGTCCAAGGTGTCTGTGTAAATCGTCCGCGGAACTGCCTTATCTGATATCGCGGTGAGTCGGCGCCCGCTGCCCGCTCAAAGGAGAGCGCACAAATCGGGAATCCTATTGACTAAAGTCGCTGTTGCGTCCGTGTTACCTACGCAATGCGTAGTACGCGTATGTTTTGTGTACATACAAAACGTGTGATTCAGACTGCGTTTTCATACAACAGCGCGGCGAAAGGGATACGTTATGCATTGCCTGGAGTCGAACATATTAGAATAAGGCTCATTATGGGATCAGGTGCCTAAATTAGTAAAAATATTTACCTATAGGCATTCTGGGAATAGGTACCTAAACCTATTGTTTCTGTTGTTGTGATCTTAAATTCAACCTCAAAGTAATTTGCTTTACAGTCACTGCCGGATGATCAGTGTTGAGGCTAAATAACCTAAGTGCGGGACACTGGCGGTGTCGCTTTTTTTCTTTTTTAGATTTAACAATCATAAAATAGCAATGGTATGAGAGTAAGAATGTTCTATGGTCGAGTATGACACTCGTCAGGCGCGGGGCCCGCTGGAGCTGAACGAGGGTTTTTGCTGCGCGAGCGCAGGAACTAAGCGCGACTCGTGTCTCATGTGCTCATGTGCCAGTAACATTGTATCGGTTACTATTAGTCGGTGCGGGTTTTTGTCCCGCGGCGGGGAGGGGGACTTATTGTCGTGTTTTCTAATTGCCTTATTACTGAGACACAGTGTAGACAATATAGGTAGATCATATGTAAATGAGACAGACTAGCAATACACTACTGTTTTCCCTGACATCGAAACATTTAAAGAATGCATGAGCATAGTTATCAGATCTAGAACAAAGTATGAATTCATTAGGCAATTCTGAACTAGATTAAGTCTTAAAACTGAAATACGATTCGAGAATCTATTACGGTCTGACCAAAAAGAGTAGAAATTAAAAATTGGCAATACTGTACAGTCATACAGACTGTAATTGGCATCAGCAGAATTGCATTTCTTTAGTATTATGGTATAATACTTACACAAATCCTGCTGGCCACACACTAGGCAATGCTTGTGCTATGGGGCTAGGGGACCTTCCGAGAAGTTCTGCGTCCGTGAACCGTGTTTCATGTAGGTAATATTATATCCCGGTATAAGTTCTATTGTCATCTCATCACCCTTGCGCTGTCACGCCCACTTTAGTCCGTCCACCGTTGCCGTCAAGTGACCTAAGACTTGGTCCAACACTCCAAAGTCGGGAAGCTCCTCCAACAATCGTCAATCATCGGCGCGATGACATTGTCGTAATAAAGCAGACCTGCTGGTATATCTGCACTGTGCGCTGCGACACAGTGCGCTAGCTCGGTTTTTAGTCGATACTAATTGAATGCGATTCGATGTTATCTGCAGCAGTTCATTGTCTTCAATTGACGCAGACACTATTGTTGTGTCTGTGGAAAATTGCCGTCATTATCGACTCAAAGACGTGATCGATAATTGTTGTCAGCTTCAACAGTAATATTTCTACTGACGAAGTTTCCAATTATCTAGATCAAAGCAAATACACATTTCTAACACTAAGCTTAAGGATGTAGAACTACGATATTATGGTAAGGTAAGGAGGGTGTAGCACAAGTTACGCGCTCCATACTGGTGAAAACGCACCATCTTCGGTCGGCCGCCGGCCAACTTGATTCCAAATCGGCGACACTACGAGTCATCATTTATATTATCTACTTTGCATTGAGTCAAATGCAGTCGCTTAACATTTTAAAGCAATTTTCTTTAAAATTGTGCATCGTTGCTAAATCTACGTCACATTAATATTAATTACCTGTCTATTGACATTCAATAAAATTCGCATTCACCTCACGTTGTTATCTGTCGAATCGCTCGAACCTTCAAAAACAAAAGGAGCTTAGCTAAGTAAAGTAACAACCAGTATTTTGCACCCAAAGCTACTCGAGTAAAGTTTACTTTCTGCCGTCTTGATATTTATATGTACCGTTTTCTGGAGTCGGAGCCGGTGCCAGCTGAGCGCCCCTCGTGATCGTGACGTCACCCCTGATCGATTTAATCATCGGAACTAGTTTGACAACAAGCGGCGCGCACGTCACGGGCAGTGGTCAGGCATTCAGGCTTTGTGGAGTAATGGGGAGTGAAGGAGTTCGACCCTCAGCCCTGACACGTCATGACAGGCCGTGGGGTCCACCTGGTCTTCGTCAATGGACGAGAAGAAAAGCTAACCCTCAATGAAACCAATCCAAATTTTATTTCGCCTGTATATTAGCACTCCGCTATGTGGTCTATGTAGGCACTCATTACCCAACCACTGCGTAGCCTTCTAAGGTACAGTTATTTTACTAACGAGTAACAACTATTTTTAAAACATGTCAAGTGCTTGCCCTGTTTTAGGAATAAAACGCACGCTGGCGGATCTGGTGATGTTCCCGTAGACACTACGTCACATAATACCTCAAAATTGAAGCTTTATCTCATCAGGGTTGTTTAAAGGTATTTTATTGCACTAAACATCCTATTATTATTACGTAATTATTAATTCATCAATTAACTGATCCAGCGTAACCTGTGCAACGAAGCAACATTGTAGCGGGTTGTGCACACGTATACTGTGTCGCTCCCGCTTAACATAATGTTGCGGCAATTCCAGGAAACGCCCATTATTATACTTTACGAAGTTTGACATTTTACTTCGAGCAATTTCAATATTTAATTCAGTGGCGTCTCTTTGATATCTTTAATTACTCTGCAACCCTCTCATAGCCTTTGTATCAACAAACTAATTAACTCTACTGGTACCATCTAAAATATTCACATGAAAAGCCTCAGATATCACGGTCAAATAAGATTTGATCCCGTCGCGCCCGGTGGCTCCCGACGGCGCCAATTTTCTACAGCAACTCGATCTTCGAGCATTGCACGGCGCTACCTTTTATACTAGCGGTCCACTCACCTGTCCCTTCGCAATCCCGAGATAACCTTTGAGGAACCTTCCATACTCCTCGCGCTTAACGACGTTACACGAGGAGAAAAGGGATGAGGGAAGACTTACGGTTGGACGCATGAAAATTGTATGGCCATAGTTTGTTAAGGAGGAGGGTGTTTGTAAATAAAATTTAATATGCAGAGCGGAGTCGCGAAATCACAGTTATCTGGGCTGATGGACTTACTGCCCGGCGCCATCGCGTGTGCCAGTCGCCATCAAGAGTCGCCATCGCGGACGCCTTCAGTGATGCTTGGGTAGTCGTGAGACCACTCAACAGTTGAAATTAGTTTGTAATGAAATGAAATGAAATGAAATGAAATGAAATAATTTATTCAGTAAGTAGGCCACAGGGGCACTTTTACAAGTCAGATTGTGAATCTACCGGCATTTCGCAAGAGGAGACCGCTGTTGAGAAGAAAGCCGAAAGAAACTCAACAGTAAGTCATTTTTTCATAAATAATACTTAAAACAATTACATGATACATTTGTGTTATAACTAATTACACTGGTACACGTAATGGAGATGTAATTCCAGCGCGTTCGCTTGTTTATCTATTGGTAGTTCTAAATGGGTCAATGTCAGTTCAAAAAACAAAATTAGTCCCTTCGGTGGTCAAAAGTTAAGAGCTTGTAGGAATCTCGGTTATGTTGCTAATTCATCGGATTATAAAAGAGGAAACGTTCTTTATTCTCACAGGCATTTAATCAGAAAATTATGCCCTGGAATCCTTAATTTCGCAAATGTCCACCGGAAAGACGCACACCTAAATCTAACAATGACCCAAATATAGCATTATAACGTAAGATGTCATGTAGATCAGATAAAATAAAATAAAAAGAATGTGATAAAAGGGAAATATGAACTCTATGCGATCAGTTAAAATCTAAAGTTTGTTTTGATTCGAAGACCCTGCATTAGAAATATCATTTTTTTTTTATTCAAAATAGCCATGCATTTTGGTTGTTGTTTGTCGATTGCTTAACATCAGGTGCATAATAAGGCCTAAGATGGAGCATGGTTGGCTAGAAGATGCCTATTCACTCGGCTTGAAGAGATCCAGTTATATTTTTCAGGGAACAGGTGCGCAGGAAGAGAGTTCCATTCCTTAGCTGTCGTCATAAGGAAAGTAGACGCAAAGTGTTTCGTACGAATCAGTGGTATATCGACAACATAAGGGTGGAATCCAAGTCCGCGCCGAGTATTGTATTGTCTGAACGGAGACGATGGAATTAATTCATGCAGTCCTAGTGCACACTCACCAAAGTGCATCCGCTAGAAAACCGATAAACAGGCGACTTTCCTGCGGCAACAGGGAGAACCTCCAAACTCCAGCCGAGAAAAACGTGCTCCTGTTTTATTTAATGTTAAAATCCTGAGGACAGTACTTATTAAGACGGAATACTAACATCAATAAAGAAAACAAATCGTCAACAGTACTTCATATAAAGACTAATAATGTGGAAAGTTTTTATAGCAATAGTTAGGTCACGTAATAGGGTCGTCCGGCTGAGCCCTCCTGTCGAGAGTAAATTAAATTTGCCGCGGCGGCTGACAACGGTTCATTTTTCCGTCGTCACCCCTCCCCCGCCCCGCTCGCTGTGATACAACAGATTTAGATTCGAAATAAATCGAGATTTGGATTTTGAACCGGAAAAATAATTTGAGAAAATGCAAAACTAACTTTAAGTTATCGCATTTGCGAAATCTAAGATTTTTTTTGTAGAGTATGGATATTCGAAAATGTATAAATAGGTACCCAAAATCTGTCCATTGTTGACATTTCTCTGACACTCAATTGCTTCGAATTTTGAGTTGGACTCTATTTATATAATAAAATAAGAGCGGTGAAGTAAATAAAAAAGAAAATAAAGTAAGTAGCCGTAGTTACCAAAAGCAATCTAGTGGATAGGTACAAAAAGGAAAGTGAGCTACTTAGCGTTTTCTTTAATTTGAATGTGGATTTTAAGGATATCGATAAAATATACAATGGTTATAATTTTCAGAAATAAAAATAAAATGAACCTAATTACACGTTGTACCTAAATACAATGATAACAAATATTTTACATGTACAAAGGCAAACCTTTCCATATTAGCGTGGTGTATTAGTACACAATAGGCTTTCTCATATCTAATTTACTTTTATGTTACCTATAGAACTTTGTTTTTTTTTTTCAAAAGGCAAGTAATATAACTGATTAATAGTTAAAGTTGTTTACTTATCTATCTGTTATTTTTTGTTAATATTAAACTAGCACTCCAAGATAAACTGTCTTAATTAAAACAAAAACATTGGAAAGCCCTACTTACAATACTTACATGAAGCGCGTAAGACAACACGCACACTCGCCACTCGGCGACTACACACTGTCAACAGTATTAGCGCGTGGCGTTTTAACTTGCGCAAACACGCAGCCGACAAAACTACAACGTCATACGCGCAATCTATCAAGCCTCAATTGCAACCCTAACTGACTTTGGTTGAGTTTAAAGCGTGAGTGTGGAGCGATGCCGCGTTGTTGGAGGGGGCGCGGCGCGAGCGACACTGGGCGCCATTGTCTTAAGCACTCGGTGTAATGGGATGTCACAATAGCGCTGCGCATTTGGTCCCGAGGGCGCTTAACTAAGTGAGCGGAAGGTAAATAAATACACATTAAACTAAATTAATAATGAATAAATAAACTGCTGGTAGAAAGGACGTGAACGTGAATGAGATGAGCAGCGGAGGGAAAAGCGACTTGACAATTGATGACAAATAGAAGTTACAATAAGATATAGTGCTATATATGCTATGGAGAACTTCTGAGTTTCTTCTTCTCAACTTCCTCATTTCATCAAAGAATTAAGCAGAAAATATCTTATTTTATCCAGTAAAATAGTCAAAGTAACCATAATCATTCTCTGGCAACCGAGCAAGACATTAAGCCAAAGCATATAGCTTGAATAAAGTCAAGTAAATAAAGTTCATCGGTGACTCAAACTGAACTCGCAGAAAAATACCCACTACACTAAGCCCTAGCCTGCCCTTGTCATTAAAATATCTGTAGCAAACTACAGCATACAGCATACCCATGGCATGGGCCATGAGTTTAGCCATGCTATTACAATTCTTAAACACCTAACTAAGATACAAAGTCAAGATTTATTGGAACACTAAGTCAACCATCTACTAACATAAACCAGCTATATTCTCTGATAAATATAAAGAAACTGAATTAGGTAACTGAAGTGTTACCGACAACTTAATGACCCAAAAAACGGATCGAAGATCAGGTAAGGTGGCAAATCTCAGTGTGTTGGATCTGATATTTATAAAGTGTTTTTTCAATATATCTTGTAGTGTTTTTGATCGCCTGTGATCGGCGCTGGACGATTGAGCTGCTCTGGTGTGAGCCTCCCCTCCTCCCCTCCTCCCTGGCAGGTCGACGCGGGTAGGTGTAGCAATCACGCACTAATCCAACGCGGACGTAATCCGGCAGAGTGCGAACAGATTTGCCCGCGCCAAACAGAGGGTGGGGCGCCCTTACCGCTGGTGCGCCCGGCTAGAATTCCTCTTTTATAAGGAGTAAAACAACCTGAAGACAGTGACTTTACAAAGACTGAACGGTATAAAAAAAACCGGCCAAGAGCATGTCGGGCCACGCTCAGTGTAGGGTTCCGTAGTTGCCCATCCTTCCAAATAGACAGGCTTAAATTAGGTACTAGAAAGATTTCAAGCTCTATGGAAAAGGTCCTAAACGCCAAAGTAGCTGTAATTACTTATTACTTTCTGGAAATTTTTGATTATACGCGCCAGATTGAGCGGAATGTTTTAATGCAGTATGGCAGTTAACTAATATGTGTAACGTTCGAAGTATAAGGCCACCGCGCGGCACTTACGTCATTTTAAAGAAAATTATGATTTTTTGCGATAACTCAAAAATTGGGCAAGTGCGAGTCCGACTCGCGCATGAAGGGTTCCGTACCTATATATATATATATATAATTCATAACAAGTTTGTTGTATGGGAGCCCCCCTTAAATATTTATTTTATTTTATTTTTAGTATTTGTTGTTATAGCGGCAATAGAAATACATCATCTGTGAAAATTTCAACTGTCTAGCTATCACCGTTCTTGAGATACAGCCTGGTGACAGACGGACGGACGGACGGACGGACGGACAGCGAAGTCTCAGTAATAGGGTCCCGTTTGTACACTTTGGGTACGGAACCCTAAAAACGACTCGACCGATTTTGTTCAATATAGTTTTCATTGAAAGTACGGCCTCATTTTCATGAATTTTTTGACCTGTGGTCGAAAAGTTAGAGGGGGGGGGGGCGCTATTTTTTTATTTTCGGAACAAATATTTACAAAACTGCAGATTTTATAAAAAAAATGCTGTTTGGAGGCCCCTATTATTTATAAAAGACGTATTCAACGACACCCCACACACTAGTGTTGAACCAAAAAAAAAATTTGCCCCCACTTTACATGTTCGAGTGGTAGGTAACCGAAAAAAGTTTTCTTTTTAGTTTTTATTTTACCGTTTTGTTGGCGTCATACGTCATACATAGACATACACATACTCATAGCAAATTTCAGCTTGCTAGTACTAATGATCACGGAGCTAAGCCGCGGACGGACAGACGGACATGGCGAAACTATAAGGGTTCATAGTTGACTACGGAACCCTGAAAAGGGAGATATCGTTCGCTTCAGTGTACGTAATTGCAGACACGGTCCACAAGGACTCGTCCGCCTTCTAGAAGATCCAGTTCTTCTGGTTATTTGGCTGCCACTCGAGAAAATTCTCTTCAGCCCCTCGGTTCTAACAGCTGTGTAAGTGATGCCCACTTTTGGAAATTCTTCGAACTCAAAGCAGGCCAACTTGTAACGGAATCAATAACTATTTTTTTAAGCGTCTCAGGAGAACTGAACTAACTTAAACACTTAGGTATAGGATAGGGTTTTTATTTAAGTAGGTATACATGTGACTTGCAACTCGCATATACCTACGTATTATTTAATCTTGACGAAAATACGGTTTCCGGTGTTTTCTTTTATTACAAAAAAAAACTTTAAATGTTTTATTAAATGTCGATGAAATAGATTACACCGACAATGAACAGTTTATTTGTGAGAATCTGTACCTACATTTCAGCTATGAAATCTCGGGGCCATGAAACTCGTCTAACGTTCGTATCGTGACCGGTGGTAGTGGTAGGGGCGACTGCAGCAGCCACGCGGCGCGAACACATCCGATTAATCGATTTGTGCACTCGTTAACCGGCGAGCGGCTCGGTTTGGCTCGGCTCGGCTCGAATCACCGGGACCGCCGGCAAATGAGCGCCGGCTTTTTTTCAATCAGCTGCGGAATCGCTCTACCTGTATCGCCTACGAGTGATTCGTACATAAGGTGGATATAATTTCGTATTTGAAATCCGACATTTCCGAGATGAAAGTACAATTACAAACTTGTCACGACATCATACAAGATCAGCAAAGGACACTTACTTGCCAGAACACCAACATCCAGATGATACTCAGGGTAATCACCACCCGAGGCTCGAACAAAACACACCAGGTATCACTAAACGAGTCTGGCCCCCATGGTATGATGTTCCTTGAAAATGAGGATCAAGCCACTGTCACTCAGCTGTCGCCGCCACCAGCCCAATCGCCTACCCTTGTCCCTGTGCCTGAGCCCAAGCAGCGACGGACCCGGCCGCGCCGTGGTGCCACTAACACAGGCCAACAGTGCAGTCCACGAGTGGCTGATGGTAATGATGCTGTCTCCCCGTACAACAAGCTACCGTTGCCGACGATACCACATCAACAGCAAGTAGGTGCTTTGTTAACACCAGTGTCGCCGGATCCAGAAACAGCCCAGGGTTTGCTGGCTGCATCCTGTCCACCAGCTGAGCCTCGTCCAGTGTTTGCATCATCCAAGGCAATATCGTTGGCGTCAGCACCATCAGAGGTCAAGCTATCTCAATCATCCACCTTCAGTGGCCTCCGAGCTGCTAGTCCCCGATTAACAAGTCTTCACTTATTCAACCTCAGTGAGGACACCACTTCAGAGGACATAATACACCACGTTCAGACGCAAATGGGTATCACATCACCGGTATGCGAGAAGCTAAAAGTCACTCGTGGTAAATACGCGTCGTTCCGCCTTGACATACCAGCTGATAAACAGAAGATCGTCAAAGATGCTAAAAATTGGCCAACTGGTGTTTCGGTTAGATTATTTAATGTTATTCAGCCAAAAAACTTGAAAGGAACACGTGTGTTGTCGGATCCAAAATAGATATTAATAAGTTTGTTGTTATTCACCAAAATGTCCGATCGATTTTTGGAAAAACTTCGTTATTAGATTTATTAACTAGAATGGAAAATCCAAATATATTGGGATGCAGTGAAACTTGGAGTAAACAAAATGAAATTGAACGGATAAGGTTATGTGGGTACGCGCTCGCTAATCACTACTGCCGGTCGACTATTGCTCACGGCGGTGTCGCTGTGTTCGTGCGCGATGGTACTCAGTACCGACCGCGAAATGACCTACATGCCTTCGCCGTTCAATATCATTTCGAATTCGCGGCAATAGAAATTGTTAATTATAAATTGATTATTATTGTATTGTATCGAACTGGGAACGGTGATTTTGACATTTATATACAAAAATTGGAATTATTGTTAAAAAAGCTCACTGACGAAAACAAAAGGTTTCTTATAGTGGGTGACCACAATGTTGATTATTCGACTAAAAACAGCCAGAAACAGCGTCTTGATGATATATTGGGATCTTATGGTAGTCGAAATACCGTTACGTTCACGACTCGCGAGACTGCAGAATGTGCATCGTGCATTGACTGCGGACTATCTAACTGCGCAAGCGACGACCTCACAGTGACGGCGGTGGATACTGCGATAAGCGACCATAACGCGCAGCGTTTCGACTTGGCTTTGGAAATTGGCATTCAAACTCAACAAAACCCGGTCGTCGAGCGTCGACTGATTAACAGTTATTCAATTGAATTATTTTATCTTGACATTGTAAATTATGACTTTAATTTTATATATAATAATCACTTTCACATTAACGATAAATTCAATAAGTTATTTAATATTTTAACCTATTACATTGACATACACTTTCCGATTAAGAAGTTAAAAGTTAAGAAAAATACCACTGCCCCATGGATGAGTGACGAATTGGCTGACCTTATCCGAAAGCACGGCGATCTCCACGAAATTAGGCGACAATACCCCGACAACCCTATATTAACTGAATGCATTGAGCACTACTCCCTCTTAATTAAGTCAACAACGTTGCGGGATCGTCAAGCTCATATTGAAAATAGGTTAAAGGAAAGCTGTAATAGAAGCAAAGAAATGTGGAAAATTGTAAATGAGGAAGTTGGTCTAAAGAATAGATCTCAGAGTATTTGCCTTCGTGATGCAACAACAAACCTTGAAATATCGGAGGGCGAAATTCCAAATACTTTCAATTCGCATTTTCTTGGCGTGGCGTCCAAACACAGTATTAAAAGTGACTTGTCTAAATCAACACATTACCTTAATAGACACTCGATTACCACTGATGCACCACCTTTTTTACTGCCAGTAGTCACACGTGATCTTTTGGACAAGATACTCCACCCCATGCTGAAAAAGCGCAGCACGGTCGATGCTTTTGACATGTCCCTCAATATTCTTCTTAGTGTTTGGCCTGTTGTTGGTGACATACTTGTAGTCTTAATAAATACCATGTTTGAAACCGGTGTATATCCCGATGTGCTAAAAAATACTAGAGTGTGCCCCGTTTTTAAGGGGAAGGGTGACAGGAATGACGTCAACAATTATAGGCCTATCACAATAGTACCCGCAATATCGAAAATTGTTGAATCTGTCTTATCGTCCCACCTAATGAGTCATTTAGAATCGAATAACCTGTTTACGAACAATCAATATGCGTACAGGCAGAAAATGTCTACAACCACCGCGGCGTACAGGATATTCGATTGTATTATGACCGGGTTGGACGATGGACAGAAAATGGCGGGGATATTGTGTGATCTGTCAAAGGCATTCGACGTAATTGATCATAAGCTTCTTCTCAACAAACTGAATTCTTACGGAATCCGGGATAACGCTCACCAACTATTAGCCTCGTTTTTGTCTGATCGCAGACAAGTTGTGAAGTTGCCCTCAAATGGTAAAATGCTGCAATCTGACGCTGGATATATTAATATAGGTATTCCCCAAGGGTCAGCCCTAGGAAATACCCTATTTTTACTGTTTGTCAACGACTTACCATCGAATGTTGTTTCTGGGTTGTCTGTGTTATTTGCTGATGACACTACGGTTCTGGTTGGTGCTAAGACTTATGATCAGTTAAGTGCCAAGATCAACGAAGCCTGTGAACAACTACAGGCTTGGTTTTCGGCGAACGGGCTTTTATTAAATGTTGCAAAGTCAAACATTATGCTTTTCTCTGGCCGTAAGATCCCAATACCCCCGTGTATCTCTTGTTGTCCGATGCCTATATGTCAGGCAAGTAGATTCCTTGGGTTCACGATTGACGCGAACCTAAACTGGAAGTGCCATGTTGACGGACTTTGTAACAGGTTGGGTAGTGCTGTCTTTGCGCTGCGGAAGTTAAAGCCACTTATCTCAGACGAGGCACTTAAACAAGTTTACTTCGCCCACTTTCACTCCCTACTAGCATATGGCACGCTCATCTGGGGCAATTCCACTGACGCAACAAGGATCCTAATTTTACAAAAACGTGCTATCCGTGTACTTGTTGGAGCCAAGCCTAGGGATCCATGTCGTGGTTTTTTCTTGTCGCAGCGAATAATGACACACTACTCTCAATACTTGTTTGAAGTGTTGTTATTTGTAAAGACAAATATTGCACAGTTTGCAAGAGTAAACGTCAAAGGCAAACAGCTTCGTTCTACTGGGCGCCTTAGAACGGTGCCTCGCCGCATGGCACTTTCAGCAAAGAACCCGCGCGTCATAGGTCCGACTTACTTCGAGCACTTACCTGCCGATTTAAGGAACGAACCATGTGACAACACATTCAAGCGCCGGCTGAGAAACCTTTTGTTGGAAAACCCTCTGTACTCGGTCAACGAGTACATGGAACTCAAACTATAATAAAAATATGCTTGTATTCTGTAAACTGACATTTTGTTTATTGTTATTTTTATATTTCTTGTTTTTATTTTATTTTATTTTATTTTTGTATTGGAAATCTGGTATATTTTGACATTGTGTAAATAATTTTTGTTTAAATTCTTAGTGTTATTTTATTAATTTGATTCTATTATTATGTTAAGTTTGTGATGACGATCCTTATTGGGAGATACTAGATTCATTTATTTATATTTTATTTACCTGTTGACTTTCCCTTTTATTTTAAACTTATTTTGACATTGTAAACATTTTCTCGTATTATTAATCTTGCCTTATTTTTGACGATCATGATATTAATTCGTATAATTTTGACATTAAGCAAATTTGTAATGTAATTTTTATCGTGAAATAAATAATCTAATCTAATCTAATCTAATCTAAGTAGCTCGCCGTTAACGAGAGCAATCACAGCTTTGTCTTATTTTAACTATTTTGTTTTCATCGAGAACTTACTTCATTTAACTATAGGGTAGGGACATACATTTAATACACATTGTAGTAAGAAGGCTAAGTCAGGTGGCATTTCGGTACTGACATGGGAGTATACTGTCATATTTTAGTTTTACAATAAGTAGGTAAGTTTTACTACCTATTACAACTTGAAATGAGGTGTAAAGATCTCTGAATTATTATTTTAATCATTTACTAGTAGTACTTTAGAGGACACATAAGAACTGTTGTAGTACCTATGGTTATGTTAGTAGTACCAACTATGCCCCATCCCATTACAGTGTTGACGTGACAGATTTGAAAGTGAATTCAAAATAAAATAAACAATTTTCTTAATTCGGTCCAGTTTATCTCCCCCGTCGAGAAAAAATGAAAAATAATACGATTTCTAGAAACAAATTTTAATTTTAAGAAAAATTAAGTTTAATTCATTTTAACAAATGTTATTCAAAACTCTTGCGATGATTGTTAATAGGAAGCTTTTCTGAAGTAAGATCTTTTGTGCTAGTAGTGGCAGACTAATACTAATATACTCGTAATACCAGCCGCGGCCATACACGTCAAATGTGTGAGCAATTCCGTCATCAGTCATTGAAATCAGTGCATACAGCGCAGCAGCCACCTGCCGGCCTGCGAGCCCGCCCGAGTCGCAAGCCACGAGGAACTGCGGGCCGTTTGAAGCAGATGAACGCTTTTAAAAAAATCTGATCTGAAATCTCCACGAGAAATCAAAATTCTATCAAGTAAGTTTGGGCATGGTTGTAATTGTAAGTACATTTTGATGATTACGGGACGAAGCGCAAAGTTTCTTAAGTGGCGACAACACACCGTGCTCCGCGACATGTACAGGACCTCTCCATGGAGGGCCGACCGTTTCGTGAAGATCACAGGTCGCGCTCGCTCTCTCCCGTGGCTCGCGCCGGCCGCGGCTGTCAACCGCCAAGAATCGCAGTCGCGCTCGCTCTTTCCCGTGGCTCGCGCCGGCCGCGGCTGTCACCGCCAAGAATCGCAGTCGCGCTCGCTCTCTCCCGTGGCTCGCGCCGGCCGCGGCTGTCACCGCCAAGAATCGCAGTCGCGCTCGCTCTCTCCCGTGGCTCACGCCGGCCGCGGCTGTCACCGCCAAGAATCGCAGTCGCGCTCGCTCTCTCCCGTGGCTCGCGCCGGCCGCGGCTGTCACCGCCAAGAATCGCAGTGTGATTAATGCGCGCGACAGCCCGTCAGGTGAGTGCGCTTAATTGCGAGCTTCATAAAGCTCATTGTGCTTCTGATTGAACCTTTAATTTACAAGCTTTTGTTGAGAAAGCTCATTACAGGAGTGTGAACTGTGAATTGTCGGTGTGATTGGACTGCGATTGGTTGTGCGAAGACAATCCGATCGATAACCCGCGCAAGGTGTAATAACTGCGCTTTCACGACCTTTCGCTCTCGGCCTCGGTTATGTTTTGCCTCCCGTTGGGAGAACGACCGACAGCAACCTATCAAAAGCCGTATTTAACTAATTCATCAAAACTCGACATAAAACTTGAAAAATATGCTTGTTTTAGAATTATTATTTAAATAGGAACTCTCAACGCACACAGCGGGCAGTCAGACCGCGGCGGTCAAAGCGGAACGTCGCGTTCTAAGAGTTCTTATAAGATAATTCAATCACTTTTATCTACGTAAATGATGGCAGATATCGTTCAGTTTAAATAATGATAAAAGACATACCTTCTCATTTGAATGATTCATTTTTGAGCTTAGGTACATGGACAGTGCAAAATTTTGAAATAAGTTGTCCATAGTATGCACATAAAATAAAATTACATAATACACAGTTATACACTTGATAGGCAAATTGCTACAGAATGACCTAACTCTTTCATAAATTATTTATTGCGTGTCACGTTGCTGACATTCACATGTCGTTTGCATAACTTACAAATTGATTGTACAAAAATAGTTACCTTAACTAGATGATGAATTGATTGGACATTAATTTAAAACGAATGCTTTAGAATTGAACACAAAACAAACACACGTTATAACTTACCGATTACTAAAGAACAGTTCTGTTCCGTTTTTTTTTTAATCTTTACCATAATCTCTCACGATTTACCTTTAACAAGCGTTATCATTAACGCTTTATATAAGTCTGATCATTAATTCATTAGAGCCTTAACCGGCCGCTATCATTAATGATTTAAGGCGTTTTGGAGCCGCAGTGGAGTCAGCCCGGAGACTTAACCTTTTTGCCGCAGTCGGCGGAGCGGACCGGACGCGCGGAGCGACATTCGATAGCGGCCTTGTTAGCATTCACACACACCACACCACTACACTACCACCCCAGCTCTACCTTGATTTTTATAATTGAACACACCACACGTTTCTTGATATTAGAGATTACATCACCTATGGTAACTACTTAAACTAGAATTTATAAATACTCTTTATTCAAGGACTCAACAAGAGCTATAGTACAAACACAGATATGATAAACATTACAATATAGGAAAACAACAGTTCTGACGACCTTCAGGGAGCCGATTTTTTAATATATCATCATCTCGAAAAAGTAAGTGATGCCAAATGATTACACAGTCTAATTTAATAAGAACATTTGTGACAATGACAAGACAAAGAGCGCTGACAAATATCATTATATTTATAGTAGCGATGCAATCGAGACGAGTAAGGGGAACATCCTGACACAACATAGTCATACATTTTACATCACCAAGTTCACTTATTAAGCGGTAGGTAGCTGCAGGTGACAGTGCCCCAAAATGCGAGATGTTATTGAGACTAATATATACCAGACTCTAGTAATGAATAGTGATGTAAATTGTTACGTTTTAAAAAACCTTAGCTCAAATAACTGCCCGTTAAAAGGTTTGTAGACCGCAAGCACTGAGCCGCCGACCCTCCGGTCGTGAGCGATCCGCGCTCCTAAACGAATCAACACTCGTACTAATTATTTTATTTATTTGCCCCGCCCTTTGTTTTGAGTGAATTCAAAGCCCCGGATCGGTTGTCTCCGTTCATTCAGCGAGTGAATGGTTCACATGAACGAATGGAACGCGATAGCCGGCTAATGTGTGCAGATATTCGTACTTAGTACGTAACCCGACACGCCTGAAAAATAACGCTGGGGATAATAATAAATACACCTTTTGATTAATTAAGAAACGCGATCGGCCCATTGAGCGCGCTCCGCGCTGAATGCTCATTTGTTGACGACGCGCTGCACTCTCCACAATGCCACCATTATTCGCCTCCTTTATTTTGCTTATACGATTAAGATCCCTGCTAAATTGTTTAGTATTGACCAGGTTTATTATATTCAATTTTTAACAAGTTCCATTTCTAATAAACTGAATTCTATACGTTTCGTTTACCTAAATCTGGACTCTCTCGTTACCATCACTCAGGTCTCACCTCATGTCATGACAATATACTCAGATTTTACGACAATACCGTATGTCCTTCTTTTGTATAACAGTAACATATCCAGTTATTAGTATAGACAGTTTAATGTTCTATTTAAAATTAATCAATAACTTTAATAGCATTTCTTTTTGACCTACCTACTTACATATAGTAGGTATAGGTACGAGTGCGAAAAACTTCATACAACTCTAATAAAATAATCATCAATTTTACAAAAACGAACACCAATTTAAATAATTTGCAATACCCCAAAGGATTATCAGTTTGAAGATAGGTTCCAGATATTACGTCCATAAATATACTTTTTGACGTAGGTAGGTACCCTACGCCCAAGAATTTATATAGCAAATTGCGTGAAATCTCATTGGATTGGTCTTTGTCAGAATCGTAACGAAAAACCTGACAAGAAAAATTATCCACAACGTGCACAATAGCCGTCATCAAAAGAAAACAGTCGAAGGTTAATCATAAACTAATTCCGCCAGCCATCGGTCAGCGCGGCGCGACGTCAGCGGCACACCTTCCTTCGCACGCCTAATAAGCCTCCTGCCGCTAGAAAAACAACACTCCACGTCCTAACGTCCAAGGAACTCCAGCCAAAAACGCCCGTAAAGTTGTCCCGATATTAGGGTGAGTATCGTGTGTCCGTGGCGATGGGAGCCCGAGCGTGGACAGTGTTATTGTGGACGTCAAATGGGAGTAATGCGTCAGTGTCGGCGGGAGATTGTCGCTGTTTTTCTTGTTAATTGGGCGCAAGGAGGAATAAGTGTCGCCGGCGTGGGCGCATTGTTCTGCAGATTGACCGCGAGCGACTCGCCGAGGGTCTCATTAGGAGTGGGTCGGAGTGTGCGGCTGATGTGGCCGGGCTCTATAGGCTTATCCACAGAAATATGGCTTATCAATAGTCCTACTGAGCGCCCCAATTATCTACAACTCACTTACGTCATCTTTTTGTTTTGGCACGTCAATTTATTAGTAGGGTAATATGACTACTTATACCTATTATACTACAAAAATAGCTATAGGTGTCCCTCATCGATAGAAAAAGCAAAAAGATTGCAAAAAGTTGTTCAAGTGCAACGAGAACAATCTCAATCGTACTGAAAGCGCTGAAGATAGAAGTATAAAGGTAGTATCGTAAACATAAGGCTACATACATAAAAAGGTGAGGTTATCCGCTGGTGTCCCTGGTCTCCGTCCCTGCGCGCTTGTCCTCCGTCAGGTTATTTAATTGAAAGTGGACGCGACGCTCCCCGGAGCCCCGCCCGGAGCCCGGGGCCCGGAGCAACCCGTTGCCAACGAGGTGCCAATAAATCATTCCCGCCCCTGATTTAATATTGTCGTGACGATAAAAACGCGCGTTAGCGCTCACTGAGTAACCGCTCCCTTCCAAGATCACGCACACCAGAGGCGACACCGACATTACGCATGCTCCTACCTTCTGCCTATTGCATACAATACAATAATGCTTTATTGCACTCTTACAGAAAAATACACAGAATATAACGGGGTACTAGTGCACTCAAAGATATGAGCCGAAGCGATGAGATGAGGCTATTATGGGAATTGTCCAGTTCATCGTCGATGACATGTATTTTTTTTCTTGTGGCTTTCACTTCTTGCTGATCTTAGAAGATAACATCCAACACGGACTAATGGGTACCTTACACAATAGAGAAAACTTTAAAAAACTGCAAACAACTTACTGAATAGTGAATAACTTATAATAGAGCCCCTTTGGGCCCAGATTAAATTCTCCTAATAACTGTGAATTTCACGAACCAACAGCTACAGTTGTCGGTAGGTAAGTTGTTTTCGATACAAAGTAAATAAAACATACATTGTTTTTTCCTTTTGGCGTAGTAGGTCATCTTCTTTTTGAGTTAAATTCTAAGGATTTCATGTTCTCGATATGTTATATTTTTTTTTAGTTAGTTTTGCGGAACGTCGGGTTCTGAGTTAAGTTGATCATCTTGTCAGTACTTAAGTAATTTTTCGTTTAAAATCAATCCGAACCTGAAATATATTAACTAATATTTACAAGCATGGCGTCGTTCTAAATTGACTCAGACCATCTGACCTAGCTCACTAGAAGGGATTTTCCTTTGATCAAACAAAGACAAACGGTACAAACAGCCACCCCGTCACGAGGCTGTCCCTCTGCCGCCGTACACTCTGCGCCTCAACATCTCCGCGGTTCCACTCTGATGACCTTTTTTGTCCCAGTTCGGCGCTTTTGACACCTGCCGCTCCAGCCCGCACCCCGCTCGCACATCAATAACACTTAGCGGTGGTCCCCGTCATTAAACCTATTGAAACATTAGCATACATTTAATGATCTGTTAGGAAGTGCTTCTGAATCCACTATCAGCTGTTTCCATCAAAGGAAAAAATGCCATTAAGTTCTTCAGGCAGTTGAGTTAACGGATAACGTTTATTTATAATTTACTGTCTAGTTTCAGACAAATAGGAACATCATGTGAAGTGTGTAATTTATTTCAAGCCGTTCATCTATTGTTTCTGTCATATTTGCAGAATAAGGTAGGTACCCATAGTTACGTATTGACATAAATACCTAATAGACTTTTAACGGCCGCCCGTCGACGGAGAGCTGGCAGTCATTTAAACGAATGTGATCTACCTATCCCTGTATGCATACCTACCACTTCGTGATTTACTGTATTGTTTTGTTTTGAAATAGATCATTTGTCGTTTAATAATCCACGATCATTTGTCCTAAGTATCACTTCAATCCATTTAACCCATAATTATATTGACTCTTTACGATTAAGTTAAACGATGTGCTTCAGCTGTCTCCGCTGTCATAACGACCCTGTGTTCCATAACCAGTCGGTGGCCGGTACCACCCATCTGCAAGCTTCAAATGTGTTATGACGAACTAAGTAATCTACAATATCGATAGTTATAGTGCATCCCTCTATGGTTGGGATCACGGGGAGTAATTGGATGAAAACGGCGCACAACCGATCGTGTTGGAAAACTTTGCAGGACGCATTTGTGAACATCTATGAGATTATGGCGATGATTTTGATGGCTCCTAATATTTGACGATTCGGATTATAGATTGCTGAAGTGTGACGTTTTGGAATCCGACTTCCGAATTGTATGTATGTATGTAAACACTTTATTGTACATAAAAACAAGAGAAATTGTTTTCGTATTCCGGCTTGTTATCTTCAGTGTGTTGGATTACTCAAAAACCCAGATACAGATGCTACTTTAATAGAACAGGTAATATAGTTATGGTACCTGGTTATTTACTTACATGGCGATTCGATTAAGTAAAGTTAAAACACATTAACGTACACAACTTTTATTAAATGTTTTAGAATAACTTTTGCGCCCCATTTTCGAGGCTCACCTGCCGCAGGTCTGTCTGTTAATTGTTAATATCTGGGGGCGGCGGAGAGTGTCTAATCATCGGGCGCATTAAGGGCGCTAATTATTCGCCCACCGACCGTCGCCGACTTGGCCCGGCGACGGCGACGGCGACCGGTGACCGGTCGTGACGGCGCCGTGACAGCTTGATTGTAGGAGGGATGCTAATCGTCGCGGCCCCAGCCCAGCACCTTGCCTCAACTGTCAACATAAACTAATTGAAGACAAACGCGTAAACTGTAATTGTTAATAATTTCTAGTTAATAAGTTTTTTCCACTAGGTAAATACTCGTGCTAATTTCCGCGTACATCAGGTACATGGGCCAGAGACATGCTAGACACGGACCAGTACTGCCTATTATTCACCTGGTGGAGGTTATTATTAGTTTCATCAATAACAGTGGTTTGAAATGAATAATAGAAGAACAAAATATAAAACTGTCACAATAATATCTAATAAATCTGTGTTTGTATTTCTTTCTTGTTGAGTTCTGCAATCTATTGTATTTCTTTCTTGTTGAGTTCTGCTGATTTTGTTATTAACAAGAAACCTTACAATGCCTGTATTCACTTCCTCGTCTAACGTGCAGACTCCGTCAGCAGTGCACTGGTCTCACTCCTCCTTATTCCTAAGCTAACGAGAACTGCCGCAGACTAGAGGTGGTGAGCATCGATGACCACTACTTAACTCAGCTTGACTTGGCTCACGAGGTGACCGCCATGTGAGATGTCGATTCGACGCTCATTGTCTCGATAGTCATTTCGACATTGTATACATATAGATAAATATTATCATCATCATCATCATATTTAACAGCTTGACCCTTGTCGGTGGAATAATTTCCTTTTAGGTACTTGTTGATATGATGGAGCACTTATTTTTTCTTTTATCTGCTACAGATTTAACATTTTTCCTCTTCTGTTTTTTTTTTTATTAAGATCAAGTATTTGGCCTCGTTTTCAATTATTTGTAGCAATGTTCTGTTTTCGTTTACTGTATTTAATATATCTCAGAAAACTCACGAAGGTCAACTTTGTCGACGCATTAAACTCTGGAATACTACTTGTAAGACCTCTCTTAATGACCAGTTAAAAATTATCAAATATCTGGTGGAGATCGACTTTTCGAGAACGGCCATATCATTTCATTTCAGTCTGCCTCAGATCAAGTCAGGCCCATACAAATGTAAGCAAGTTTCATTAGTTGATTATGATTCGTCTCCACGGAATATTAAAACGTGGAAATTGTGGTGGAGCCATCAATCAGAGTCACGCATCAGTATCGCGGCTGCGGCCATCAAGGTGTCGCGGGTGGAAGAGCGCAGGCGCGGGAATGCGACATCCATGGATCAAATTTGATACAGCGCTCGTTACACGCTGCGGTAAAAACTGTGAACTTGACGGATTTCGGCGCCGGCACGAGCCACGGGATGCAGCGGCATGACCCACGGAAAAACAATAGAGAGGAGTGTTTCGATTCAACTCATAAAGCCCTTTCATTAGATAGGTAGGTACCCCACAAGATAGGATTCTGTCGTCATAACTCCCCCCTGCACTCAAAATCGAGATGGCTCTTCTTAAAATGTCCTTAAGAATCAGAAAGCTTCATCCTGCAAAAGGAGAAGTTCCGATCATCACCGTAGAGTCCAATAAGAAAGTGTAGAAATTAAGAAAGTGGCAATACTGTTTTCTTAGATTGATTAGAAAGGGACCACATCTCAGTAATAATTTTTCTTTTTCTACTCTTTTATGTACTGTAATTACACTTCTATGTGAACACCGTCCACTCCTACTACCTATAGTGGTAGTCTTTTAAGTAACTTGTAATAAACTGAGAATCAAGGTAAGGATCGGATGCTCTCATTGCGACTACGAGTATATGTGTAGCTACATAATAATATATAATATTACTGAACATTATCTGAAACGGTTAACTTCAACTGGTAAGAACCATTTGTACCACTACTTTAGGTAGGTTTGTATTTTGTATCCAAAATACTTTTAGTGAAACGCAACGCTTAACCAAAACGCTGTGATGTCGTAGCTCGCGCCGCCCGCAGATCTAATGACTCGTTTGGGAAAAACGTTTAGAGCCGCGCTCGACTCACGCGGCGACACCGCTCCATTCCACCACCGCCGCTGCGCGACCGCCGACATTATCGCCGTACTCTCATTCTTTTTATGACATATGTATACCTCGATATGCTGGCGTGCATTAGCGTTACATAATGGTATTATTGTCTGTAACCTCAGTTCCTGTCTGTCAATGTATAAACCAGCAAGTCGTAAGGTACAAGTTGCAGTCTTTCGAATTCAGATTATTAATTTATTATACATGGAACCTAGCGCTGCGTCAGTAGCTACTGATTACGGACTTCCTTTAAATCTGAAATCAAACCTTAAGTTCATTCTCATCTAAGAGTTGTGATGCCTTTGAAAACAACTTCTGTAATATTGCATGATTGTAATTTGAAAGCCAATAAGAATGATTTGAAAGATGACTACATAGGTTCATTACGAATTTTTGAATGATGTTATGTTATACGTTTTTAGTAGTTATCCGCAGTTGTTTATTGCGGAAGACCCATCCGGACTAGGGAATTTCTCATCACGTTCAAGATTTTTTCCAATTAATCTGTGCAGGGCCATGCGCTGGGAACAGCCACGTCCAGTCATCCTACCGTTACCAAATTAATTCCCAGGTAGAAAGCGAAGCCCCATTACCCCGAACATAAATCTAACTCTTAGCACCCATCAGGGGCTGTCTCCATGTAGGTACTCGAATGTATCTCCATCGTTTAATGTATGATCCGTGCGGAGTAATGCTCAGCGATGTCCATCACCATCAATAACGCTTACCGGACCATTCCGAGCAGTAATTAACTTACAGAAACGCTATAAAAAAGTGTCTCACATCCAAGTTCTTAGTTCTTCATGTTAAAGTTTGTTTTTCCTTGTGTGAGTACCTAATTTTAATGGTTTTTCTGCGTCTGTGAGGCTGTTCCCTCGCGGTCATGTTTATGGCTCAATTTAGTCCCTA
>OX392511.1:310000-320000 GCA_947623375.1 Apotomis capreana
TTTTGAAGTCGGTGCCACTGCCAATGCCAAACCTCACGTAAACTATCCTAATAATAATATTATAAACGTGAAAGTTTGGATGGATGGATGTATGTATGTACGTTCCACTTAATCTCAAAAACTACTGGACGAATTATGATGAAACTTTCCAGTTATGTACCTTATATAATATCAGAATAGGACATAGGCTATCATTTATATCAAGTTTTATCCCTTTTAGGGACGAAAAACGAGATTAAACTTTGTTTGGTGAACAAATAATAATTGTCAATACCAATTAACGAGTTCTACGCGTACGAAATCGCGGGCATAAGCTAGTTAATAAATAAATATCGAACAAAAATACTCAAAATAGTAATGATTTAATTTTTAAATTTGAGTAAATACCAAATAGTAATGATTAAAGGCTTTATGCGCGGCATCTTTTTTCATAGTAATAATTGTGTGGTTTGGCACCGACTTCAAAAAGTGAGTCACATGTAATCTGTAGGTACATGAGCAGGTTATTTTTGGTTTCTCCGTTTTTTTGGAGTCGGTTCTGTTTTTTGTTATTTTATTAAATTACTGTAGATCTAAAAAATATTTGTGTAACAACGTACCTATGCACACATCTATTGTTGCAAACGCAAGGTATGCAAAAGCCTATTGATTTGTTAGGTCCAGTTCCTGATATGCCCAGTAAACTCTAAAGTCTAACTATACCTAAGCTACACAACATACTTAATAAACAGATAAAAAAAGAAGAAAACTTCAAAAATACATTTAATATTCACATCCAATAAGCATTATAATTATTTGTAATCTTTCATTTCAGATATTAATTACCCTGAATTGTCTGGCCACTGGTTCCGACCAAAGAACCATAGGACAAAATGCCATGCATGGGGTCTCGCAAGCAAGTGTCTCCAAAGCCGTGATGCAGGTCGTGACGGCATTCAATCACGAAACAGTTCTTAAGAAATACATTAAGTTCCCTAATAGTCTACAAGAAAGAGACGTAATTAAGGACAGGTATAGTAAAGGAGACTGACAACCTTTTTGATTCGTGTTGTCATTGTAACAAATGCTAAAATGGCATGTGTTTAAATTTCCTTGATATATATAATCCATTCAGGGTTGATCAAAAAATAACTTGAATAGGAATAAAAACAGAAACGATTGCGTCAGTCTGCCTGTCTCCCTCTAACAAACTCTTACCGACAGACTTAAACCTACATACTTGCTCAAGCAGACCCCATGGATGGAGTCGTCTTCGCAGCAGGCGACTTCGATTCTAAGCACACCGCGTAAAAGTGCGTAGCATCTAACCCAAACGGCGTTCAGCTTTTCAACTTCTTAGCCAGAGAAACAACCGAATTCTCAATCATTCCCCCTAGGGAACCGACTCATTTTCCAACTATTGTCAAACACCTTGTGGCCCTTGTGCAGAACGTAACCTTACAGTTGCGTTCTGTAGAAGTGGTTACCGCGTTAGATTCCGACCATTTGCCGGTCATTTATAAATTGGGACCAAACCCCGGTAACTTTCCACCTAAGACCAAGATGATCGTGGATTGGACCAAGGTGGAAACAGGTCTCTTAAAGACAACGACCCCCCACATAGATTCAATCTGTTTTCCTAATGTAATAACTACGACTGACGAGACAGACACAGCTATTTCCACAAAGTAACGCTTGATTCAATTAATTACTTACACGCTCATATATCAATTTAAGTGAAGGGTGGTCATCAAGGTTAATAAGTGTGTTTGTGAAAAAAAAATGTTCTAAAAAAGTTTGCCTCAAAAATTTGTCATTAATAAAAATACCCATATAAATCTAAAAACAATTATTACTGATTATTACAGATTCTTTGAACTATTTGGAATCCCCGGCGTCTTAGGGGCTATTGATTGCTCACATGCCCGAATAGTCAAGCCCCGAGACAACGAAGACGCTTTCCAGAATAGGAAACATTTCCATTCGATTAATATGCAAGTTGTAAGTTAGGTATATCCCACCAAAAACATTCTGTAAAAAACTAGCCAAGTCTCGATGGAGCTGCTTGTTTATCTCTAAAAAGTAACGAAATCTAGACAAAGTCGTACCAAGTCTAAGGTTCCTTACTGCGATTTCTTTATTATTATGTTAATGTTGTGTGACTTGGCCGTTGAAGGGTACACAAGGGTACAAAACCAGTCAATTTTAGGCTTGATAAAGCCTATAAGTCTGTCTGTCTGTCTGTCCGTCTGTCTGTCTGTCTGGCCGTCTATCTGTCTGTCTGTCTGTCCGTCTGTCTGTCCGTCTGTCTGTCTGTCCGTCTGTCTGTCTGTCCGTCTGTCCGTCTGTCCGTCTGTCCGTCTGTCCGTCTGTCCGTCTGTCTGTCTGTCCGTCTGTCTATCTGTCCGTCCGCGACTTACCTCCGTGATCATTAGTACTACAAAGCTGGAATTTGGTATGAGTATGTGTATGTATCACGCCGACAAAACGGTAAAATAAAAAATAAATAAAAAATTTTTTTTTGGGTACCCGTTTTCGGTACCGTACACCTAAAGTGGGGGTGATTTATTTTTTTCATTCCAATACTAGTGTGTGGGGTCTCGTTGAAAAGGTCTTTTAAAAATAATAGTGGTCTCCGAACATTATTTTTTTATAAAGTCAGCAGTTTTGTAAATATTCGCTCCGAAAGTAAAAAAAATGTGTCCCCTCTAACTTTTCAACCAAGGGCCAAAAAATTATGGGAAAATTCATGAAAATGAGGCCTTATAAGTACTTTCAATGAAAACTATATATTGAATAAAATCGGTTTAGCCGTTTTTGAGTTATCGCATATCGGTTGGGCTCTTGTGTTTTCTAATCAGGGTACTCCAGATCTTCGATTATCCTAGTTTTTAAGGTTCCGTACCCAAAGGGTAAAAACGAGACCCTATTACTGAGCCTTCGCTGTCCGTCCGTCCGTCCGTCCGTCCGTCCGTCCGTCCGTCCGTCCGTCTGTTACCAGGCTGTATATCAAGAACGGTGATAGCTAGACAGTTGAAATTTTCACAGATGATCTATTCCTATTGCCGCTATAACAACAAATACTAAAAATAAAATAAAATAAATATTTAAGGGCTCCCATACAACAAACTTGTTTTATGGTACGGAACTCTTCATGCGCGAGTTGGACTCGCACTTGGCCAATTTTTATAGTTTTCGCTTTATGTGGCCATTAAACCCTAAGTGTGTACCAAATTTCAGCTCTCTGAATTTATGGGAAGTACTAGTTCTTTTCTGATGATCATGAGTGAGTGAGTGAGTGAGTGAGTGTCATAAATGCGAAACTTTGCTTTCGCTTAACTTCGGAACTAAATAACCTACAGACTTGAAATTTTGGATTTTAAGTATGTGATTGTAGCTTACTGGATGACGAAAATTTCTGCGTTCTGGTCTTATCCAGAGGTTCTCAAATAGGGGCCTGAAAATGCGGCGAAATGGTTCCAGTAAAGGATGGTACGGCAGTGTTTGCTTCGCGCTCGACTTGGCGGGGCACTGCTGTGCCCCCCGATATATATACCTATACTTAACAAACATTTACTCGTGGCATGATATTACAGATATTGAAATATTCCATATTAAGCACTGTCATTGTATGGATCGATTTCTGTGACTAGACTTGGTTAGGATGTGAATGAAACGAGTTTACTAATATCGTAATTCATCGTAGTCAATTTTTTTTTTATGTGGGCTCTCATATCTACTGTAAACTAATAATGATTATAACTGAAATGTAGGTATAGTACTAAAAATAATTGCTCTTTACTTAGATAGCTATTTACTTTACAGATTTGTGATGCGGACGCGAAAATATTAAGTGTCGATGCCAGTTACGGTGGATCGAATCACGACAATATAATATTCGAAGGCCACCCAGTGCATCGCCATCTAAAGTTACTGCGGGAGAATGGCGAAAATGTCTATTTATTAGGTAGCTACCTACGTTCACATAGCCTTTTTTTCTATGACATTATTAAGCGTTTTTCAAGATAGAATCGAACGTACCTACGATTCTGAGTAATATGATGCATAAATCGATAAAGGAAAAAGTTCATGAACATAAAAAAAAAAAAATAATGTTAGTCACTCAATTTTATTTAGGCGTAGGTATTATTAATCCCTTATGCGATTAACGAAGAATACCTACGCGGAAGAAGTCGGAGGTAGAAGCTTGTTAAGAATAAGTTTACAGTGATATTTACAGTATTTATTTTTTAGGGGATTCCGGCTACGCACTTCGCGATATCGTGATGACGCCAGTCCTGCACCCGCCACGAAGATCACAGGAAGCCCAATATAATAACCTGCATGTTCGCGCTAGGAACGTGGTGGAACGGTGCTTTGGCGTGTTAAAGGCCAGATGGAGGTGTACGTCAAGTGTGCGCACTTTGCTCTATAAGCCATTAATGGCCGCAAAAATGTTAAACGCCTGCGCAGTACTTCATAACATTGGCAGAACAATCAGTACCGAATTGCCGTTGGACTTGGACGTCATCCAACGTGAAAGGAGAATGGCTGAAGAAATGGACGCTCTCCAGGACTGGCCAGATTTAATAGAAGACGATACACGCAACGAAGAGTTGCAACGTGGTCGTGCTATTCGCGCCGCACTTATATTACAATTGGCGAGGCAGTGAATTTAACAGCGAGAAAATGTTCGATTTTTTGTAGGTACTGTTCTTCCAACCATTGAATTAGGTCCAATATCTAAGGTGGCTGCCGCAGGTTTAGTTCAAGTCGGGGTCTTCTCAGGGATGATTTTGGTTAGACTGTAAAAAATATACAGATTATTATATACTTAGATTGTACATAATTAATTTATTAACAGATTTTTTGAAAGGAAATACCGTGAATATTTGTAATGATTGATACATAAACAATGATCGTGACAGAAACGGTTTTCAATAGGTAGTCAACGTCTAGACGTTGGCTACGTCTGGCAGATAATGTGACGTCTCGCAACATTGCAATGATGAAAATGAGTTACACTGGAGAAGTTTTAAAACAAAAATTGCTAATATCTCGAAAACTAAGCAGAATTCGGCTTGCTTTATACGACATTCTATTTTCTACAAATACTCAGGAATCCGCTGTTAAAATCATTTGGATTGCTCAAGAGCGCCCTGCATATAAAAATATCAAGTCACATAACCACCATAGAAGACCACTTGTAAAAGAATCTTAATGTTTTTAACAAGCTTAGTAAAATCATTCGTAGTGTATTAATTAATGTACCTAATTAATATACTTAAGTTAAAAAAAAATACTCACCTCATGATTATCTTTTTTGGTCAAATGATTTGCCAAAAGTGTCATGAGACGAACTTGCAGCTGTTGCTGAGAGGCGAGCGCCGTAGTAATGGCGGCTAGTTGAGTCTGCAGCTCATCTCGCGACGTCATCAACCTCTCAATTTGTCCGTACATCCGCTCGGATTGAACCTCTTGAGAGGCGATGAGCCGCTCCACGCTGCGTGCCACCGCTAACAGGGCGTTCGCCGCCGCAGCATCGTTCTCGATTCTTTGTCCCTCATGTGCTGTCCTTTCTTGTTCTAATTGCATAATAGCATTCTGGGCAGCAAATAAAGGATTGGGAGGAGGATCTGTTATAAGAAGAATAAAACAAATATACAAAGAGAAACAAGGCCATATTTACCTTACCAAAAGTTTAAACAACATGCGATTACCATTGCGTCGTGGTCTTAGTCTAGGATACGTCGGCGGGGTGCCTTCCCGATCGTTGCTGACTGGCCGAGGCTGCGATTGGCTATGTGTTAGCCGCACATGTGATGGGCCCGCCACCTGCGAACTTGCGGCGCTCGCTTGTTGTCGCCAATCCTGCATGCCGCCCTGATCAACACGAGACCGACGGAGCCGCGTAGAACTAGGCCCTTCCTGTTCGCAGCTCGCATGGGACAGACCAGCATCCTCGAAGGAGACTCTCCCGACCCGTTCGGGCAACGGACGGGATGGGCCATCCTCTTCAACAATTGTTTCACTGAGCCGTGGTCGATCAACCCGCACACAAGAGTGGTTGGACGAGCGAGCGCGGGGTTCCGCATGTGAAGGGCCAGCTTCTTGACAGTCCACAGCACTCCGCCGTGGTCGCGAAGTGGATACTGGCACCGGTAGGGTCGGCGAACGGGTTTGTGCCCCAAAGTATCTAAAATACAAATTATTATTGACAAACACAATTTAAACAATTTAGATAGCTCATACTCATACTCAAGAAAATTCATACCCGTCTAATTCTTGCCTAAACTCGTCTTCTTCAGCAACGTCGTTATTTAATTGTGCTGGCTGCTGCTCAGTCTACAAACATTTCAGAAAATAAGTAATTATAAAAAATCTATGCATGGTGCCTTGAAGTGTAAGAAGTCACAATAGAATTGTTTGTTCCGGTGTAAGAGCCCTATTCCCAGTATATTCCTAATACTTAAAAGAACTTTATCTATCAAAATATCATAAACTCTCCATAATGCGTTCAAGAACCACACATTATGACTAACATATAAATGGACTGTTTTGATAGAGTAAATTTCTTGTGTAAAAATGTTATTATTGCTAAATTTTTGTTGTCAGCAGACGTTATGGTATACCATAAATTTATTGGATTTAATATGCCTAACTACTCGTACGAGAATCGAATAAAAATAACATGACATATGTCTGATATGTTGATCCTAGTGAATGTTTTTGAAAAAAATACATATTACAGAATATTAGTTTTATACATAATATAGCCAAAATTGGTGGGTATCTCGAAAATATAAAAAATATATATTGAAAAATTAAAAGAGAAAATTCACTAAATGTAAGAATATGTGGAATTTTTTTCTTTTGTAATAATACGTCTTTATTACTTACATAATGTGTGTAAGTTACAAAAAAATCTGTTAAGTAGTTTAGATAAAAGAAAATGAACACCAATTTTCATCTTTTACTTTTTCTCAAAAACTGCAGTATTTCAAGGTGTTTTTTTTATCATCTTACATCTGGGCTAATATATTACCAATACGGCAATCGATTTGGCTTCTGGGGCCGATGCCCCATACAAACACGGCTATACCTTTATAACCTTTATCGGTTTCCTTTTTGAAATTCCGGCGTACGCAAACATAAAATTTGGCAAAATTGTTCCTTGTACCAAATAAAGAAAACGTGTAACTTAACGTGTCATACTTTCTAGCGGTGACATGGTATCGTACGGAATTCAAACTCCGCAAATTCCGTACGATACCACGAAAGTATGACACCGCCAGAAAGTATGCTTCCTAGCGGTGACAGATTGATCACTGTTTTCTCGTAAGTATGTGCAGTACATATTTTTTTAACCAGCGTACAATTTCGTAAATTTGTTTGATATGAATTTGAATTCCGTACGATAAGTACCATGTCACCGCTAGAAAGTATTACACAACTTAACTCATCCGGCAAAAAAAGGCTCACGCTGACCCCTGGGAGGGGCAAAGCGAAATCTTTGCCGAAAATGTGTTGTGCTCGGCGCTCCATGTCGGTCAGCATGAGTCTGGACGGAGGCCCTCCACCGGTACCCCTTGCGGCAAGATTAATTTTCCTGATTTTGGTTTTAAGTTTATACTTGAAATTTGACCAAAACTGGAAGAAGAAAAATATATACAATTACATTAGCTTCTATGTATACATATATATACATGTTATGAAAAGATAGGCTAATAAATTATGTTGATACATACGTTACTCCATTGTTTAGGGGTTTTCTGAGCGGGTCCTTGACGGTTAAGCATGTCTGCCAGCGTGGACCACCCCTCGGTTCCTGCGTCCCTCCCCCTCAATCGGTTTTGGTAAAAGCCAATCGCCAATTCCCGGTGACCTTCTAAATACTCGATAAGAGTCTCTAGTTGGTCCCTCGTTACCCGAGACTGGGAAATTGGCGACTGGGAGTTTATTCTTTGACTGAAAGACAGACAATTCAGAGTCAATCGCGAAATAGGGAGCAACCAAAAAATAATAATATAATAATAATATTATACTGTTAAGTGACAAATCTAGCTTACCCGCGATTCATTATTAATTATTATATTCTCAAGGAAGGCTAACGATTTTTAAACAGGCGAAATGTGAAATGTCTTAATAGGCATAGGCACGCCACTTTTAAAAATAAATTAATGTATTCGGCTGGCATTTCATAAAAAAAGGTTAATTCAAATTTACAAATAGGACTTATGTACTTACCTAATAATAAGATAAATTAATAAGCATTTAGCCAACAGAAATATATCATCTGTAATAGTGTTTAATAATAGTGTTTGCGGTGCGTCTGATGAAAAAGTTCATTTATTTGATGAAAGTAAACCAACATTACAAGCAAATTTATACGCCCCGACACCGGATCGAAATAATATTCGTAGCGCTTAATGTCAACTACGAGAGAAAGAAACAATGTAATTTTTTCAAATGTATAATGTAAATACAATGTTAATATTTTTATTTTGTCAATAGTACCAACAGAAGTACAAAATGGCACAGGATAAAGACACTACAGAAGCCGCACTCTCTTGTCATTTGCCGCTTTTGCAAAAGCATTAGCCTACTCGTATCTGATTGGCCATTTTTAATGACGTACGACGCTGTTGGTTCTAGCTTCTTTGGGGCGTGTCATACTCCTAGGGTTGCCTACATTAGCAAAAGGGAAACTACTTCTCTGTGTTTGTAATTATTTTAAAAGCTACTTTTAACAAAATACGTTCAAAATAAGAGGGTCCTAGCGCGATCTTTATAATTATTATTATTATTTATTTACAAACAAAATTTATACAGCATTACAGTAATTACCAATACACTGTACAATTAATAAACATTCAAAAGAATATCAATAAAACTTAAAACTTAGGAAATCCCGCAATCATCCATCGCCTCACAATACCTCAGGAGCATTCGACACACATCCGTCCATCGACTCACAAACAAATCAATCTCTGGTACAGATGACAGCAGCGCGTTTAGAAGTTTGAGAGCCAAAACGATGGGGGAATTTCTGTGTGCTACTGTGCGTGTTAGCGGGACAGCGAGGAGATTACAGTTTCGGGGTCTGAGAGCATTTTTGGGAACAAATGGAATAACAAGTCTGACATTCTGTTCTACCAGTTCGGGGCAATCTGAGTGGCCACGCAAAGTATTGCAAGTCGTTAACAGCAGCTTGTGGTTACGTCTCACTTGAAGAGAGTTAAATCCTAGTGTACCCAGTAAAAACTTTGTTGGATACATGAATGGGTATTGATGGAACACCTTCTTGTATAGAAATCTGAGGAACGCTTTTTGCACTTTTTCAAGTAGCAAGATATAAGTACTTTCAAACGGATTCCAAACAATGCTAGCAACCTCAAGTTTACTTCGGACGAGAGCCATATACAGGATTTTGATTGTTCTCGAATCGTCAAAGTCACGTGCATTTCTCATTATAAATCCGAGCCTTTTGTAACAGTCTGTAGCAAGTGTCTTAATGTGATCATGAAAAGTAAGACGCGTGTCGAAAAGCACACCAAGATCTTTTACAGTTGTTACTCTAGCTATGACTTCAGATCCGAGCAAGTATTGAGCATGCAACGGCTTTAAAGAACGGCTATAGGACATAACACAACATTTGGAAACATTAATGGATACATAATGATGGGCTCTAAGAGTGCCTACTGGATCTTTGGATTGGTTTAACGTAAACATGTGCGTTTTTAGGGTTCCGTACCTCAAAAGGAAAAAACGGAACCCTTATAGGATCACTTTGTTGTCCGTCTGTCCGTCCGTCTGTCAAGACCCTTTTTCTCAGGAACGCGTGGAGGTATGAAGCTGAAATTTATATCAATTACTCAGGTCTACTGTCCCTTGAAGCTGTGAAAAAATCAAACTTCTAAGCCAACGCAATCAAAAGATACAGCCGTTTATGCCGCAAATTTTCGACACTTGCAAGGGAATCAAAACCTACAGGGTGCTTCCCGTGAACTCAGAATCTTGA